>CM065592.1:12123670-12298670 GCA_033119425.1 Bufotes viridis | reverse complement strand
TTGGTGGGTGGAAATCCTGGCTGATCCACGCCTGATTCATCTTGACAAAGGTCAGTCTCTCCACATTTTGGATAGACAGGCGAGTTCTTGGGGTAACTATGGCTCCCTCCACACTAAACACCCGCTCTGATGCCACACTACTGGCCAGGCAGGACAGCTTTTCCAGGGCAAACTCTGCCAGTTGCAGCCACAAATCCAGTTTGGCTGCCCAATAGTCCCGCAGATCTTCAATGTGGGGTGGCAGGGTTCTGTCCAAGTATGCCACAACCTGCTGGTTCAGGTCCTGCACCAGGTCTAGCTGCTGCTGCTGGTGAGTACTTTCTTCGCTAGGTGGGTGAAGAAAGCTGCTCATCAGAGACTCTAGACTCAGGCTGCTGCTGATGGAGCTGGTACTGCTCCTGCCACCCCTCCCCAGAAGCCATAGCAATGGAAGGTGAGAGCAGAGGGACCCCCAGGTCGGACCTGCGAGAGGATGACGATGGTACATATAGGCAGCGGCCAACTGACTACATAGGATGTCTCTATAGTAGTTCAGTTTGTCCTCTCTCTTAGTGAGTGTAAAATAGGCCCCCATTTTGGACCGGTAGCGAGGGTCCAACAAGGTGGAGAGCCAGAAGTCATCCCTCTGCCGAATGGTGACAATTCGGCTGTCACTACGCAAGCAAGTGAGCCTGTATCGGGCCATTTGCGGGAGTGACTCGCAGGGACTCCCTGCCTCCATATCCACTGCATACTGCCACGGTGTGTCTGGGTCCTCTGTCTCATCTTCCTCATTGCCCTGTAGCTCTTCTGGCTGATCCTGCTTCTCCTCTCCTGTCACCTGTGTAGAAAAACCACCCATTTTGCTAGACATTGCTTGTGCTCCAATGTCCTCCTCCTCCTCCAGTTAATCCCCCACAGGGCTCATGTGGCTGTGACATTTATGCGCCACGTCTCCAGTCCCCTGACCAGCCAGATTTACCAGCATCTGTTCCAGGACATGAAGCAGTGGAATGACGTTGTTCATCCCGTAGTCCTGCCGACTAACAAATAAAGTGGCATCCTAAAAGGGCCTGAGCAAACGGCAGGTGTCACGCATGAGCTGCCACTGGCTAACATCGAAGTTACACAGGGGAGTACTCTCGTCCGCCTGTATCATCAAAAAATCGTTTATGGCCTTTCTCTGTTCGTACAGTCAGTCTAACATATGGAGGGTGGAATTCCAATGGGTGGAAACGTTGCATATCAGCCTATGTTGTGGGATGCCGTTCTGCCGCTGCAGTTCAAGGAGGGTGTGCTTTGCGGTGTATAAGTGGCTGAAGTGCATGCAAAGTTTCCTGGCCATTTTTAGGATGTTTTGCAGATGGGTGGAAGACTTCAGGAACTGCTTGATAACCAGATTGAACACATACACCATGTAGGGTGCATGGCTCAGCCTTCCTTGATGCATTGCCGACACAATGTTCTCCCTGTTGTCGGTCAACATGGTTCCGATTTTGAGTTGTCGCAGAGAAAAGCAGGATTCGATTTCTTGATGAAGGACACGGAGCAGTTCCTGTGTGACTCCGTTCGCCCAGGGAAACGAGGTGCAGGACAGCGTGACACCGCCGTGTGCTGCACATGTGTTATGCTGGAGGGGCATTCTGAATTGTCCCTGCAGTGGAGGCTGAGGACACGGTGGAGGATGAGGAGGCAGAGGTCGACATTGTCGCAGGAACAACAGCGTGGCAATGTGGAGGCGGAAGCGGCGTCTCCTGGCCAAGTTGCTCATGTGGCTTTGCAGAAACCACATGTATTGTCCCTGCCTGTAGTTAAAGCTTCACACGTCGGCGCTGCCGTGCACTTTGGCAGACACTGACAGGCTCAAGGACTGGCCCACCGTCTGTTCTACATATGTGTGCAGGGCTGGTACTGACTTTTGGCAAATAAATGACGGCTTCACCTCGGCTCGGCACAAGCCATTAGTTCTCTGAAAGGTGCAGATTCTACCACTTGGAAAGGGAGGAACTACAGCACCAGCAACTTGACCAGGGGCACATTCAGCTTCTTTGTCGTTGGATGCGTGCATGCATACTGCTGTCTCTTGGCAATCACTTCGGTGATCGATTGCAGACGGAATGACTGTTGAGGAGTAGGAGGAGGAGCAGGAGCATCAGGACCAGCAGATGATGGGAAGGACAGACAGCTCCCTTTGGCTGCCTGAAATCGGCTGCATGGTTGCTGTGGACCACCACATCAGAGCCAATGTTCTCCCAGGCTACTTTATGGTGACGCTGCATATGTTGACACAGGGCCGTGGACATGCTTCACCTTCTGCCCACAGATTCTATATATGGCCATGTTCACCTCCTCCGGCGGCTTAACAAAAAACTGCCACACATCCGAGTAAGTGATTTCACCCCCAACACTCCGCACTGACTGCTACTGCGGCTGCCTCCGTGAACCCTTGCGCCGCTTTTTCCCGGGCAGGTAGGCTCCTGCGAAGTGGGTGGTCTACCCCGGGCACGTTTAACTCCCGACCTCCCACTGCTGCCACCTTGTTGACTCCCGGCCATTCTAGCGACTTGCTGGCTCCGCCGTTGCCTCACGGGCAAGCTACCACCCTGATGATGAAGCCCCTTCGTCACCCGACTCCCAAGTGCGATCAGCTATATCATCATCATCGAGTACTGTCTGCACGTCACTGATGTCCTCCTTAACCATCTCTGGGTCAGGAGCCTGACCACTCACAACACAAGCTCCCGTGCCACTCTCCTCATTACTACTTGCCCGCCTAGTGGGGGAAGCGGCGGATGTCTCCTCCAGATCTTGGCTGGGCAGTAGCTGCTGACTGTCCTCTAGTAGCTCGTCCTTGCTGAAAAGTGGAGCTGAGTCCACAGCATATATTACTTCTCTGGCTGAGGGAACAGAAAAGGACAGAGGCAGGTTGAGGACAGGTGAGGGCACAGGGCCTGCTCCCGGGCCATGCCAACTAAGGGTTGTGTCTGACGAACCCACCGACTCTTGGCTGGCGGTGTCTGATGTCACTTGGGATGAAGTGGATGACCGAGTCAACCATTCAAGAACCGCTGGGTCTTGACACGACTGCTAGATGACATCGGGAGCTCAGGCCTTTAGCTGCGACCCCTTCTAACACGCCCCCTTACTCTGCTGCGAACTGTGCATGCGCCAGAAACATTTACGCCTCTGCCACTCCCCTGTGCAGGATCTGGCACTTTTCTGTATGACATACTGTTAGATCAAATAATCCAATGTTAGATTAAATATTTTTTATTTCGCCACTAATACACGACAAACTGGGCCTCCCAATATATCAATACATGGCAGAATGTCAATTTGGCCCAATTTTCTACTTTTACACAACAGGCTTTTCAACAGATATATGCAATGCTTGACGGCGAATATAATTTTATTTTGCCACTAATCCACGGCAAACTGGGCTTCAGAATATATCACTGCACTGCTGAGCGGCAAAGATATTTTTTCTTTTTCCACTAATACACAGAAAAAAGGGCTTTAGAACAGATAACTGCACTGCTGAGCAGAAAATATTTTTTTCCTTTTTCGACTAATACACGCAAAAAGGGCTTTAGAAAATATAACTGCACCGCTGAGCGGCAAATATATTTTACTTTTGCCACTAATACACAACAAAAAGTGCTGTAATTTTTGCACTTCACCACACAACGGCTAATAAGCCCTTTTTTTCCTACTAATACAAGCCAAAAAATGCTTTAGA
Source organism: Bufotes viridis (assembly GCA_033119425.1). NCBI lineage: Eukaryota > Metazoa > Chordata > Amphibia > Anura > Bufonidae > Bufotes > Bufotes viridis. Next base: position 12,294,952 of record CM065592.1, on the reverse strand, counting down.
ACATATAACTGCACCGTACAAGGGCAAATAAGACAGAAATAATTCCTTCTAATAAACCCTGTTAATGTCGGTATCACACAGCACTTGCACCCTAATAAGAACGGTTTTCTGTAATTACAGAGCTGTATAATGGCAATTTGGGTCTGCCGTCAGTGCAGCAAGGTGTAATAGGATTGTTCCTATTACCCAGGGTGTAACCTCCACTAGTGATGAGCGGGAGGTGCCATATTCGATTTTGCAATATTTTGCGAATATTCGATTGAATATTCGTCATATATTCGTCGAAAATAATTATTCGTCATTATTCTATATATTGCGAATGTTACGTGAATTTATATTCGCATCGCGAATTAAACTTAGAGCTGAGTTCCTAATGGTTGTAACTTGTATTGCTAGAATTGACGAAGATAACGAATATCACGAATATAGAACTATCTTCTCAATCTTCGTTATATTCTAGCAACAACCATTCGGAACTCAGCTCTAAGTTTAATTCGCAATGTGAACGTATACTCGCATTGCGAATTCAACTTAAAGCTGGGTTCCTAATGGTTGTATTGCTAGAATATAATGATAACAAATATCACGAATATAGCGCTATATTCTGAATCTTCCTTATATTCTAGCAACGACCCTTAGGAACTCAGATCTAAGTTTTAATCGCGAGGCGAACATATACTCGCATTGCGAATTTATCTTAAAGCTAAGTTCCTAATGGTTGTGTTGCTAGAATATAACGAAGATGACGAATATCATGAATTCACGAATATAGCGCTATATTCTGAATCTTCATTATATTCTAGCAACAAACATTAGCAACTCAGCTCTAAGTTTCATTTGCGAAGCGAACATATAATCGCATTGCGAATTGATCTTAGAGCTAAGTTCCTAATGGTTGTATTGCTAGAATATAACAAATATTGCAATGCGAATAATTCAGGTTATATTAATTGCATTGCGATTACAACTTAGTCAAATTTGTGAGATCGTGATTCTCACATCCGACAGTACATTTTAGCGTGGAGGCGTTCCCATAGGGATGGGGACGCTCCATGCACATGGGAAGTCGGCAGAAGCGGCAACGGGCATTAACTGGAGCGGGCAGGGAGCCAGGAATCCTCCGGACAGGTAAGAACAGCTTTTCGGAAGTGGGAAGACAACCAGAGTATATACCGCTATATTCGCAATATTCGTGAGTTATCAAAGTTGAGATATTTGCGATAAAAATTCGCTATTTGAATATTCGCGCTCAACACTACTACTGAACCCTGTTGAACACAAATGCTGGTGGAACGATTCCTCCCTATCCTTTCCCTACACCTTGAGTAATCTTTCCCTGCACTTGTAAATCGTTTTTTTTCACCACAGTCAAGTCGTTCCTATCACTGTCCCTAGCGCCTGCAGACACGTTTCTCCCTGCACTAAGCACGCTGGTAAATGGGAGAATCTAAGATGGCCACCGTATTTATAGGGCTGTGACATCACAGGGCTGACTGCTGATTGGCTGCATGGATGTCAATATGGGTGATCCCGCCTTCCCAGAGTTCCTTGCTCCATGTCCTCACACGTGTAGCAGCCATATAAGAAAAAAATGCGATTCGTTACTACGAAGCGCGAGGAAATTCGCATTCGGTGCAAATCAAATTTTTCCTAAAATTTGGATCGAATTCCACTTCATCAGCTTCAATCCGCTAATCTGTAGGGTTATTAACGAAGAGGCCTTGCTGTCACTTTGGATAAATTACAATAGACACGTGAAGGGGGTGAATACTTTTTATATGACACTCCTCATTGGTATAGTGGTGTGCAAGTGAATGAGACCAATTAAGCTAATTCTAGCCTCATCCAGGTTATTTTTGTCCACCAGTAAGCTTGGTATCTCCACACCCGTGTCCAGTGGCGTAACTAGAGTGTTATGGGCCCCGATGCAAACTTTGGATTGGGCCCCCCCCAATCTATACTAAGAGGCGGCAAATTTTTTCTACACTAAACCCAATGCATGGCTACACTCACCCAGTCCTAATAAAATCTGGTCCTACCTCATCCAGGGTGTCGCTGGCGTTGGCGTGATGTCCACTGGATCCAGAACAAGGTCCCTGTGGTGATAGAGAAAAAAAGAGACAGAAGATTACATAGAGAAGGGATGGTGACTGCCCCTGTGAAATCACCAGCAGGGGGCGCTGTGCTGGCCTGTAAGACTGAGCCATGCCAATGTATAGCAGGGTAATCTAGGACATTTCCCCTAAGTGCTACTACACAGTACTAATGCCCACCTTGTGGTCCCTCACAGTAATTTAGCCCACCTTGTGGTCCCTTCAAAAAAGTTATGTCCTCCTTGTGGCCCCTCACAGTAGTTATGCCATTTTATGTGCCCCCTCACTGTAGTTATGCCCAGATATGTGCCCCCTCACAGTAGATATGCCCAGATATGTACCCCCTCACAGTAGATATGCCCAGATATGTGCCCCCTCACAGTAGTTATGCCATATATGTGCCCCTCATAGTAGTCATGCCAGATATGTGCCCCCTCACAGTAGTTATGCCCAGATATGTGCCCCTCATAGTAGTTATGCCCAGATATGTGACCCCTTACAGTAGTTATGCCCAGATATGTGATCCCTCATGTGATCCCTAGGTTGTGTTGGTACTACCGTGTGGGGGTGAAAGCTCTGTTCACTTCCAGTAACATTTAGTGTAACTGAAACTGGAGGCTTGAATGTCCTCACAGTAGTTATGGCCAGATTTGTGCCCCCTCACAGTAGTAATGCCGGGATATGCGCCCCCTCACAGTAGTTATGACCCGATATGTGCCCCCTCACAGTAGTAATGCCCAGATTATGTGCCCCTCAGAGTGGTTATGCCAGATTATGTGCCCCCTCACAGTGGTTATGCCAGATTTTGTGCCCCCTCACAGTGGTTAAGCCAGATTAAGTGCCCTGTCACAGTAGTTATGCCAGATATGTGCCCCTCTCAGTGGTTATGCCAGATTATGTGCCCCCTCACAGTAGTTATGTCCAGATTATGTGCCCTCTCACAGTGGTTATACAGATTATGTGCCCACTGCCACCTCACAGTATTTATGCCCAGTTATGTGCCCCCTCATAGTAGTTATGCTCAGAAATTTGCCCCTTCAGCAAAAATGCCCACTTTTGTGCTCCCTCGTGCTTGTTGTGCCACCAATCCCCCTTTCCCCTCCCCTTTTGCCGTCAGTCTGCAGCTTTATGGGTGGAAAGAAAAAAAAACAGAAAAAAAACCCACATACTTACCTTCCCTGATGTCGCGCTCCCACACTCACATCCTGCTGGCTGACTGTGCTGGAGGCTCCTCCCACAACCAGCAGGGAGAGCGCCGGAGCTCTGAGAAAAGTGAATCAGGGAGCGGAGAGAGCTCCCTGCTTTACGCTGCAGAGGACAGTCCGGCAGTTACAAGAACTGCCGGGTAATTATGCGCCCCCCCCCCTCCCCTCCCGCGCGCTTCTGCCCCCCTCTTCTTTGTGCACCAGGGGAGGGGTGCATATTATACATGCTTGAAGACCACTCTGACGGGGCCCGGCATTGTCACTGTACTTCATGCCGGGCCCTGTCAGAGCGGGCCCCCTCCCACCACCACACCCTCTGTGACCGCGATCGTTACGCCCCTGCCCATGTCTCTGGTTCCAGTAATGAACATTTTGTCTATATTTCTCGGATATTTCCCAGACCCTTCCACTGATTTCTCCTCTCCCTGCAATTATCCATTTGTTGGTGTTGTACAACCTAATCTCTCTGACTTCTGCAGTAATCAGCTTACTTCTACAGATTTTCAATTGAAGGATCCGTTTCACAATCTACAGTAATCTCAGGTTATGTCACATTCTGCAGCTTTCCATCTCTAGAGTGGATGACAGAAACTTCCCAAAATTACTGGACATAACTCTGTATTCGCTAACGTTCTAGGTTATTGAATTAACAAGTTGATAGACCTGGAACCAGGACATCAAACCTACTAGAATGGATCTGCTCATGCAGGGGAAATCTTGAATAAGGCTCCCAAATGTCAGAGGCATAAACTATGCTCCCTGGATCTAAAAACAACATTTTCATAATGCCATGTCTCCCATCCACCTTTCTTCTACCCCAAAAATCCACAAATGCATATGTAAGGGCTCTTTCACACTTGCGTATTTCTTTTCCGGCATAGAGTTCTGTCGTCGGTGCTCTATGCCGGAAAAATCCTGATCAGGATCATCCCCATGCATTCTGAATGGAGAGAAATCCGTTCAGGATGCATCAGGATGTCTTCAGTTCAGGACCGGAACGTTTTTTGGCCGGAGAAAATACCGCAGCATGCTGCGCTTTTTGCTCCGGCCAAAAATCCTGAACACTTGCTGCAAGGCCGGATCCGGAATTAATGCCTATTGAAAGGCATTAATCCGGATCCGGCCTTAAGCTAAACTTCATTTCGGCGCATCGCCAGATCCGACGTTTAGCTTTTTCTGAATGGTTACCATGGCAGCCAGGATGCTAAAGTCCTGGTTGCCATGGTAAAGTGTAGTGGGGAGCGGGGGAGCAGTATACTTACCGCCCGTGCGGCTCCAGGGCGCTCAGAGTGACGTCAGGGCGCCCACGCGCATGGATCACGTGATCCATGCGCATGGGGTGCTCTGACGTCATTCTGGAGCGCCCCGGGAGCCGCACTGGCGGTAAGTATACTGCTCCCCGGTACCCACTACTACTATGGCAACCAGGACTTTAATAGCGTCCTGGCTGCCATAGTAACACTGAACGCATTTTGAAGACTGATCAGTCTTCAAATGCTTTCAGTTCACTTGCGTTGTTACGGATCCGGCGGGCACTTCCGGCGACGGAAGTGCATGCCGGATCCTAACAACGCAAGTGTGAAAGAGGCCTTACCCTTTGATTAGATCAATTTGGGTGGTTACAGGACTGGTTCTGTTTGGTCTTCACCTACCAGTTCAAGGAGCACCACATTTCTAAAGCTTTTGGGTTCATTAACATGTTCTGGTCAAGTTATATTTTTAATACATTTTTACAGATTTATGAAAACCACAATGTGATTAAACGTTCATGAACTTCAACCAATACAATGGGACATCTAAAATGTTGATTCCTGAAGGTCTCTGATTAGAGATGGTTCATGAATTGCAATATCCAATTTGGTTTATGGATGATAAGCACTATGTGTTGCTACAGTGTTTCAGTGATGATTATCGTAATGAGACGTAAACCGCTTTCAGTTGGAACTGATCAGGAACAGGAACAAGCAAATTTCTTGAAATTTATTTTGGGGCAGATTCTAACAAATCGGTTAGAAAATCTTGCCCAGTTGTAGTTGGCTGGGAGACAACCAGTGGGAAATTTGCTGTTTGATGCAGATTGGCAACTGATCCGCTGTGTGTCTTCTCTCGCCCAGGCTCATCAGTTCTAAGGGTACTTTCACACTAGCGTTATTCTTTTCCGGCATAGAGTTCCTTCGTCGGGGGTCCATGCCGGGAAAATACTGATCAGTCACATCCTCATGCATTATGAATGGAGAGAAATCTATTTAGGATGCATCAAGATACATCAGTTCAGTCACTGTCAGTTGTTTTGGACGGAGGAAAAACCGCAGTATGCTGCAGTTTTATCTCCGTCCAAAATGCCGAAACACATGCTGGAATGCCGGATCTGGCATTAATTCCCATTGACTGGCATTAGTGCCGGATCCAGCATTAAAAATACTGCAATGACAGATCCAGCATTCCATTCTGCGCATGCACAGACCTCTAAAAATGCGAAAAAAATAAATGCCGGATCCATTTTGCCGGATAACACCGTAAAAATGGATTGGCATTGCAATGCATTTTTCTGACTAATCAGGCATAAAAATGCCTGATCATTTAGAAAAGATGACATGCATTTACATACAGTTTGCCGGATCTGGCAGGCAGTTCCGGAGACGGAACTGCCTGACGGAATCCTCTGCTGCAAGTGTGAAAGTACCCTAAGACAGCATGGCAATGCTTCAGTTTATACATATGATACGAGGGAGAACTCTCTGCCCTGATGCTTGATGCTGTTGTGGATGGGAGGATTTCATAGAAGAGGACTTGGAGGAGACAGACAAATGGCTGGTGTGGAAACCAGTTTGACACAAATGTGGAGGTGTTAATGGAGCACAAAGCATTGACCCAATGGGCTGTGAAAGACATGTACTGTTGCTGCCTGCAACAGCTACTGCAGGTGTCTACTGTGGTGTGTACCTTGCTGCACAGCAACAAGTGCAAGTAGTGTCCCACATTCTCCAGCATGTGACAGTACTAGGTAGAGATTTTTTTTTTTTTGAAATAATAGCGGATAGGTAACTTCCAGGCTAAGTGTATGTCATCAGTTCCATAAAGTCAGCAAAATTCACTAAGTGGTATGGCAGCGACTGCACCGCCAGCTACTTTGTCAGTTGAAATTGAGCTTGCACTTAAGCAGATTTCTATGCACGTATGGTTGTTTTCTGACCACACATTGCCTTATCTATGGCTGATGACTGAGGAGGAGAACTAGTAGTTTGTGTGGGAGAAGCAGAACATAATAATGATGACAAGGAAATTGTACTGCTTGTACTGCCTGCTATAAAGAAGACTGGGAGAAGGAGGACATCTTATTCTAACTCTTGAGGAGTTCAGTTTTCTCACTGAATCCGGTGATGCCGCCTCATGTGCTGCAATAAAACCATGCTGCCTACATTTCTGTTAGAATGGTCGCAACTTATTGTCATCCTGCAGATCTTGCACACAGCAGTGGTTTCGTGTGCCAACATGGTGGAGAAGAGTTGCCAGCAGCCGAGCTTGGCTTAGGTCTGGCACATTGTGAGCCTGCACCTATAGTATCAGTGGTAGCAGTGGCATCACCAGTTCCTCTGCTGACCATGATAGGAATATACATTGCTTCTGCTCCTTATTCCTCCCGCCACAGCCACTACCCTTCTCCTCTGATATCACCTTCTCCTCATCACCTTAATCTTAACCTCTCTGCCACTTTTATCAGACTGTGTTATGTCATCATGGGCTCCTTGCACCCCTTCCAAATTCCATCCTCTGTATTTGTCCCCACACCCACCTTCATGGCTTCAGGTGCTAATACTACTACCTACACCAACACAGTTATGCAGGTGAGTCATCAGGACTAACTATTGTCACACAACTCAACAATAGGGAGACTATATTGGATATCTTCCATAGCATATAGGGTGTTGTTGCCTCTTCTTAGTAAAAAAAGAAGGCGCCCAACTAGGAGGAGTCACTGAAGACAGAGATGATGCAATTGAAAGGCTTCTATAGGGCTGCAAGGAGGAGCAGAACAAATGCTGTGACCCCTGGCTCCAAGGCATGGTGTCAGAATCTGAGGTGACCTCCACATCCCACTGTGATTGAGAGAAAGCGTGAGCCATCCAATCCATAATCTCATCTTCTTTCTCCTCAATAATAATCTGTCGCATAGTGAGGGAAAACCTATGGCCTATTGCTGCTACTACTGCTAGCCAGATGGGTTGTGCCTATTGTGCTGCTACTGCCATTCGCACTACTACAGCCATCCACATTCTCACTCGCGGATGATGTGACACAGGTCTTTTGTGCTCCACTCTTTGGTATTATTAAATGAGGAAACTTTGCAACAGGTTTTTGTAAAAAAAAAATGGTACAGATGGATGTCCCCCGGCTGCAACTAAACTATACTCTGCTATTGACACACATAAATAAGATTATTTGAACACTTATTAATGGTAGAAAATTTGCAACAGGTTTTTGGTAAACAGTAAAATGCCTAATTGGACATGTGGGACAAAAATATACGCTATTATGCTGCTGTTGATGCACTAGATATGCTTACTGCACACATAAAAACAGTAGAAGCTTTGCAACAGGTTTCTGGAAAGAAAAAGGTGCAATGGTGGTGCTCAGGTGGTGAAATATATGCTGATAGTGATTCTGCCCCAGATTCTATTCCACACTTATGATCTATAAGAGCTTATAAACTGGTTTTTGGACAAAAAAGGCTGGTTTATGCACAGAAAAAATACTGCCTCTTCAAAAGCTCATGTGACTTGTCTCGTGCCGTGTGCAAGGGATTATAATCAGCTCCAGCCATGATTGTAAGAAGCACAGTACACTAACTGCTCCTATTCTGTCCCTAGTAATCTACAGTACCTAACCACACTTACCAAGGAGGACAAGCGGTAAGGTTATGTAAATCAAAGAAGTAGGAGGTTTTAGTAAGATCTGCAAAAGCTAACATTTATAAGCACCTAGCTCCAATGTGTGGCGTGTGAGACGGGCAAAAAAGCCAGATTAAAGCCAATCGTTTTAGCCACATGAAACCTCGAAAATTGGATTGTCATGTGGGATGTCTCCTGGTCGTCAACGTGCCAGTTATCGGCACTTGTCACAAGCTGAGAGGGACAGAATCATTGAACTGAGAGACCTTGGTTTATCACTCGGCAGATCACTACACTCCTAGGCCGAGATGTCAGCACTGTTCAATGTTGCATGTCTGGGTGGTTAGGAGAACAACGACGATCTGGAATGACAGCGAGAGGTGTGGAGAGGAGAATCTCTGCACGGACAGGTCATGTGATTAGAAGAATGGTGTGTGGTGATCCATTATGTACTGCAAGTGAAAGTGGACGTCCCAAGCCTAGGGTGAGAACCAGTGTCTACACAAATCATCAGAAGGCATCTGAATGACATTGTGCTATGAGCCAGGTGTCCAGAAACACGTGTTCCATTGACCTCACACCACCACTGTCAAAGGCTATCATGGTGCACAGCAAGACAGCAATGGAGGCTGGAATCGAGGTCTATCCTCTTCAGTGATGTCCAACTTTTTTCTTGGATGCAATGATAGCTGGAGATGGGTCTAGAGACCACATGGGCAACATCATGCAAAGGTCTTCACAAGATAACATCACACACTGGCCCTACTCCCTGGATTATGGTGTAGGGTGGCATAATGTATGGTAGCCTGACCCCTCTAGTCTTCATTTCAGGTACACCAACAGCTCTATGTTAAATTGATTTGGTCGTGGAACCAGTGGTATGGCACAGTGCTTGACTGTTTCCATCTGTGCCATAGATTTGGAGTTGATTGGTGGTCTAGAGTAGCACTTGGCTGATTCCATCTGTCGATGGACTTGAAATAAAGTGGTGATGTAGCACAGCACTCCGCTGTTTCCATCTCTTCTATAGAGTTGAGAGGCGGTCTAGTGTAGAGCTCGGCTGTCTCTGTCTCTGCCATAGACTAGAATGGAGCAGCAGTATGAATACTTGACCACCACTCCATTCATACACCCCCTAGAGTCTTGTAGCTGTGATACCAGTGATCTAATTTACGTCCCACTGGTTGGACCCTCATTGTCCCAATACTTATAGATGGTAAATGTTTTTGGCTAAAATATCCCTTTAATGGAGGATACAGCTGTTTTATGGTCCTTCTTTATGTATCTCTAGGACTCCATGAAAGCCGATATCTGCAGAAATGAACTTTGCATCTTCTTGTTTTGGAACAGCAGATAAAATTTTCCTTTATAAAACTTTATTTGTGTGCATGTGATACTGGCAGGCTGGCCCATCGCCCGGCCTTTCAAGTAGAATCTCTACAGGGACCTGCTCCTGTACCGTAAATGTGATGGATGACCCCCAGTTACATTCCATACACTAACAGATGGCGAGGACCAACGTGTAAACATTTATTATGGTTTAACTGACACGTAAAACCTCAGTGCAATAAATATTGAGCAGAACCTGCTGGTTCCAGTTACTTCATTACAGAGGAGACTTCTGGAGGTGAAGCAATATATTAACTGTGGGAAAGCTTCGAGGAAGAATGATGGGCAGCAGACTACGGCGCAGCTGGCTCATCTATACAGATGCCCCCCTCCAAGAACCTGTAGGTACAACATCACTTAATGACTATGGACTGCTCATCCTGATACAGGAATACAATGCAAGAACAATGAAAAAGATAAAAAGTTACAAAGGTGGTTCAGCAAAAAGAGGAAGTGGGAACATAATCCCGCATAGCAATGGACTTTAATATGGGGTCAATGGAAAGATGGGTGACAACCTTTGGGCACTAAAATGGTGACAACTCAGCCTCCTGGCCCCTTTGTAGCTGTTACAGCTGTGGTACTGACCATGTTTGAGGGGAATTTCCAATGTTCTCCGTTTTGTCAGCTGCAAGGGATAAGACATTGGGGGGGATGGACTTCCTCTGGATGTTTCTTCCTGTAAGTGGGAGTCAATACGTTGATCCAGCAATGGATATTATACATCACTGACTCTGATCTGGTCATGATCTTCTGATTGAAGACAGTTTCAGTATAGAAGCACCTCTCCAAAACACCAAGTCTGTGAAAAGACCACCCTACATCTAAATTAGTATTTCCTTTAAATCTAGTGTCACCTTTGAGAAGACCACCCTATGTCTAAATCAGATGTTTCCTTTGAAAACAAGCCTCTACTTTGAGAAGACCACTCCTCCAGAAGGCCAGTTTTCCCTGAGCTTTTGGGTGGTCATTGAGATAGAGCAGATTATGATATGAGTTTCGTCTTCCAGAGCTATCTGTCTAGAAATCCAGTTTTCCCTGAGTTTTGGGTGGTCATTGAGATAGAGCAGATTATGATATGAGTCTCGTCTTCGAGAGCTATCTGTTTATAAATCCAGTTTTCCCTGAGTTTTGGGTGGTCATTGAGATAGAGCAGATTATGATATGAGTCTCGTCTTCGAGAGCTATCTGTTTAGAAATCCAGTTTTCCCTGAGATTTTGGGTGGTCATTGACATAGAGCAGATTATGATATGAGTCTCGTCTTCGAGAGCTATCTGTCTAGAAATCCAGTTTTCCCTGAGATTTTGGGTGGTCATTGAGATAGAGCAGATTATGATATGAGTTTTGTCTTTGAGAGCTATCTGTCTAGAAATCCAGTTTTCCCTGAGATTTTGGTTGGTTATTGAGCTAGAATACATGTTTTATTGACATTAGCCTCCTCGTTGAGAAGACTGCCCATTTAAAAGACCTCTTTTCACTGTAACTGAGAAGACTAATGTTTCCTGAGATTTATTGTATTCATCTCACCGATGTTTCAAGTTATCATGGTGACAGATACAGTACTTTGTAGCACTACTATTCATTGTCCTCTGGTCAAAAAATTGAGCAAATACTGTAAACGTGGACTAATTACGTAAACGCCATCTGTCCCTTCATTACAACTTCCAATAAACCCAGGACGGACCCTTCTTAGTGGTTATATAAGAGCCATTAGGAAGCGTGGCCTGCTCTGTGTCTCACTGTCACACTGGCTTATCTTCATTATCACACCAGTCATCAAACCCAAGAAGCAATTACATGATTGCAGTTCACTTCTCCTAACCACATTACGGAGATAAAATGTGATAAAAAGGGAACAGTCAGATTATATTTCCATGAAGCGAACTGTGTTTCACCCCCCAGTTTGCTGGTTCAGGCAATGAGAACTTGCAGGATTTGCTGACTGGTTCTTCATGTCAGGCTTAGGATCCTCTCCAAGATGCACAATTAAAGGGGAACTTCTTTCAGTTGTGAGCTGTAGTGAAGCCTAGGGAGAAAGAGGGCCCAAGTTCCAAGGGCCCCCTTTCGTGTGACCAGACATGGCTACCCTCTACTTTGGGATTGAGGGGGCTTCATGTCTTAGTAAACAAGTTCTTCACTAGCATGAGTATTATGATGGTGAAATGACCTCAGTCAATCATGAAGCTTCTTCTTTCCCTTTCAAAAAGGTTCTGCAGTAGCTGTGGTGTTATTACATTATTACATTAGTTTTTATTACTTTCCTAATGATTGTTGACTCTCTTGTGGGGTACTCCGGCTGGCTATATGTTTTATGTCTGACGCTATTGCTGGCATTGTTATGAGGACACTGAGGCTCGCTGTGACTGCCATCGGGCCACTCTGCCTTCTTTTTTAACGAGGTGACTGCAACTAGCTCTGTTATATAAGCAGTCAGGCTGTCTTCGTTATGAGGGCCCTGTACCTGGCTCTGTTATGGGGGCAGTCTGGCTGGATATATTATGAGGGCACTGTATCTGGCTCTGTTATGGGGGCAGTCTGGCTGGATTTATTATGAGGGCACTGTATCTGGCTCTGTTATGGGGGCAGTCTGGCACTATATCTGGCTCTGTTATGGAGGCACTGTACTATAGCTGTCTTCATTATGAGGGCACTGTACCTGGCTCTGTTATGGAGGCACTGTACTATAGCTGTCTTCATTATGAGGGCACTGTACCTGGCTCTGTTATGGGGCACAATCTGACTGGCTTCATTATGAGGGCCCTGTATCTGGCTCTGTTATGGGGGACAGTCGGGCTGGCTTCATTATGAGGGCACTATATCTGGCTCTGTTATGGGGGGGGGGGGGGTCAGTCAGGCTGTCTTCATTATGAGGGCCCTGTATCTGGCTCTGTTATGGGGGGCAGTCTAGCTGGCTTTATTATAAGGGCACTGTATCTGGCTCTGTTATGGGGGCAGTCTGTCTGGCTTCATTATGAGGGCCCTGTACCTGGCTCTGTTATGGGGGCAGTCTGTCTGGCTTCATTATGAGGGCACTGAACCTGGCTCTGTTATGGGGGTCAGTCTGGCTGGCTTCATTATGAGGGCCCTGTGGCTGGCTCTGTTATGGGGGTCAGTCTGGCTGGATTCATTCATTATGAGGGCACTGTAGCTGGCTCTACTATGAGGGCCCTGTATCTGGCTCTGTTATGGGGGCAGTCAGGCTGGCTTCATTATGAGGGCCCTGAGGCTGGCTCTGTTATGGGGGTCAGTCGGGCTGGCTTCATTATGAGGGCCCTGTATCTGGCTCTGTTATGGGGGGCAGTCGGGCTGGCTTTATTATGAGGGCACTGTATCTGGCTCTGTTATGGGGACAGTATGGCTGGCTTTATTATGAGGGCCCTGTATCTGGCTCTGTTATGGGGGGCAGTCTGGCTGTCTTCATTATGAGGGCACTGTACCTGGCTCTGTTATGGGGGGCAGTCGGGCTGGCTTCATTATGAGGGCACTGAACCTGGCTCTGTTATAGGGGGCAGTCTGGCTTCATTATGAGGGCCCTGTACCTGGCTCTGTTATGGGGGGCAGTCGGGCTGGCTTCATTATGAGGGCACTGAACCTGGCTCTGTTATAGGGGGCAGTCTGGCTTCATTATGAGGGCCCTGTACCTGGCTCTGTTATGGGGGGCAGTCGGGCTGGCTTCATTATGAAGTATTTATCTCTGTTATTGCGCAGTCTTGGTGGCTTTGTTAAGAGGGCACTGTATCTGGCTCTGTTATGGGGGACAGTCTGTCTGGCTTCATTATGAGTGCCCTGTATCTGGCTCTGTTTTGGGGGGCAGTCAGGCTCTCTTCATTATGAGGGCACTGTACCTGGCTCTGTTATGGGGGGCAGTCGGGCTGGCTTCATTATGAGGGCACTGAACCTGGCTCTGTTATAGGGGGCAGTCTGGCTGACTTCATTATGAAGTATTTATCTCTGTTATTGCGCAGTCTTGGTGGCTTTGTTAAGAGGGCACTGTATCTGGCTCTGTAATGTGGGCAGTCTGTTTGGATTGATTCATTATGAGGGCACTGTAGCTGGCTCTGTTATGGGGGGCACTGTAGCTGGCTCTGTTATGGGGGGCTGTCTGGCTGGCTTTATTATAAGGACACAGCATTTATCTCTGTTATGGGGGCAGTCTGTCTGGATTCATTCATTATGAGGGCACTGTAGTCTGGCTCTGTTATGGGGGCAGTCTGGCTGTCTTCATTATGAGGGCACTGTATCTGGCTCTGTTATGGGGGACAGTCTGGCTTCATTATGAGGGCACTGTATCTGGCGCTACTATGAGGGCACTGTAGCTGGCTCTACTATGAGGGCTTTACTAGCTGGCTGTGTTTCGGAAGGAACTTTGGTGTTTCTTTTATGGTGGAATGCCTTTCATATGGTGTCACTTTCGATGTCTTCATGGGACCATTTTCTGTGATATATAACATCTCAATGCCACATGAAACCCTAAGGGTCGGCAAACATGCAACAAGGTAACATTAAGCCTATCGGACAAATCCCATTCTCTGATTTCCTTGTTCTTGCACAAGATTATTGAATAACCAGGAAAGAAGCCAAAATCAAAAGAATATCTCACACGGAATGATAAGTCTTCTCAAGCCGCATCCTTGTGCCAGACCCTTGTTCCAGGCTAGAATATTGTTTTATAACTTCCTGAGGAGTCTTCAGGGGAATAGACAGTTCATGTGATTTACTGACATCTGCTCCCTTCTCACAATCATTCTAGTTTTATAGAGCATTGTATGATCACTATTAGAGGCTCTGACGAGGGTCCGGACGTTCCACCACCCGCACCTTCTGACGTCTCTTACTGGGTGATACATTTCATCCCCTTATGTTGAATGGCCACGTCTGTGTATAGATTAACTGTACCCGAGTCGGCAAATTAACCCTCACAGGAGCAAGAAAACCTAACCTAGAACATGCTGATGTCTATCAAGGTTTGTAGGACCAGGCCCTTCCATGGTGCTCCATGGAATAGTAATGAAAACCATGACAGCCTAATTAGTAAATCTAATTGTTCTTCAGGAGTTTTTTGGAAGGACACATAGCTGGTAGAATTTGTCATTTTTGTTTGTTGAATGAGATATTGAGGAATTGGGCTAGTCTTGGGTTTAAGTGGAACAAGGGGCAGAAAAGCAAGCAGACGGGCATGGTTCCTCTTGGCTTGTTTGTTTTTGGAAAACATTTTGACTATACGGTATTAGGTCGCTGGTTGAAGTGAGGTTCCACAACAGAGTCGAGAGCATAGCTCTCTTCTCTAGAGGACTTCTATCCAGTGTCAGCCTGGGGTTCCTTGGGTCCACCAGAGGAAAATATTTTGGTCTTCAACCCTTATATCATCAATAAAAAAATGGTATGGTTACACATTCAGGTTTTCTGATGCAGTTTTGGAAGCCAAATTAAGAATTGAATTTTAAAAAAGAGAAGTCATATCAGTCCTTTATACGTTCCTTCCTTTTATGATCAACTTCTGATTTTTGCAACAAGAACCCCGACTGTGACCCTACTCTCAATGGGTGTGAGTCAAAGAACTAACCTCTAGTGACAAGTCATTAGCTCCAATGGCAGCTTTAAATGTTTTTTATTTTCTCTTGGACCTTTGATGCCCACTATGGCTTCAGAGACTGGGCACACTGGAGGCTGCTCTGGTACAATGGTGGGCCAGTCCAAGTGTGACTCCATCCTATCCTTGCTAACTGTTCAAGATAAACTGAGCAAAATGTATGATGACATTAAAGTCAACTCTACTCTCCATGGCCAAGATGAAAGAAGTTAAGCCTGTTCAACAAATATAATGGGCTGTGAACTGAGAGAACCAAATGAAATAAAAATACTGGGATAGGATCCCAGCTAGAAGAATCACATACTTTCATCATAAATAAAGTGTTGTATGTACCATAGCTGCTCACTGCTGCTTATTATGCTGCTGGGACTTCCTACTGGGAGAGAGGGAGAAGGGTCTGCATCATTAACACTCTGGGCACTATTGAACATTGTGCTAAATTCTGGCAAGAAGCAGGGCTAGGGCTTCACATACTTTGTTAATTGCTGCTTTTATCATTGCCCATGCTTCTGGTTACCTAAGAACTATGTAGATTATCAAAGAAAAAAAATAATAAAGTGAGACCTCAGTCAGAACTAAAAGTAATCGAACATGATGATCCCAACTCTCCCTCGACGGCAGATGTCGGAGGGGAAAAGCAAAATAGAAGATGTTGGGAGATAAGACCTTACAAGAGGAGACTGGCAACCCCTTGTTCTCCTTCTTGTTCTCCTCGGAGGATCCTCTGGCACCTTGGTGGGCCAGCCCAACTGTGACTACATCCAATTCTTGCTCACTGTTTGAGATGACCGATTGACTGAACTGAGCGTCTATGCATATGAGGAAGTTGGGAGAAATGGCTGTTGGCCCACATGGTCGAAGATAACTTAAGCATATGGCGACCCTTAGTGCAGAGCCAAAGCAAGGCCTTCTCTAACCCTGGGCAAAGTTTCAGTTTTCTAGACCAGCTTAGTTTACTTGCCAAAGCAAAATAGTTTGATGGCACCTTCTTAGCAGCCAGCACTGGAACACTTGCCCCCATAGCCATCCACCCCCCCAGCTATGTCCCTCTTAGGCCTCTTTCACACTTGCGTTCTGAGGATCCGGCAGGCACTTCCGTCCCGCCGGATCCGTCAGAACGCAAGTCGCCTGAAAGCATTAGAAGACTGATCAGGATCCTGATCAGTCTTCGAAATGCTTTGAGGTTACTATGGCAGCCAGGACGCTATTAAAGTCCTGGTTGCCATAGGAGTAGTGGGGCGCTCCAGAATGACGTCAGAGCGTCCCATGCGCATGGATCACGTGAGGTGCCCTGACGTCAGTCTGGAGCGCCCCGGGAGCCGCACAGATGGTAAGTATACTGCTCCCCCGCTCCCCACTACACTTTACCATGGCAACCAGGACTTTAGCGTCCTGGCTGCCATGGTAACCATTGAGAAAAATCTAAACATCGGATCCGGCGATGCGCCGAAACGACGTTTAGCTTAAGGCCGGATCCGGATTAATGCCTTTCAATAGGCATTAATTCCGGATCCGGCCTTGCGGCAAGTGTTCCGGATTTTTGGACGAAGCAAAAAGCGCAGCATGCTGCGGTATTTGCTGCGTCCAAAAAACGTTCTGGTCCTGAACTGAAGACATCCTGATGCATCCTGAACGGATTTCTCTCCATTCAGAATGCATGGGGATGATCCTGATCAGGATTTTTCCGGCATAGAGCGCCGAGGACGGATCTCTATGCCGGAAAAGAAGAACGCCAGTGTGAAATGACCCTTAGTACTCTGCTCTCTATTAATATCCTCTGCTGGCCCCCAGGAGCCTTTTGATCACAGGACCCATTATTGTGGGCAGATTTAATACGCAGACCTCCCTCTTAATATTTTTACATAAACTTCAATAAGTAAAGCAAAAAAAAAAGTTGTCAACGTTGATCTAAATCAAAATTTGTAAATGTTGTCCCGAGCTCGCTGCATTCTGTGACTTTTCTCAGCCTAATAAGAAGCTGCGCCGATATTTACTGAGGCGCAAAATCCTCCCCGGGAATGATTCTACTCAAGCAAAATGCCTTTGTTCAGTAAGATCGGCCTCGAGATCTGACAGATTCTTCATTATCCCGCTGTACTCGGTGCTGGGAGTCATTTCCAGCCTGAGCGCTGATCAATGAACGTGCTTATATAAAAACCGCCAATTACTTCCAACATAGTAAAAACGGAGGAGTCATAGCCTACATTTACCAGAAGGCATAAATCAAACCCGTAAAAATAAAAACAAAAACAACTAAAAAAAATTGATTATATTCGAGTCCAATAGCACCCAACCATCTTTCAACTGGGAGCATTTTATTCTAGTGAGGGACTGTTTTTTGTAGGACAAGTTGTAGTTTTCATTGGCGCCAATATTAAGGTACATAAAACTTTTTGACAAAGTATTATTCTATTTAATGGGTGGAGACTTGACTTCTAAAACCATTTTACAGTTTTTCTTTTTTTTTAATCTACTGTGCTCTAGAAATAAAATTTTCTTTATATTCAATGGGTCATTCCAATTGCAAAGATACTAAATACATATTGTTTTATTCATAGCGACATCACGGCCCTACATACTCCCATACCGCCCATTAGGCCGCAGAGCCACAAACAGCGCCTTATTGGCCACTTCATATCTGCAGTGCGGCACATCCAGTTACCTGAAGAAGGCTTTTGCCGAAACCTCACTTTATTTGAAACTGGCAATCCACAACCTACGTATTCAGCTTGAAATAAATACACAAGAAGCATTAAAGTGGTGTCCAGGATATCTTATTTCACTATATGAAAATTGGCTTGGGAACCATTCCCTGTGACCCACGCCAACAACGTGGAGCGCTATCCAACCTATACAGCACAGTTTAAACAGTTTAGTGTCATCTGCAAAAATAGATATTTTACTGTTCAAGCCTTCTACAAGATCATTAATAAATATATTGAAGAGAATAGGGCCCAATACTGACCCCTGAGGTACCCCACTAGTGACAGTGACCCCTCCAATACTGACCCCTGAGGTACCCCACTAGTGACCCCTCCAGTACTGACCCCTGAGGTACCCCACTAGTGACAGTGACCCCTCCAGTACTGACCCCTGAGGTTCCCTACTAGTGACAGTGACCCCTCCAGTACTGACCACTGAGGTACCCCACTAGTGACAGTGACCCCTCCAGTACTGACCCCTGAGGTACCCCACTAGTGACAGTGACCCCTCCAGTACTGACCACTGAGGTACCCCACTAGTGACAGTGACCCCTCCAGTACTGACCCCTGAGGTACCCCACTAGTGACAGTGACCCCTCCAATACTGACCCCTGAGGTACCCCACTAGTGACAGTGACTCCTCCAATACTGACCCCTGAGGTACCCCACTAGTGACAGTGACCCAATCTGAGTGTGTAACATTAATATCAACCCTCTGTTTTCTGTCACTCAGCCAGTTACTTACCCACATACAGACATTTTCTCCCAGTCCGAGCATCCTCATTTTATATACTAACCTTTTATGAGGTACAGTGTCAAATGCTTTGGAGAAGTCCAGATATACAACATTTATTGATTTGCTGCTGTCAAGTCTAGAACTTACCTCCTCATAGAAACTGATTAAATTAGTTTGGCATGACCGATCCCTCATGAAGCCATGATGGGTGTATGCCATCTGGTCCTGGCGATTTGTCTATTTTAATCGTTTTAAGGCACCGCTGTACTTCTTCCTGGGTCAGACAGGGCACTTTTAATTACATTTACATTCTCCATTTCATCTGAGAGTTTATTTTCCTCAGAAAATACAGTGTAGAAAAAAATATGTAATAGATTTAAAATATTTAATAGCTTAAAAAGTTTTTTTCTTGGGAATGACACAACTGATTTTCACGAGTCAGGTATCATTGCACTCAGCAGGATCAATCCTACCAGGAGGTATAGCTGGTTTAATAGGTTTGATTCTGCTGATTGATGCCCTTTAAATAATTTTGCATGATACTTTTTTCAAAGTTTTTTTTTTACTTTGCTTTTTTCAATAAGCTTTTTGAAGACCCGTGGAGGCAGTGACGTGGTTCATCACCCAGATCTGATGACCGGGGTAACCAGCGTTGTATAGGAACACTTGTTAGTGATCATCTTATATTTAGTGTTAAGCGCGAATACTCGTATTTTAATCGCGAATATCGCAACTTCGATAATTCGCAAATATTTAGAATATAGTGCTATAAAGTTGTAATTTTGAATATTTGTCATTTTTTGCCATCTGAACACATGACTCCTCCCTGCTTCTTGCTTGAGGGCCAATGAGAAGGCAGCAATGTCAAGTTCACAACAATACCTAGTGCACCAATCAGTAATATGTAGTCAGACCTGCTAAAATGTGAAGTTGCACGTAGTGCGAAAAAATATATTCTAATTTGCACAATCGCGAATATATCGGAGCACTCTATCTGCATATAAAGCCATTGGAATGTTCTGCCGTGCTGACCATCTTCTCCAGTCTCAGGAGAAACTTCTAGCAGCTTAAAAAATGTAGCCAAAGTGACCCACACCTGTATTTTGCGTTACAAATTCGCATTATGCGATTTTTACATTGCCGATTTTTCCCAATTAAGAGAATAATCTCGAATATGAATATTCGCGAATATATGATGAATATTCTACCACATATTCGCGAAATATTGCGAATTCGAATATTTCCCCTGTCGCTCATCACTACTATATTACCTCTTCTTATTCTAGTCCTTGAGTAGCCACACCAACATGTCCCCTACTCATGGTGACCAAAACTCATACTGCACCCCCTTTTCTCGGTTATTATTTGTGTTGTGGGTTGGGGGGGGGCACTCTACAAATCTAGGGATTTACGTTGGAAGCTCCAATCATAAATTAGAGGTTGGAGCAAGGGAGGTTGGGAAATGTTCTCCAGACCCCACAGTAGTTTCTGAAAGAGCCAAGTGTCAGCACCAGCCTTTACGCCCATCTTAGGCCCCTTTCACATCTGCGTTTTTCCTTTCCGTCCTAGAGTTCCGTCCTCGGGGCTCTAGGACGTAAAGATATTGATCAGTCTTCAATATGCTTCCAGTTGTCTTGCGTTGTGACGGATCCGGCGGGCATTTCCGGCAACGGAAGTGCACGCCGGATCCTCACAACGCAAATGTGAAAGAGGCCTAAAAGTGTAAGAATTATAATTCTGCCCGTGTTTCTCTCTTCGTTGTCTAGTGCACTGGCCAGCACACAGTTGGACAAGTCCAGTTCATTTGGCATGATAAGTCTATGTTGGCAACAGTTTACATAATTGCTAAAGAACTTTCTCTACCTTTACTACCTTAAATTTCTCTCTATTCGGAGACCTGGCACCGCAGGACAACATTTTGTGCTCAATTCAATAATACTGATACGGTGATGAGTTGGAGGTCTACCTGAACCCGTTATCTAAAATTACCCTGACAAGACCCCAGGAAGGGGGAGCTCTTGAAGTATATAGTTTGGAAATGCTTCTAACAGATGAAGAATTGACATTGGTGAAGTTCTTCCCAAAGTTCGGGTCATTGGCTACACTAGAGGAACATGAGTGAGAGGACTATGCAACCGGGCAAACGTGGGTGTGAGACCGGAGCAGCGTGCGAGTAGGAGAGGACTATGAGACAAGAAGAACATGTGGGTGAGAGAGAAGTATGAGGCTAGAGGAACATGTGGTTGAGAGAAGATTATAGGACAAAAAGAACATATTAGTGAAAACGGACTATGGAACCAAGGGACCATGTGGTTGAGAAAGGACTATGGGACGAGAGGAACATCAACTGTGGAGAAACTCTGTGACTGGAGGAACATGTTGCTGGGAGAGGACTATACGTTGAAGGAACTTGTGGTTGAGAATGGACTATGGGACTGGATACATTTATGAGTAAGCGAGGACTATGGGGCTGGAGGAACTTATGAGTGAAACTATGGGACTAGAAGAAGATGTTGATGAGAAAGGACTATAGTAATGGTGGGATATGTGGATGAGAGAGGACTTTGTCAATGGAAGAACATGTGTAAAAAATAAAAATAAGGGACTAGAAGAATTTGTATCTGAAAGAGGACTATAGAACTGGAAGAACTTGTGGGTAAGTGAGGATTTAGACAGCAGGTACATGTGTGTGAGAGGACTTTGGACTGGAGGAACATGTGGGAGAGGTGTGGCTATGGGAATGGAGAAACATAAGGGTGAGAGAAGACGTTGGACTGGAAGAACATGTGGTTGAGATGAGACTATGGGGCCCGAGGAACATGTGAGAAAGACGGGGCTAATGGGAATGGAGGAATATGTGGGCGAGAGAGCGCTATAGGACTAGAGGAACATATGAGTGAGAGAGGACTTTGAGACTAGAGGAACATATGGATAAAGGGGAGTATGGAGCTGGAGGGCTGGCTGCAGATTAACTATAGTGTACAGTAAGGGACGAGTGTGTTGGTCGGGAGGACCTCTGCAGAATAGTCATGCTCATGAGGGCTTTTCCAATGCACAGCAGTACAGGACATCCTTAGCAATGAAGGAACCATCGACTTTCCCTGGTCTCTACAATTCAGCAATGGCTATGGACCTTACAGTAACACATTGTGTAAAAAAAGGTGTAAAGTGGACGGCTTCCCAAAATCCAATTACTAGACATTATATTCTACATTTTTCAAACCAGCACCTGGATCTGTAAACTTTTGGAATTGTACCCCCATAACAGTGACATCCACAGTGCCCCCATAACAGTGACATCCACAGTGCCCCCATAACAGTGACATCCACAGTGCCCCCATAACAGTGACATCCACAGTGCCCCCATAACAGTGACATCCACAGTGCCCCCATAACAGGGACATCCACAGTGCCCCCATAACAGTGACATCCACAGCGCCCCCATAACAGTGACATCCACAGTGCCCCCATAACAGTGACATCCACAGTGTCCCCATAACAGTGACATCCACAGCGCCCCCATAACAGTGACATCCACAGTGCCCCCATAACAGTGACATCCACAGTGCCCCCATAACAGTGACATCCACAGTGCTCCCATAACAGTGACATCCACAGTTCCCCCATAACAGTGACATCCACAGTGCCCCCATAACAGTGACATCCACAGTGCCCCCATAACAGTGACATCCACAGTGCCCCCATAACAGTGACATCCACAGTGCCCCCATAACAGTGACCTCCACAGTGCCCCCATAACAGTGACACCCACAGTGCCCCCATAACAGTGACATCCACAGTGCCTCCATAACAGTGACATCCACAGTGCCCCCATAACAGTGACATCCACAGTGCCCCATAACAGTGACATCCACAGTGCCCCCATAACAGTGTCATCCCCAGTGCCCTCATAAAAGTGACATCCACAGTGCCCCCATAACAGTGACATCCACAGTGCGCCCATAACAGTGACATCACCAGTGCCCACATAACAGTGACCCCCACAGTGCCCCCATAACAGTGACCTCCACAGTGCCCCCATAACAGTGGCACCCACAGTGCTATACATATACCTCAGTGATAAATGAGAAGTGGACCCCACTATGATCTGTAGATGTGTTATTCTTGCCCTAGCTCTGTTCTCATGATGACAATCTCTAGGTATTAATGTCTTGGTCGGTTCCTGGAGACCTCATCTTCAGAGATGATTTAATGGACAGTGGAGTCAGCGCTGGATGTGTGTGGTGCCTCAACCACCAAAGACGACTAATCAGCAGACAGCCTTAGTGAGGTAAGGGTTAAGTGAACTTAAAAGGCCAGTCCATGTATTTCTATCTACTCTGCATGCCCCTCACCACGACTCGGGTCCATCATGGTCCCAGACTTCAGGAATCTGAGCAATATTATTGAGATACATAGGTGCCCGTAGGTTCAGTGACTGTTCTGGAGAACTTTGGGAGGGTGTCCTCCTCAGGTCCCACTATCCCATGTGTCCACCTCAGGTCCCACTATCCCATGTGTCCACCTCAGGTCCCACTATCCCATGTGTCCTCCTCAGGTCCCACTATCCCATGTGTCCTCCTCAGGTCCCACTATCCCATGTGTCCACCTCAGGTCCCACTATCCCATGTGTCCTCCTCAGGTCCCACTATCCCATGTGTCCACCTCAGGTCCCACTATCCCATGTGTCCACCTCAGGTCCCACTATCCCATGTGTCCACCTCAGGTCCCACTATCCCATGTGTCCTCCTCAGGTCCCACTATCCCATGTGTCCACCTCAGGTCCCACTATCCCATGTGTGTACCTCAGGTCCCACTATCCCATGTGTCCTCCTCAGGTCCCACTATCCCATGTGTCCTCCTCAGGTCCCACTATCCCATGTGTCCACCTCAGGTCCCACTATCCCATGTGTCCTCCTCAGGTCCCACTATCCCATGTGTCCACCTCAGGTCCCACAATCCCATGTATCCTCCTCAGGTCCCACTATCCCATGTGTCCACCTCAGGTCCCACTATCCCATGTGTCCACCTCAGGTCCCACTATCCCATGTGTCCTCCTCAGGTCCCACTATCCCATGTGTCCACCTCAGGTCCCACTATCCCATGTGTCCTCCTCAGGTCCCACTATCCCAAGTGTCCACCTCAGGTCCCACTATCCCATGTGTCCTCCTCAGGTCCCACTATCCCATGTGTCCTCCTCAGGTCCCACTATCCCATGTGTCCACCTCAGGTCCCACTATCCCATGTGTCCACCTCAGGTCCCACTATCCCATGTGTCCTCCTCAGGTCCCACTATCCCATGTGTCCTCCTCAGGTCCCACTATCCCATGTGTCCACCTCAGGTCCCACTATCCCATGTGTCCACCTCAGGTCCCACTATCCCATGTGTCCTCCTCAGGTCCCACTATCCCATGTGTCCACCTCAGGTCCCACTATCCCATGTGTCCACCTCAGGTCCCACTATCCCATGTGTCCTCCTCAGGTCCCACTATCCCATGTGTCCACCTCAGGTCCCACTATCCCATGTGTCCACCTCAGGTCCCACTATCCCATGTGTCCTCCTCAGGTCCCACTATCCCATGTGTCCACCTCAGGTCCCACTATCCCATGTGTCCACCTCAGGTCCCACTATCCCATGTGTCCTCCTCAGGTCCCACTATCCCATGTGTCCTCCTCAGGTCCCACTATCCCATGTGTCCACCTCAGGTCCCACTATCCCATGTGTCCTCCTCAGGTCCCACTATCCCATGTGTCCTCCTCAGGTCCCACTATCCCATGTGTCCACCTCAGGTCCCACTATCCCATGTGTCCACCTCAGGTCCCACTATCCCATGTGTCCACCTCAGGTCCCACTATCCAATGTGTCCACCTCAGGTCCCACTATCCCATGTGTCCTCCTCAGGTCCCACTATCCCATGTGTCCACCTCAGGTCCCACTATTCCATGTGTCCACCTCAGGTCCCACTATTCCATGTGTCCTCCTCAGGTCCCACTATCCCATGTGTCCTCCTCAGGTCCCACTATCCCATGTGTCCTCCTCAGGTCCCACTATCCCATGTGTCCACCTCAGGTCCCACTATCCCATGTGTCCACCTCAGGTCCCACTATCCCATGTGTCCACCTCAGGTCCCACTATCCCATGTGTCCTTCTCAGGTCCCACTATCCCATGGACTCGTTGGGCTGGACTTTTATAGGACTGTAAAGAGTAGACGAGTAAAATGGCCTAAGAGTCAGAGTGCCCCTAGGGTGGCGGGTCTGAGGTGGGTCAAGCAATCCTCCTAGGATGTTGTGATCTGGTACCTGAGGAGGTCTACACTGGAAGGGCAAGGGGGTGAATCCGTCCAGATGGACACCGGCTAAGGGTCTTGCATCAAGTGACATCATCAGACGTTGTGATGTTACCAGCAGGAGTCCCTCAGGAGCTCAACTGTCCCCTCTACCAGGTAAGAAGTCACCAGTGTCATAGATGGCACATGGGGCCCCTGATACAGACTTTGCATTGGGGCCCAGGAGTCTCAGGTTACACCTCTGGTCCTTGGGGCCCCTGGAGCAGCTATGGCCCTGGTTGGATCTGGTGTCTTCTGCTTGCTGTGCACATCTTGTGTCTCAGAATAGAGCTCACACATGGTGTGTAGCAGTCGCCCTGGGGTGTGACAGTTGCATGTTGTCTATTTTTCGCCCTCTCCTCGCACCGTCCTCTCAGCTCCTCCCGCAGATTTATAAATTGTTACATAGTAGAGAAAGGTGATAGAAAGGGGGCTAAATATAGAAGTCCTAGTATCCTGCTGCAGCAGCAGGAGGTGCACGCCCCCACAGTGTCTATTAATCTATCTATCTATCTATCTCTTTATCTATTTATCTATCTCTCTAGAACTTCGTAAAAAGCCACGGCACATCCAATTAATGAAAAAGAATCGTGATCTTTATTCACCCATCTAGCGACGTTTCGGTCCACTTGCTGGGACCCTATATCTCCTCGCTATCTATCGTTCTATCTATCTATTCTATATTATCTATTTATCTATCTATTCTATACTATCTATCTATCTATCTATCTATCTATCTATCTATCTATTATCTATTCTATACTATCTATCTCATATCTATCTATCTTCTATCTATCTATCTCCTAACTATCTATCTATCTATCTATCTATCTATTATCTATGTATCTATCTCTCTTCTATCTATCTATCTATCTATCTATCTATCTATCTATCTATCTCTCTATCTAATATCTATCTATCTCTCTATCTATCTATATATCCATCTCCTATCTATCTATATATCCATCTCCTATCTATCTATCTATCTATCTATCTATATATCCATCTCCTATCTATCTATCTATCTATCTATCTATCTATCTATCTATCTATCACATATCTATCTATATATCTATCTATCTATCTATCTCATATCTATCTATCTATCTATCTCATATCTATCTATCTATCTATCTATCTATCTATCTATCTATCATCTATGTATCTATCTCTCTTTTATCTATCTATCTCTCTATCTATCTATCTATCTCTGTCTGTCTATCTATCTATATCTCCTATCTATCTATCTATCTATCTATCTATCTATCTATCTACCTACCTATCTATCTCTATCCATCCTTCTATCCATCCATCCATCCATCCATCCATCCATCCATCCATCCATCCATCCATCCATCCATCCATCCATCCATCCATCCATCCATCCATCCATCCATCCATCCATCCATCCATCCATCCATCCATCCATCCATCCATCCATCCATCCATCCATCCCCCACCACAGTTCTCAGGACATCCACCTTGAGAGATATCTCTAGCTACACTTCGCCCTCAGAGCTGTAGTTCTCCTCAGCCATCCTTAACCCCTGCAGTGCCGGCCCTTGTCCCCCAGCAGCAGAAGTTTGCCCTCCGGAGCGGCTCTCCTACCTATGGTGGTGATCACAGTGATGGCGAAGTAGAAGGAGCCGGCGAAGGTCCACTGCACGCCCGCCTTGTGCGGCTTGAGCTTGAGCACGACCCACTCCAGCTCGGTGTAGTTCTCCTCCGTCAGGTTGTACTTGCCCCGCAGCTCGCTCCTCTTGTCCTCCAGCTTCTTCTTCTCCGTGGTCTCCTTGTCCGACTCCAGGACATCGAAGACGGCGGCCCCCACCAGCAGATAGGTGAAGGTGCAGATGATGAGAGCCAAGGTCCGGACGTTCTGCCTCTTCATGGTGCAGCTCGGGGGCTCTCAGGGGCTTCCTGCAGGTAAGTGGCCGCGGTGCCCCGGGTCATGGCTGCAGCAGAGGTCCATGCTCCTGGAGAGGCGGCTGCTGCTGCTGCTGCCTGTGGAGCTGTCCTTTCAGCACCACCCTCAGGAGGCTCAGCCACCGCCAGCCCCGGCCATATAAGGCTGTCTGCTCTCAGAGGGGAGGGCAGGAGGACATCCACAGGCATCCTCAGCCGCAGACCATCCACAGGCATCCTCAGCCACCGACCATCTACAGGCATCCTCAGCCACAGACCATCCACAGGCATCCTCAGCCACAGACCCTGGAGACCATCCACAGGCATCCTCAGCCACAGACCCTGGAGACCATCCACAGGCATCCTCAGCCACAAACCCTGGAGACCCTGGAGACCATCCACAGGCATCCTCAGCCACAGACCCTGGAGACCATCTACAGGCATCCTCAGCCACAGACCCTGGAGACCATCCACAGGCATCCTCAGCCACAGACCCTGGAGACCTGCAGCCCAGACACCTCCACTGCCCTGGACATGGGGACAGCAGCTGTCTTATAGACTGCACCCCAGACACCTCCAGGAGAGAGCCCTGCCCTGGACATGGGGACAGCAGCTGTCTCATAGACTGCACCCAATGTCCAGACACCTCCAGGAGAGAGCCCTGCCCTGGACATGGGGACAGCAGCTGTCTCATAGACTGCACCCAATGTCCAGACACCTCCAGGAGAGAGCCCTGCCCTGGACATGGGGACAGCAGCTGTCTCATAGACTGCACCCCAGACACCTCCAGGAGGAGCCCTGCCCTGGACATGGGGGAAGCAACTAGGGGGGTAGGAGAATGTGGTGGGGGTATAAGGGGGTAGGAGATTTGTGTTGGAGGTATAAGGGGGGCAGGAGCAGTGTGGCAGGGGTATACAGGGGGGCATAGGAGCAGTGTGGTGGGGGTATAAGGGGGTAGGAGAAGTGTGGTGGGGGTATAAGGGGGTAGGAGCAGTGTGGCGGGGGTATAAGGGGGTAGGAGCAGTGTGGCGGGGGTATAAGGGGGAGGTAGGAGCAGTGTGGTGGGGATATAAGGGGGTAGGAGCAGTGTGGCGGGGGTATAAGGGGGTAGGAGCAGTGTGGCGGGGGTATAAGGGGGAGGAGCAGTGTGGCGGGGGTATAAGGGAGGTAGGAGCAGTGTGGTGGGGATATAAGGGGGCAGGAGCAGTGTGGTGGGGGTATAAGGGGGGCAGGAGCAGTGTGGCGGGGGTATAAGGGGGGTAGGAGCAGTGTGGTTGGGATATAAGGGGGTAGGAGCAGTGTGGCGGGGGTATAAGGGGGTAGGAGCAGTGTGGTGGGGGTATAAAGGTGGGATAGGAGCAGTGTGGTGGGGATATATAGGGGGCAGGAGCAGTGTGGTGGGGGTATAAGGGGGGCAGGAGCAGTGTGGCGGGGGTATAAGGGGGGTAGGAGCAGTGTGGTTGGGATATAAGGGGGTAGGAGCAGTGTGGTGGGGGTATAAAGGTGGGATAGGAGCAGTGTGGTGGGGATATAAGGGGGGCAGGAGCAGTGTGGTGGGGGTATAAGGGGGCAGGAGCAGTGTGGCGGGGGTATAAGGGGGGTAGGAGCAGTGTGGTTGGGATATAAGGGGGTAGGAGCAGTGTGGCGGGGGTATAAGGGGGTAGGAGCAGTGTGGTGGGGGTATAAGGGGGTAGGAGCAGTGTGGTGGGGGTATAAGGGTGGGGTAGGAGCAGTGTGGTTGGGGTATAAGGGGGTAGGAGCAGTGTGGTGGGGGTATAAGGGTGGGGTAGGAGCAGTGTGGCGGGGGTATAGGGGGGCAGGAGCAGTGTGGCGGGGCTATAAGGGGGGTAGGAGCAGTGTGGTGGGGGTATAAGGAGGGGGTAGGAGCAGTGTGGTGGGGATATAAGGGGGGTAGGAGCAGTGTGGTTGGGGTATAGGGGGTAGGAGCAGTGTGGCGGGGCTATAAGGGGGTAGGAGCAGTGTGGTGGGGGTATAAGGGTGGGGTAGGAGCAGTGTGGTGGGGGGTATAAGGGGGTAGGAGCAGTGTGGCGGGGCTATAAGGGGGTAGGAGCAGTGTGGTGGGGGTATAAGGGGGTAGGAGCAGTGTGGTGGGGGTATAAGGGGGGTAGGAGCAGTGTGGTGGGGATATAAGGGGGTAGGAGCAGTGTGGTTGGGGTATAGGGGGGTAGGAGCAGTGTGGCGGGGCTATAAGGGGGTAGGAGCAGTGTGGTGGGGGTATAAGGGTGGGGTAGGAGCAGTGTGGTGGGGGTATAAGGGGGGTAGGAGCAGTGTGGCGGGGGTATAAGGGGGGGTAGGAGCAGTGTGGTGGGGGTATAAGGGGGGGGTAGGAGCAGTGTGGCGGGGGTATAAGGGGGGGGGGAGTAGGAGCAATGTGGTGGGGGTATAAGGGGGGGGGGGGAAGGGTGATGATCCTGGAAATTGGACCCTCTGCACACTGGTGGTGGTCGATCAATAGAGAGAAGATTGCACACAGCAGGAGCCACCCCCTCCCCATTTGTCCCTGCTCTCTGTGCTGCATTATGGAACAGCTGCTCTAAGGCCTGTGAGATGCCTCCTTGCTGTTAGTGATAATCCAGTGTAACAGAATGGACGGTCACTACTACACACTACAAGTCCCAGCATGTCTTTCCCTGGACTGGGACAGGACTAGCTCTTCCACTGGAGAACAGGGTGATGACCCCCATCATTGTACAGTATATGGTCCTCCCTGTCTCCCCCTAGTGGTGGTTCTGGGTGATGGCAGCCTTCTCCTCTGCTCTGCAGTGTATTTCTTCTATAGATTGGGTTTCTTGGAGAGATGCAGGACGGGGATTGGAGTAAAGCAGATGCAGGGCAGGAGATCGCCGGGATCTTCATCGCCGCCGCTGCTTGTAGTTAAGGTCACATAATGCACTTCCTGGGAATTAACCCCTAGGTGCCTAAGATCCATTGCATTAAAGGGATACTACTCAATGAATTGAAACATTGCAATAAACATGCACTAATATACTGCATATATATATTTAAATCAACATTGCCTTTTCCTCTTTGGTTGCGCCCCCTGCTGTTCCTCCTTCAGGTCCACCTTCTCCTGCATGCAGCGGTGGACTGACCCGCTCTCCGGCTGCTGTAGTATCTCATAGCGCCTTTCATTCTAAGCGGGGGCACCTACCGTATGTATCTCTGGGGGAGGAAGGGTTAACCAAGAGCTAATGGCAATGCATCCAGGGAGCTGCTCGCCCTCAGAAAGGGAAGAAAGTTCTCCAGTAGATTCGTGGAATTCAGATGAATATGCCTTAAACGGGATGTATAGTTTAATGAAATTGAAATAAATTAGGAAATTTTAAATTTCTAAGGAGGATTCCTCATTCAGGACCCTCTTATCTTACTCCAAAGAGCCTCTCTCTCTCTCTGGAGGACCCAGCACTCTCTCTGGAGGACCCAGCATGTCCATACATTACATGGACTGCCCATTGATTTCAGTGAAAACTGTGTAATACCTCATTTTCCATGTGGTGGCGCTGCAGGGCAATGGATGTTCTCCACTGGCTACAGAGTGTCTTTCCTCTACTTCCTGTGGGAGGGGCTTAAGACATTTCTGTGCAGCACTGAGAGGCAGTCTACTGTACAGCTGATAGAAGACAGGGCTGGACCCGGCTCTCAGGGGAGGCGGAAACTAGCCTTCTGGAGGACAAGCACGGTAAGGCAGTTAGTACTGAGTAGTTAAGCCTGCCTTTCATATTATGCCACAAAATATCTCACCCCCCCATATTGCTGGCTTATAGGCCTCAATCAACCTTGCTCCAGCCCTATAGACATTCACTGAGTAGCCAAACTGTTGTACTGCTGCCTCCAGTGAGGTGACCACCACATTGCACCATCACGTAAGCACGGAGTCGGTGGTCACCGAGTTGTCACATGGGCCGTTGCTATGCAACAGCTTCTACTTACCATAGGTAAATGTTTCTATTAGGATAACGATAATGGAGAACACAGGGTGAAGTAAAATGTGGTGGAAAAATCACTGGTTGGAGCCAGTGGTGTACATAGAGAAGTAAGGGCCCCATAGGAAGGATCAAATCAGGCCCCCTCCACAGGACAGAAGGGTTTCTGCCTAAACCCTTTCAACTGCCTCGTTTGCTAAAAGTTGTTCCTTTACAGGGTAGAGTCCTGACCAAGTTCTCACCTCCAGTAGAAGAGGAGATGATCCCAACTAAGACTGGGCCCCCTCTTGCCCTGGGCCCCATAGCAGTTGAATGGTCTGCCGCTATGGTAGTTACGCCCCTGGTTGGAGCTCATCTACAGGCTGAAGCCCCTGAAGGTAAATTTGCATCAGAGAAAGACAACTAAACCCTTGAGGAGCAGTTTTGAGACCAAATCTTGGTCATCGAGAGTGTAGCGCCTGCGCAGAACTTATCCCTGAGACAATGGCCCACAAAAGGGAAAGGCCACTTGCGCAAGCTTTGGAACGGAAGCGCCGTGACGTCAGGGGAGGGAAGGATTGCACAGGGCGGGGGACATCAGGGAAAGAGGAGGGCCGAGACACATTGAGGAAAGCCCCCACTTGGGATCCAATTTGCACATCAATAAATGTTTTTCCTTTACTACTGACGTACAGGCATGATGGGAGTGGTAGTGACACGTACTGCTGGCCAGTGCAGGTAGTTTTACTAGAAGGAGGGTAACAGGTTCCCTTTAATCGTCCAGCAATAGATATAGTTGGAGAAATGAGGTAACAGGCCTCTGAAAGCCGAGCAGCAATTGCATTAAACCATCCCGGAGAGCGCAGCGATTGTAGCAGATGGCTGCAGCAATTACCTGCTAATGGCAGAGTAATCAGAATAAATTAGATGAAGGGAAGTCGGCGCCCATAGGTCAGCTCCGTGCTATGGGATCTGCAGACAGCGCGCTTCATTACAGCACAAGGAAGATACGGGAGATGAATGGACTGGAACAAGGAGGGTGACCTCCCGCTGCTGGATGTCTATAGCGTAACACCTTAATATATTTGGTGAGTAGACATAAAGTTACATGATGAAGTTCTGAATGCTGCAGCCACCACTAGAGGGAGCTCCGGAGATTACTGCCTGCTGTATTAGTAATTATATGTATAAACAGTATGCTGCAAGCTCCTCAGCTCCCTCTAGTGGTGGCTGTATATATATATAGTAATCTCTTGAGCTCCTTCTAGTGGTTGCTGTAAATATCTGTATGTAGTAATCTCCTGAGCTCCCTCTAGTGGTGGCTGTATATATCTGTATGCAGTAATCTCCTGAGCTCCCTCTAGTGGTGGCTGTATATATCTGTATGCATTACTCTCCTGAGCTCCCTGTAGTGGTAGCTGTATATATCTGTATGCAGTAATCTCCTGAGCTCCCTCTAGTGGTGGCTATATATCTGTGTGGAGTAATCTTCTGAGCTCCCTCTAGTGGTGGCTGTATATATCTGTATGCAGTAATCTCCTGAGCTCCCTCTAGTGGTGGCTGTATATATCTGTATACAGTAATCTCCTGAGCTCCCTCTAGTGGTGGCTGTATATATCTGTATACAGTAATCTTCTGAGCTCCCTCTAGTGGTGGCTGTATATATCTGTATACAGTAATCTTCTGAGCTCCCTCTAGTGGTGGCAGTATATATCTGTATGTAGTAATCTCCTGAGCTCCCTCTAGTGGTGGCTGTACATATCTGTATGCAGTAATCTCCTGAGCTCCCTCTAGTGGTGGCTGTATATATCTGTATGCAGTAATTTCCTGAGCTCCCTCTAGTGGTGGCTGTATATATCTGTATGTAGTAATCTCCTGAGCTCACTCTAGTGGTGGCTGTATAAATCTTTATGCGGTAATCTCCTAAGCTCCCTCTAGTGGTGACTGTATATATCTATATGCAATAATATCCTGATCTCTCTAGTGGTGGCTGTATATATCTGTATGTAGTAATCTCCTGAGCTCCCTCTAGTGGTGGCTGTATATATATGTATGCAGTAATCTCCTGAGCTCCCTCTAGTGGTGGCTGTATATATCTGTATGCAGTAATCTCCTGAGCTCCCTCTAGTGGTGTCTGTATATATATGTATGTATGCAGTAATCTCCTGAGCTTCTTTGAGTGGTTGCTGTATATATCTGTATGCCGTAATCTTCTGAGCTCCCTCTAGTGGTGGCTGTACATATCTGTATGCCGCAATGTCCTCAGCTCCCTCTAGTGATGGTTGTATATATCTGTATACAGTAATCTTCTGAGCTCCCTCTAGTGGTGGCTGTACATATCTGTATACAGTAATCTCCTGAGCTCCCTCTAGTGGTGGCTGTATATATCTGTATGCAGTAGTGTTGAGCGTGAATATTCGAGCGAATTTTTTTAGCGAATATCGGCACTCAGCTACTGCGAATATTTCGAATATAGCGCTATAAATTCGCTATTTCGAATATTCGTTTTTTTTTTTTTTTAGTTATATTTTTCTTTCCCACTTCCCAAAAGTAGTTCTTACCTGTCATGAGGATTCCTGGCTTCCTGGCTGCTCCAGTCAGTGCCCGTTGCCGCTTCTGCCGACTTCCGTGCTCATGGAGCGTCCCTTCCATGGGAAAATCTCTATATACTAAAATGTACTGTCGGATTTGAGGAATTACGTTGAAATCGCAATGCGATTAATTCAAGTTATATTAATCGCATTGCGATTACAACAAGTTATGTATGACTGTATATATCTTATGCTGTATCTTACATAGGCTAGTAATTAACTGAATATGGAATATATAGCTATGCACTAGCAGTGTCTAAGTTGAAATCGCAATCGCGAATACTTAAGTTGAAATTAATCGCATTGCGATTTCAACTTAGCACTGCTGCTATATTCCATATTCGTTAACTTCGTTAATTCTAGCAAGCTGACCCATTATAAACCCAGCTCTAAGTTGAAATCGCAATGCGATTAATATAACTTGAATTAATCGCATTGCGATTTCAACGTAATTCCTCAAATCCGACAGTACATTTTAGTATATGGAGACGTTCCCATGGTGATGGGGACGCTCCATGAGCACAGAAGTTATGGTTGGCTTGGTAGAATTAGCGAGGATGACGAATATGACGAATGTATTCGTCATATTCCTCAAAACGAAGATAACGAGTATTCTACATCTTCGTTTTAGCAACCTATTCGTCAACTTCGCTATTCGCTAATTCTAGCAATCAAATAGGAAGGTTGACTTACCAGACAGCTGTGTTAAATTCGCTATGCGATTTTTTTTTTTTAATAAATAGAATACTTATAATAATATTATCATATCAAGTAATATAATTATTGTATTAAAAAAAAAAATCGCATAGCGAATTTAACACAGCTATCTCTATAGTCAACCTTCCTATTTGATTGCTAGAATTAGCGAGGTTGACGAATAGGTTGCTAAAGCGAAGATGTAGAATACTTCGTTATCTTCGTTTTGAGGAATATGACGAATACATTCGTCATATTCGTCATCCTCGCTAATTCTAGATATGAAACCAATAGGAAAGTAGCCTTAAGTACAAATCGCAATATGCGATTATTTAAATCGCATTTTAATCGCGATAACTAGAAAAAATGACGAATATTCGATTTCGACGAATACGAAACGAATATTCATTCGAATATTCGCGAATTTCGTCGAAATCGAATATGGCACCTGCCGCTCATCACTAGTATGCAGTATTCTCCTGAGCCCCCTCTAGTGGTGGCTGTATATATCTGTATGCAGTAATCTCCTGAGCTCCCTCTAGTGGTGGCTGTATATATCAATATAGTAATCTTCTGAGCTCCCTCTAGTGGTGGCTTATATCTGTATGCAGTAATCTCCTGAGCTCCCTCTAGTGGTGGCTGTATATATCTGTATGTAGTAATCTCCTGAGCTCCCTCTAGTGGTGGCTGTATATATCTGTATGTAGTAATCTCCTGAGCTCCCTCTAGTGGTAGCTGTATATATCTGTATGCAGTAATCTCCTGAGCTCCCTCTAGTGGTGGCTGTATATATCTATATGTAGTAATCTCCCGAGCTCCCTCTAGTGGTGGCTGTATATATCTGTATGCAGTAATCTCCTGAGCTCTCTCTAGTGGTGGCTGTATATATCTGTATGCAGTAATCTCCTGAGCTCTCTCTAGTGGTGGCTGTATATATCTGTATGCAGTAATCTCCTTGAGCTCCCTCTAGTAGTGGCTGTATATATCTGTATGTAGTAATCTCCTGAGCTCCCTCTAGTGGTGGCTGTATATATCTGTATGTAGTAATCTCCTGAGCTCCCTCTAGTGGAGGCTGTATATATCTGTATGCAGTAATCTCCTGAGCTCCCTCTAGTGGTGGCTGTATATATCTGTATGCAGTAATCTCCTGAGCTCCCTCTAGTGGTGGCTGTATATATCTGTATACAGTAATCTCCAGAGCTCCCTCTAGTGGTGGATGTATATACCTGCATGCAGTAACTTCCTTAGCATACTGTAGCGGTGGCTATATACATATATATATATATATATTTTCACTGAACAAAAATATAAACGCAACACTTTCGGTTTTGCTCCCATTTTGCATGAGCTGAACCTAAAGATCTGAAACATTTTCTACATACACAAAAGACCCATTACTCTCAAATATTGTTTACAAATCTGTCTAAATCTGTGTTAGTGAGCACTTCTCCTTTGCCAAGATAATCCATCCCACCTCACAGATGTGGCATATCAAGGTGCTGATTAGACAGCATGAATAGTGCCTTAGACTGCCCACAATAAAAGGCCACTCTGAAATGCCACAGATGTCGCAACGTATGAGGGAGCATGCAATTGGCATGCAGACTGCAGGAATGTCTGCCAGAGCTGTTGCCCCTGCAATGATTGTTCATTTCTCTACCATAAGCCGTCTCTAAAGGCATTTCAGAGAATTTGGCAGTACATCCGACCGGCCTCACAACCGCAGACCACATGTAACCACACCAGCCCAGGACCTCCCCATCCAGCATGTTCACCTCCATGATCGTCTGAGACCAGCCACCCGGACAGCTGCAGCAACAATCGGTTTACATAACCAAAGAATTTCTGCACAAACTGTCAGAAACCGTCTCAGTTAAGCTCAACTGCATGCTCGTTGTCCACATCGGGGTCTGGACCGTACTGCAGTTTGTCATCATAACCCACTTGAGTGGGCACATGCTCACATTCGATGGCGTCTGGCACGTTGGAGAGGCGTTCTTTTCACGGATGAGTCCTGGTTTTCACTGTTCAGGGTAGGTGGCAGACAGGATGCTGGATGTGGAGGTCCTGGGCTGGTGTGGCTACACGTGGTCTGCGGTTGTGAGGCCTGTTGGATGTACTGCCAAATTCTCTGAAACTCCTTGGGAGGCGGCTTATGGTAGAGAAATGAACATTCATTGCACGGGCAACAGCTCTGGTAGACATTCCTGCAGTCAGCATGCCAATTCACACTCCCTCAAACGTTGCGACATCTGTGGCATTGTGCTGTGGGATCAAACTGCACATTTCAGAGTGGCCTTTATTGTGGGCAGTCTAAGGCACACCAGTGCAATATTCTTGCTGTCTAATCAGCACCTTGATATGTCACACCTGTGAGGTGGAATGGATTATCTCGGCAAAGGAGAAGTGCTCACTAACACAGATTTAGACAGATTTGTGAACAATATTTGAGAGTAATTGGTCTTATGTGTGTGTTGAAAATGTTTCAGATCTTTGAGTTCAGCTCATGCAAAATAGGAGCAAAACCGAAAGTGGTGCGTTTATAGTTTTGTTCAGTATATATATATATAAAAAAGAAGGGATGAGGCATCACTGACCAACGATATCGGGTGCACGCTCAAAATTCGGATAAGCAGTCCATGATTATATTAAAAAAGGAAAGAGCAGCACTCCATTAATTGTGCAAAAATATATAGGCTTTATTTACCCATATGGTGTGGCGACGTTTCGGCTCGCAAACATGAGCCTTTCTCAAGCCTAGGCCTATTTTTGGGAGCCGAAACATTGCCACCCCATATGGGTAAATAAAACCTATATATTTTTGCACAATTAGTGGAGTGCTGCTCTTTCCTTATGTTTATGCATAAGCTGGTCATCTCGTGCCACATATCTCAGGACATGTTGCGAAACGCTAAGGGAGGACTCATCTGTCTTTAGGTTTAACATTGGTTAAAGCGATAGCAGTTTAAGCCCTGTTTTTCTACGGAGCTCCAAATCCCCTGTATAGACACATGATGACATTCTCACGACCCAAACCCCCTACTAGTGGGATCTCAGGAGCTTACTGCATACAAATGAATTATTGAATTCAACATGCTGTATGAGCAGTATGCCTTTAAAGGGAGTCTTTCACCCCCAAACCCCAATTTTCACTACTTACATCATTATTTGGTAAATAGTGCCCCCATTATATAGCCACTTACCCCATAATTTTTAAACTTACAGATGTTGAGAAAACAACGTTTATAAGACCTGTCAATCAATAGTGAAGGAGCCCAGGGGCGGCGTCATACCGGCCGGAGCCCAGGCCACACGCTCATCATACTTTTCTACCACGCCCCCTTTCACCCAGGCGGCCCGCCCATTGTGATGCGCTCGGCCTCCTCCAGAACTGGCCAAATCCCGCGCCTGCGCCGTGGATCGGGCAGTCCGCGCCTGCCTCCCGAAAATGTATTTGGTGAAATTGCTTAGGGAGGGAGGCAGGCAGGGTGACAGCCAGCTCCAGCGCCGCACGACTCTTCCTGAAGCTCCGATCCTGCGCTGGTACACTATCGCAGTACGGGCCCCGCGCATGCGCACAGGGTAGCCCGATGCTTGCGCCAGTAATTGGGAATCCAGTGCGCAGGCGCGGACTCCCCGATCCACGGCGCAGTCGCGGGATTTGGCCAGTTCTGGAGGAGGCCGAGCGCATCACAATGGGCGGGCCGCCTGGGTGAAAGGGGGCGTGGTAGAAAAGTATGATGAGCGCGGCCTGGGCTCCGGCCGGTATGACGCCGCCCCTGGGCTCCTTCACTATTGATTGACAGGTCTTATAAACGTCGTTTTCTCAACATCCGTAAGTTTAAAAATTATGGGGTAAGTGGCTATATAATGGGGGGACTGTTTACCAAAGAATGATGTAAGTAGTGAAAATTGGGGTTTGGGGGGGTGAAAGACTCCCTTTAACTTCTGCGCTCCCTCTAGTGGCGGATGCAGGTGGTGAGAATTTTATCATTTAACTATGGTGGGGTTTGAAGTTGTTTCTCAGAAACATGAAGGATCTGACCTCCATAACGATGTATTAATAAATCGTTCAGACCATTGGACAAGGGAAGACATTGGAATGGCATGAATGGTGATTTTCTGCTACAAAAGTGGACGTCCTTCCCACTTCTAGCGATTCCTATAACAGGCGTATATTAGTGAATTGTGACCTATACAAGTGCCTTCTCTGCCCCTCCCAAGAGATCATCTCATCCAGCAGGCAATATTGCATCATAGACCAAAGCAACTATCCACATCACCCCATCAGATGAGCAGTGATTGTTATTTTCCGTGTAAGGATTAACTGCTTCTTCGGAAACGTATTAAGTTTTGTTATTCTAGCCGAGTTTATTATGATTTTAGAATCTAATTCTCTAAATTGGAAAACCTAGGAAACGGCTCGCGACGAGAGTGGCCATTAGGTGATGTAGTGGAGTAATTGGTTTTCTCTCCTTATGAGAACGCACTCGGAGGAGCGGCAATGATCTGTATTTAGAATGTGTGGTTCTTGTGGAATTTCTCAGAAGACGCTCGAGAAGCAAGGATGAAGAATATAAATAAAAGATGGCGTTTCTCCGCTCCGGCTGCAGATTTGCATATTTCCCCTTACTACATCATTCTCTTTGGCGACTGTTTCAGCGCATTCTGTAAAGCAAATAAGACGAGAGTTCGGCCCTTGAATGAAATATGTATCTAAG
Source organism: Bufotes viridis (assembly GCA_033119425.1). NCBI lineage: Eukaryota > Metazoa > Chordata > Amphibia > Anura > Bufonidae > Bufotes > Bufotes viridis. The sequence continues at coordinate 12,256,184 of CM065592.1, read as the reverse complement.
GACTTAGTCTTCTCCTCAAAGATACTGAAGCGTTCGAAAATGCCCCCCAGCTCTCCATTTACATAATGCAGGCATAGGGACTGGAAATGCTCAGCGCATACTGTAATAGCGACCAGTGCAGTGACATGAAAAAGTATTCACCCCCCCCCCCCCTCAAGATGTGGCGTATTATTGAATGATCACACATAAGATTGCGGAGAAACTTACTGTATGTACAATGAAAAACTGGGTGTACCAGCCAGGGGCGAGCCATAAAAATTCTAGGCCTGTCTAAAAGCAAAACTTTGGGGGAGCTTTCCATCTATGTGGAAACTTTTGACTCAGAAAACATTGTTCTAGAGCTGATCAGGAGACAGTCAGTATGCAGTTTGCAGCAGAATTTTGCTCTGCCACCTGAATACATTGGCAACAACTTACATACAATGTCCGTGAGTCGAGAGTGGTAAAGGGGTTGATGGGATTGTCCTTAGAGGTGTTGAACGGGTTAATTAAAACATTTATGGTGCTCTACTTTGGGAAAGCAGTTCCAGAAACAATCTCTACAGTGCAGAAGAGGTTAAATGCAACATCTCCGGTGGTTAAGCAGGTTGAAGGGGTTAATGGTAATATATCTAGCAGTCTAAATAGTGAAGGGTTAAAACATTCCTGTGGATCTAGGGTAAAACCAATTGATAGAAATGACATTAAAGGTCTAGGGTTCAGGAGAGGTTAATGGTAACACCCCTGGTGGTTCAGTAAGGTGAAGGGGTTACTAGTAAGATCCCTTCTCTATGGTAGTGAAAGGATTGATCAAAATATTGCTAATGGTCTAAGATTTTGAAGAGGTCCATTAAAATATGAGGGGGAGAGTGATATTCTGGTGGTCTAGAGTGACAAACGGGTCAATGGTATCCATCTTCTGGTGGTCTATGGTGGAGAAAGGGTAATAGGTGCATCCTTGGTAGCCCGGATTGGGAATAATAGTATCCTACACAGTATAGTACTTAACGGAGCTTCTCCAGGAATTAAACAAAATGAAAATACTTAAATATTATTTTATAATCAATATATTCACAAATACATTTCATTACTTAGGCCTCTTTCACACTTGCATTGTTTCTTTCCGTCTTAGAGTTCTGTCCTCGAGGCTCTAGGACGGAAAGATACTGATCAGGATTATCCCAATGCATTCTGAATGGAGAGAAATCCGTTCAGGATGCATCAGGATGTCTTCCGTTCAGTATGTAAAAGTTTTTGGGACGTTGAAAAATCCGGAAAACATGCCATAATGCTGAACGCCGATCCGGAATTAATGCCCCATGGAGTGCATTAATCGGGATCCGGCATTAAGCTAAACGTCGTTTCGGCGCATCGCCGGATCCGATGTTTAGCTCTGCGCATGCGAAGCAGCAGTTCCGATCGGGGCCCCAGTGTAAGCTGGGGCTCCGATCGGTTACCATGGCAGCCAGGATGCTACTGAAGTCCTGGCTGCCATGGTAAGTACTCGGCAGCAGTGTACTTACCTGTGCTGCGGCCTCCGGGCGCTCTTGATTGATCTATGCGCCGCGGGGACCTGTGACGTCATGAAGGAGCGCCCGGCGGCCGCAGCGCAGGTAAGCACACTGCTGCGGAGTACCATGGCAGCCAGGACTTCAGTAGCATCCTGGCTGCCATGGTAACCTCAAAGCATTTCGAAGACTGATCAGGGTCCTGATCAGTCTTCAAATGCTTTCAAGCGACTTGCGTTCTGACGGATCCGGCGGGCCGGAAGTGCCTGCCGGATCCTCAGAACCCAAGTGTGAAAGAGCCCTTAGAATGGCTTGTTTTGTCTAGAGAGCAATCATTAGGAGAAATAAAATGGCTGCCGTCCTATCAGTACACACAAAACCTGTCCTAATCACACAGGAGGACAAGTTACTTCACCACAATGAGCCATAGTGCTGCCTCATCCTCCTCTCTGCTCTGCTTGTCAGGAATCCTGATCCTGAATACAGGTGAATCTCTGTGGGAGTGGAGATGAGGCATGAGAGGAGGGTGAGGTCTGGATAATGAGCAGCAACACTTGTTTACAGGCTCCGTTACCACAGCCCCACATTACCACAGTCTGTCTTGTCCATTCTCTCTGTACTTCATGTCTCCTAATGAACTAAATTCCTCAGAGATTCAGCTAAAGTTCTCATCATCTGTATTCAGGATCATAATCCCTGACAAGTAGAGAGGAGAAGAAGGATGAGGCAGCTCTTTACCTCAATGTTGTAAAGTAACTTGTCCTCATGTGTGATCAGGACAGGTTTTGTGTGAACTAATGGGACAGCGGCCATTTTGTTTTCCCTGATGATTGCTCCCCAGAAAAAATGAGCCATTATAACTAATGAAAGGTATTTGAGAATATTTTTATAATAAAGTAATATTTAAATATTTTCATTTTCTTAATTCCCAGAGAACCCCTTTTTAGGGTGGTGAAGGTTGTATGGGTAATATCGCAATTATTTAGGGTGTTTAAGAAGTGGTAATATCCCTGGTGCAAAATAGTAATAATGATATCCTTGGTGGTTTAGGGTGCTGTAGTGGTTCCAGGTGGTCTAGGCATCTATAAGGTTGACTGTATTAAAGGAAACTTGTTCTAGGCCAGTAAGGGGGTAACAGTAATATCTCTGGAGGTTTAGTATAGTGAAGTGGTAATAGGGGTGAAGAGGTTAAATGTGGAATCCTTGGTGGCCTAGGATAGTAAAGACTAAAGAGGTTAATGGAAACTTCATAATGGTCTCAGGTGACACAGAGGTAATGATAGGTCTATGATGGTAAATTAGTAGAAGTAGTTTCCTTGATAGCAAGTGTAGAGAAGGGATTGGTTTGGCTCAGGCTGATGGCATTTAGCCAGCCTATGCTGCATTGATTATGTAGATCGCAGATATTAGTGCAGGGCAGAAGGTAGAGAGGACTGTGTGACTTTGTTAAATTACCGCCACTTGGTTGTTTCAAATATCATGGAAAAGTTTTCATGAGAACTATGTCCTGTCACTAGAGATTTTCTTTAAAGGAATTGTTCATTTCAGGTCCTATCACAAAATTTCTTTTGAGTCTAGCTTGGGACCTTTACTAGGCTGGTGTCGTGGGGGGGAGTGGGGGAAACTCCCCACTGAACATCCTGGGAAACAGTAATAGAATTCAGGCCAGAACCAAGGGATACAGGAGCTAGACACCTTCTACTGCAACCCTCATCCAGCCCTGACTCCTAACTGTATGAGCGAACCCAGATGGTAGGAGGGCTCATACACAGGAACCTCAGGCCCTAACTCGCCCTGATGTTCCCTGAAAATAAGGTCAGGAACTAGAGACGACCCCTGTTCCTCCAAAACACGGACGGACATGAGTCTCAGTCTCACAGGCCTAGCAGCAAGAAGTGGAGAAGGCAGTGAAAAGCAACTGGATCGGCAGGCAAGAACCCAGTGAAACAACTACGCACCAGAACAACAAGCACTTACCTCCCGCAGAAACAGGGTGGAACACCAATAACTACCTGGACCCTCATGCCCCAGGCAGAGCTGCTTACTGACTTGTAGTCACCTCTCCGGGGAACCCAAGGGCCCTCTCACTGAAGGCACAGACAGACAGGGGAACGTCTAGCATCCATGCAGGACAATAGACACTGATTTAAAGTCCATACAGGGAACAACAACTAGACGTACAACAGACCCTGAACATAAACCAAACCAAACATATACTAGGGAAGGTATGGTTGAAAACATAGAATCATAGGGAAGACATTGATGTCAAACTAGGTTGCCCTCACACTGGACAGATGGAATATCCAGGACAGTAGCAAGGCTCCAGCACCAACCAAGGCTGGAATACAACTGACCTCATGCTCACAGCAACAGGATAAGTAAAGCCATTAAACCACACCGAGATCCACACCTTAACCCCATAACCACCAGACTGGGGAGAGGCCAGGAAACAGGAGCAGTGCACACACATGCAGAAACAACATGTTGCCCCAGGCAACTGCATGCACGGCAGACGTGTCATGACAAACCTCACCGGGACTGAGACACAGCTGAGACAGCTGGTCAAAAACCTTGGCCTGTTGGATATAGACTTCCGTACACTGTGTTGGGTTCCATGTCATACTTCATAACTAGTTTATATTTCACATTCAGTTATACAACTGGGCTGGGGATCAGGCCAGTATGAGATGAGCAAACATTGATGTTGATCTGAGAAAGCATTGGTCGTCTACCTGCGACTTTCCAAAAAAGGGAATTTACCTTTTCTCTCAGGTCATATAGGATGTTTGACGTTAGACACACCTATAAGAATAAAATAAGTTCAAGTTGACATGCCTCTACCACTTGGAATTGTAAAAGTTGGTGCAGGTTTAATACGACTTATGTTGAAGGAATCGGGCTCTATGGTAATGGTGCAGTAACTTTTTCCAATTCTTGACTAATGGAGGTAAATTTTGGAAGTAAAAAGTTGCCTTCTTCGAGAGATTTGAGTCTTACAACCCACCGCCAGCTCTTTGAAGTCATAGTCTACAGTTGCTTTGACCTACAGGCTTTGGGGCAAATTCATGTGTACAATGGGTTGTGCTCCTTGGGCAACCCTGAAGAAATGATTCTGAAAACCCTGCTGCCATCTAGACAGAAGATGTGCACCTCCAGTGAGCCTACAGAGGGGTGCTCCTAAAGCTCCTCTACCAGATCTAAGACACCAGTAATATAAATGATATATGGTAGGTAGGACTCAGTTCTAGATTTTGCATTGTGACCAGGAGCTTCAGGGTACATCTCTAGTCTTATCCTATGGGATGTCCCAGGGTAGACATTTTTCTTCCGCCCCCTTAAAAGTCTCTCTCAACAGTATTTTGTCAGCTGCTGTTCTCCATGATTCGAGCTTATCCTCGTCACGCCTCATGAATAATTTATGGGAGGTAATATTCAGGCTAAAACCAAATTGTACTTCTTAAAGTCAGGACATTTTACTCACGGATGAGCGAGCACATTTTGGAGAACGCACCCATAAAATCACATTACTTTAGAACAAGAAAATTACGATGGCTTCTTCAGATACACACTGTTCTCCTGATCGTCACAGCCACCGCCGAGCAGTTATTTGAACACTTCAACTGGCAGAACGTAAATGAATTTAAGATGTGTTTTAATGATTTAAGAGGATCGAAGGTGCAGGTTATAAATAATCTTGAAGACGGCTCCTGCCTTCTAAGTATAATTAAAGACTATGGGCACCTTCGGGACAATTTTTTGTAATGATGATTGCATTTTACTCATTTTGGACTTAAAATCATTTTTTCAAGGTTCAGCCATTTTTTAGATACAAGGGTTAAAAAAATCAGTCTATTTGCAGACTGTCCCAACTAAGATCCATCAGCTGATGGCTCATGTGAGGCCTTATCTCTGATCTCCTGACCTCATAAACACTCATTACAGCAAAACTGATAAAAATATGACTGACAGGACTGAGAAGGGATACTCTGCAAACATAATGATATTTTAACCCTTGTATCTACAAAAGAGCTGAACATTTTAAATAAAGACCAATTGCAAAAAAATATTTTTAGCCCAAAAGGAGTAAAAAGCAATCATAAAAAACTAATTCCTCCAAGGTGTCCATAGACTTTAAAGTATATTAAAATATATAACAGAATAAATGGATTATGGGTAATCTGGATTAAATATCCAGTAAAACCAGACACCAAATGGATAGCACAGCTCATAAAAGAAGGATCCTGAAAGTCGTGCTGTCAATCAGTGAGTAGGACCGCCCACTGGACTCCTCAGTTTAGAAGCAGCATGTTTTTTGTCAGATTACAAGTTATGCTGAATATTTTTTCAAAAAACTACGTATCAATCTGCTCAGCCCCGCCTGCTCTGTAACATGCTGCCTGTAGATTAGATAGCATTTTCATACTGACAGCTTCCCTTTAAACCAGTTGTATGAGTTAAAAAGAAAATACCGCCTCTTATAATAAAAATGTAACCCAGATCAGTACAGGATAAGTAATGTATGTACACAGTGACTGAACCAGCAGAATAGTGAGTGCAGCTCTGGAGTATAATACAGGATATAACCCAGGATCAGTACAGGATAAGTAATGTAATGTATGTACACAGTGACTTCACCAGCAAAATAGTGAGTGCAGCTCTGGAGCATAATACAGGATGTAACTCAGGATCAGTACAGGATAAGTAATGTATGTACACAGTGGCTCCACCAGCAGAATAGTGAGTGCAGCTCTGGAGCATAATACAGGATGTAACTCAGGATCAGTGCAGAATAAGTAATGTATGTACACAGTGACTTCACCTGCAGAACAGTGAGTGCAGCTCTGGACAGCAGAATGACAGAAGACAGCAGCATGGCAACGTGACATAGTGAGGAGGTAACAACAGCATGAGGAGATGACAGAGTGACCCTCTAGGTTGTCAAGGTTTGGGTGGGGCAGCATGGATGATCTAATCTGATGTATCAGGCATTGGTGGGTGGAAATCCTGGCTGATCCACGCCTGATTCATCTTGACAAAGGTCAGTCTCTCCACATTTGGGGTGGACAGGAGAGTTCTTTTTGGGGTAACTATGGCCCCCGCCGCACTAAACACCCGCTCTGATACCACACTACTGGACAGGCAGTCCTTTCCAGGGCAAACTTTGTCAGTTGCGGCCAAAAATTCAGTTTGGCTGCCCAGTAGTCCAGCGGATCTTCAATGTGGGGTGGCAGGGTTCTGTCTAAGTATGCCACCAATTGCTGGTTTAGGTCCTGCTCCAGGTCTAGCTGCTGCTGCTAGTGAGTAGTCTCTCCACTAGGCGGGTGAAGAAAGCTGCCCTTCAGCGACTGCTGCTGATGGAGCTGGAATTGTCCCTGCAGTGGAGGCTGAGGACATGGTGGAGGATGAGGAGGCAAAATCGGACATTGTCGCAGGACCAGCGGCGTGACAACTTGGAGGCAGAAGCAGCGTCACCTGGCCAAGTTGCTGCTGTGGCTGTGCAGGAACCACATTCACCCAATGTGCCGTGAAGGACATGTATTGTCCCTGACCGTAGTTAAAGCTCCACACGTCGGCGCTGCCGTGCACTTTGGCAGACAACGACAGGCTCAAGGACTGGCCCACCTTCTGTGCTACATACGTGTGCAGGGCTGGTACTGACTTTTTGGCAAAGAAATGGCGGCTTGAAACTCTCGACCTCGGCTTGGCACAAGCCATCAGTTCTCTGAAAGCTGCAGAGTCCACCACTTGGAAAGGGAGGGACTGCAGCACCAGCAACTTGACCAGGAGCACGTTCAGCTTTTGCGCCGTTGGATGCGTGCACACATACTGCTGTCTCTTGTCAATCACTTCGGTAATCGATTGCTGACGAAATGACTGACAAAGAGGACGTGGAGCAGAAGCATCAGGACCAGCAGATGATGGGAAGGACAGACAGCTCCCTTCGGCTGAGGTGGAGGAGCCTTGACTGCCTGAAACCGGGGGCGTGTCACTGGGTGATGCAGCAGTTGCTGCGGCAGGCTGGACCACCACATCGGAGCCACGGTTCTCCGAGGCCTCTTTATGGTGATGCTGCATATGTTGACGTAGGGCCGTAGTGCCAGCATTGGCACCCTGGCAATACTTCACCTTCTGCCCACAGATTCTACATATGGCCATGTTCACCCCCTCCGACGGCTTGACAAAAAACTGCCACAACGCTGCGTAGGTGATTTTACCCCCAACGATCCGCACTGACTGACTGCTACCGCCGCTGCCTCCGTGAACCAGTGCACCGCTACTTTCAAGGCAGGTAGGCTCCTACAATGTGGGTGGTCTACCCCGGGCACATTTGGCCCCCAACTAGTGTTGAGCGAGCATGCTCAGCTGAACTGGTGCTCGACTCGAGCATCGCCATTCTCGGTTCAGCCCAGTATTTTGCCGAACACTTAGTGTGCTCGAGTACCATTGAAAACAATGGAAGTCCTAAGCATTAAACCACACACCCCCTGCTCGTAAGAGAAGAGGGTGTCTGGTTTCCTAAAAAGCAGTTCTTACATGTCTGGGCTCCATAGCTGCTCCAGTCAGGGCCCGTCCGTGCGCATGGGATCATGGGAACGCCTCTGGGGTTAGAATGTAGAGATGTGAGATTTCACGATCTGACAACAGGTAATAGTCTTGTCATACTATTCATCTAATAGAAGGCGCTGTTCATGAGTCATGACTTATTGGGGTTCTCCCATTGACTTCTATTGTGCTCGGGTGCTCGGTAGAACACACAAGTATCCCGATGTGTTCGGCCAGAGCACACGAGCACCAAATGCCATGCTGGCGACTTGCTGGTTCCGCCGCTGCTTCACAGGCAAGCTGCCACCCTCTTATCCCGATGATGATGAAGCCCCTTCGTCACCCGGCTCCCAAGTGCGATCAGCTACATCATTATCATCGAGTACTGTCTGCAAGTCACTGATGTCCTCCTCAACCGTCTCTGGGTCAGGAGCCTGACCACTCACAACACCAGCTCCCACGCCACTCTCCTCATTAATACTTGCCCGCCTAGTGGAGGAAGCGGCGGATGCCTCCTCCACATCTTGGCTGGCCAGTAGCTGCTGACTGTCTTCTAGCTCGTCCTCGCTGTATAGTGGATCTGAGCCCACAGCATACATTACTTCTCTGGCTGAGGGAACAGAAAAGGCTAGAGGCAGGTTAAGGACAGGAGAGGGCACAGGGCCTGCTCCCGGTCCATGCCAACTAAGGGTTGTGTCTGGCGAACCCACTGACTCTTGGCTGGGGGTGTCTGATGTCACTTGCGACGAAGTCGAAGATTGAGTCAACCATTCAAGAACCGCTGAGTTGCTGGTCAAGACACGGCCGCTAGATGACACTGGGAGCTCAGGCCTCTCGCTGCGACTCCTGCTGCCACGGCCCCTTACTCTGCTGCTACCTCTGCCTGCGCCAGAAACATTTAGGCCTCTGCCACTCCCCTGGCACTTCTTTGTCTGACATACTGTTAGATCAAATAAATAAATAAAAAGGAAATTAATACACCCCAAAAAAGTCTGTAATTTTCTCACTTTACCATACAACGGCTAATAAGCCCTTTTTTTCCCACTAATACACACAAACAAGAACACATAATTGCACCACTGAACGGCAAATATATTTTACTTTTGCCACTAATACACGACAAAAATGGCTGTAATTTTTGCACTTCACCACACAACGGCTAATAAGCCCTTTTTTCCTACTAATACAAGCCAAAAAATGCTTTAGAACATATAACTGCACCGCACAAGGGCAAATAAGACGTAGAAATATTTCCTTGTAATAAACCCTGTTAATGTCGGTATCACGCAGCACTTAAACCCCAATAACAAGAACAGTTTTCTGGAATTACAGAGCTGTATAATGGCAATTTGGGTCCCCAGTCAGTGCAGCAAGGTGTAATAGGATTGTTCCTATTACCCAGGCTGTAACCTCCCCCTACTGAACCACTTCTACATGAATGCTGTGGATGATTCCTCCCTATCCTTTCCCTACACCAAGAATAATCTTTCCCTGAACTTGTAAATAGTTTTTTTTAGCACAATCAAGTCTTTCCTAGCACTGTCTCTAGCGCCTGCTGACGTCTCTCCCTGCACTAGGTACACTGGAAAATGGCAAAATCCAAGATGGCTGAGGCTATTTATAGGGCGGGGACATCACAGGGCTGGCTGGCTGCTGATTGGCTACATGCATGGTATTATGGGTGATCCCGCCTTCGCAGAGTTCCTTGCTCCATGTCCTCACACGTGCAGCAGCCATTTTAGGAAAAAATGAGATTCGTTACCACGAATCGTGAGGAAATTCGTCTTCGGTGCGAATCAAATTTTTCCTGAAATTCGGATCGAATTCCACTTCGTCAGCTTCGATTCGCTCACCAGCTTGTTAACATCATACATCACCACGCGGAATTTCATGCGAGATCTTCAAGCAAGATGGCGGCCCATCGCGAACAAATGGATGAGGTGGTTTTTGTTTTCTTTTGCTTTTTACACCATTTCCAAATTGATTCACTACCACGAAGCACGAGGAAATTTGGATTCGCGGCAAATTGAATTTAGCCTGAAATTCGGATTGAAGTCGACTCCATGGACTTTGATTCACTCGATACTAGTTCCTCCAGTTCCTCCATAGTTCTCCTGGAGAATTAGGGTATGGCCACACGGTCAGGTTTCTGTCTGCAGTTTTGGAAGCCAATATCAGGAGTGGATCATGAAAGGAGAGAAAGTATGAAGGACAGATACAATGTCTTCTATTTTTTTAATTCTCTCCTGGTTTTGGCTTTCAAAAGTGCATTAGGAAACCTGACCGTGTGGTCGTACCCTTAGAGGATATCACTGGAGGTCGCAGGTTAATAGCTTTCCAGAAGCCTCAATGAGCCCAGATCCTGAGCTGCACCTGAACTTATCATGTAAAGACGGTAACATATGAAGCCTAAATTCATCTCCATCCATTATTCATGGGGCGACTCCACGTCGCTTTGATTCCTCCTCCAATACCCTATTGACTTATTATATCAAAAGAATTAAAAATGGTGAGATTAAAAAAAAAGCAGAATCAAACGCTTCTGCGTATAATTAATGGCCAAATGTTTGGAAGAGGAGAACGAGTCGTCACACATGGGAATATCCGCCTTCCGCTCATGTTTCATCATCCTGCGGAGAAGTGGAGCAGTAGTCTCAGAAGGTCTGTACTAGGTAATGCTACGGCATGGACACCGTAAGAAATCACTGCCGCGGAGAGAAACGCAAAGAATAATCGTGTACAGAATCTGGTCAAAGCGGATTGTAGCAACAATGTAACATAGTAAGAATGGATAATAATAATAATTAAACATGTAACATATTAACAATGTAAAAGTTAAAATGTAACATAGTTTATAAGGCTGAATAATAACGTCCCTCCAGTTCGGCCTGTCATCCTGAAAGTTGATCCAGAGGAAGGCAAAAAATAACACTGAGGTAGAAGCCAATTTTCCCCACTTAAGGGGAATAAAAAATTCCTTCCCGACTCCAATCAGGCAATCAGAATAATGCCCCTTTCACACATCAGTGTTTGGTCAGTGATTTCCATCAGTGATTTTGAGCCAAATCAAGGTGAGGCTCTAAACACAGAACAGGTGCAGATCTTTCCCTTATACCTTATTTCTGTGTAGCTCCAATCCTGGTTTTGGCTCACAGTCACTGATGGAAATGACTGACCAAAACACTGATGTGTTAACGAGGCTTAACTCCCTGGATCAATGACCCCTCTCTAGTAGCTATAGCCTGTAATATTATTACACTTGTGGGGAGTCGCTCTGGTAGACAGCGGTGCGGGTGCAGTATAGAGGCAAAAGGGAGTCCAGAAGGTGCAGCAAACAGTGTTTTATTCACACTTGCATCAAAAATAAACAGCGAACAGTCACTTGGTGTTAAATCACACACATCAGAAAATGTGAGGTAAAACAAAATGTCCAAACTCAGGTTCTAATCACCTGGGAGGTTTTAGGTGCGGGTTCGCACCTGGCTGTCGGCCCAGCCGCAAGATAATCCACCTCAGGCTTCCAGGGCGTCTGCACTCCTCCTTGCTGGGCTCCTGCTTCCAGCCCAGAGAGCTCCACAGCACCATCTGCAGCTCCAGGACAATCACACCCTCAGCTGCTGAGGAGGCTGCCTTTTAAAGGCCCGGATAAAGTCCGGCCTGGACCGTGGGGAGTAGGCACCCACCCAACTCTTTGCCTACTCCCAGTAAGAGCCGGCCCGGATTGGCTTTGCAGCCAAACTAAGTATCAAAATTGTCAAGCAGCACTAGCTGCTGCTGACACAAAAAACCCGGCTCTTACCTCACCGAGGCCAGGAACCTCGGTGACACGTACCTCCCGTCGACAACGGTACCTTGCACCTTACCACACACTCCAGAAATAAATCCAGGCCCCTCTTGAATTCCTTTATTGTACTCATCATCACCACCTCCTCAGGCAGAGAGCTCCATAGTCTCACTGCTCTTACCGTAAAGAATCCTCTTCTATGTTTGTGTGCAAACCTTCTTTCCTCCAGACGCAGAGGATGTCCCCTTGTCACAGTCACAGTCCTGGGGATAAATAGATGATGGGACAGATCTCTGTACTGACCCCTGATATATTTATACATAGTTATTAGATCTCTCCTCAGGAAACTGATCAGTCTTCAAATGCTCTCCGGCCACTTGCGTTCTGACGGATCCAGTGGGACGGAAGTGCCCGCCGGATCCTCATAACGCAAGTGTGAAAGAGGCCTATGACACAAATTGATTTTACCCAAAGCAGAGAGAGAGAGGTACAGGTGGCCCCTCTGTATGCCGGGAGATGACGGAACGATGAAGATGGACAGCTGCACCTCTGGAATGACACTTAGAGGGTCCCTTTTCTTGGGACACGTCCCTCCACTAATCAGATTCCAAGATCTGTGAAAGCTCTCATACATTCTGTGTGTGTCATCCCACCGTTTTGTGGTGCTGATTTTTTCCTATATGACCTTCGCTGTTAACAGTCCTCTGTCTTTGTAGAGCTTTGGCGGCTTCTACATCTGAAGAATCTACGGCTTCTGCATGCGGCCATTGTTTCCTCACAGATCTATTATTCATCGGCCATGTAATATTTATCACACGCCTTACAATAATTACCTAACAAGGAACCCAATGAAGAAAGAAGACGTGAAGCGCTCGGACTCGGTGAGAGGTCACCAGACCTTAATTTGAGTTAAGCATGATCTGACTGTCATGAATTGGTTATAATAACACTTAGGCCCCTTTCACACGGGCGTGATTTCCGCGCGGGTGCAATGCGTGAGGTGAACATAGTTATAAAGGAGAATAATAGCATTCTCAATACAGAATGCAAAGTAAAAAGGGCAATTGAGGGTTAAAAATCAAAAAAAGCAACTCACCTCATCCAATTGAGCGCGTAGCTGCCGGTCTCCTGTTGTGTCTTCAGCTGGGGTGGTAAAGGACCTTCAGCGACGTCACTGGGTCACATGGTCCAATCACTTGCTCCCACCACAATGATGATGGAAGCAGCTGATTGGACCATGTGACCCATTTGACCCAGTGATGTCACGGAAGGTCCTTTACCACCCCAGCTGAAGACACAACAGGAGACCGGCAGCTACGCACTCAATTGGATGAGGTGAGTTGCTTTATTTTTATTTTTAACCCTCAAATGCCCTTTTTACTTTGCATTCTGTATTGAACACATAACTCACAGAAAAAGATGCACCACATGGATAAGCAACTGACAACACTGGCTAATCCCTCACTCTGGTGTTAAAAGCTGAGAGATTCGCCAATATTTCCAATCAGAAACATATCGGAGCCCCTTCAAACACCACGTCACGGTATCTCAGCATGGCATGGGGTCCTACCACTAGACTACCTATGGTGTGTGAACAAGGTCTGAACAGGTATTAAGCAGCCTACAGCCCCCTCCCACTCACCTGCATTGCAGGACCAACAATGCAATGGGGAACAAATGAGGCCGCAAGCTACACCTACAACAGACCATGTGACACCGGCTTCCAGGTGCAACAGAATGTTTACCAGCCATATGCAATGGCACATTCAATACATATAAAACAAGAATCACAAAAATAAACGTGGACTAAATGGGTGGGACCGCTCCAAACCCCAAACACTGTGGCGTGTTTCTAACTGGGGGGGGGGGGCAGTTCCTCCGCATGTGGTTCGCAGCGAACGGCTATCCCCAGCAAAAATTGCATACAATGGAGGATACCGGCGCGAACCACAAGCACCACACAAACATCCTACACAAAATAGAACATTGAGAATGCTATTATTTTCCTTTATAACCATGTTATAAGGGAAAATAATAAAATATACAGAATACTCAACCCGAAACCTGACTTCAGTGATGAAGTCTGGCTTCGGGTCTGGGTACCAAACATGCCGATTTTTCTCACGCACGTGCAAAACGCATTACAACAGTTTGCACAGGCGTGGAAAAATTGCGCATTTTCCCGCAACGCTCCCGTCTCTTATCCGGGCGTCAAACATGACGCCCGTGTGAAAGAGGCCTTAGACTACTGATCATTAGTGATGAGCGGCAGTGGCAATATTCGAATTCGCGATATTTCACGTATATGTGGTAGAATATTCGTCATATATTTGCGAATATTTGTATTCGAGATTATTCTCTTCATTGCGAAAAATCGGCAATATAAAAATCGCATAATGCGAATTCGTAATGCGAAATACAGGCGTGGGTCACTTTGGCTACATTTTTGAAGCTGCTAGAAGTTTCCTGAGTTTATCCTGAGACTGGAGAAAATGGTCGGCACGGCAGAACATTCCAATAGCTTTATATGCAGATAGAGTGCTTCGATATATTCACGATTGCGCAAATTAGAATATTTTTATTCGCACTATAAATTGGTAGATTTGTTCTTTTGGGGGCTCGATTCCTTATAGATAGTGTCTCACAGCCATCTATTACAAAGAGCAGGCAGCATTACAGTGGATAAATACCATTACTTTCTTCATATTGAGGCATGCATTTAGTCCCTTTTTTACATTCTTGTGAGCTTCTCCCCCCATATTTCTTCTACATTATTATTGTACTGTATGATATTTTTAATAGTTTGGTGCTTATACATTGGTATCCCTACTAATTACTGTTTTGATAGTTTAATCATGTTCAATAAAAGTGATGATTTTAAAGAGACATAGTATTACTAATACTTTTTTTGTATTCCTGGTAATTTAGAGTAAGATATTAGGTGACCTGAAATAGTTTAATAGACCTCTAAAAATGTAGCGTCCACCTTTCATAATATCTTTGTATAGGGGAACATAAGAAATTATAAAATTCTCACTGCCTGCAGCTACCACTAGGTGGAGCTCACTGCAGTTGGATTTATACAGCTTGTATTGAACCCAATGGCAACTGAAGAAATCTATTTGCCTTGATTTCCCCCTAGTGACAGATGAAAGTAGCTCTGTGACAGCGTCCTAAAAAGCAGAGGAAGCAGTTTGGAATTGGGCTATGGGATGTATATACCTTTCTGCCCTTTCTTCCCTACACACATGTCAAATCCCAGCAAAAATTACAATAAAAAAAAGAAAATTTCAGTCCTTAGACTCCTAAATTAATTTAGACCCCAAACCAGACCTTTAAATGAATTCAGACCCCAGACCAGCCACCCAAACAAATTCAGACACCACACCCCTAAATAAATTCAGACTACGGACCCCTAAATTAATTCAGACCCCAGACCAGAACCTTAAATTATTTCAGTGCAAAAACCAGACCTCTAAATGAATTTATACCCCTATACCCCCAAACTGTCAGACCCCAGAACAGAACTTTAACTTAATTAAGACCCCATATCATCCCCTAAACTAAGTCAGAACCCAGAACAGAAATTCGAATTAATTCAGACCCCAGATCATCCCCTAAACTAAGTCAGACCCCAGAACAGAACTTTAAATTAATTCAGACACCATATCATCCCCTAAACTAAGTCAGACCCCAGAACAGAAATTCGAATTAATTCAGACCCCAGATCATCCCCTAAACTAAGTCAGACCCCAGAACAGAACTTTAAATTAATTAAGACCCCATATCATCCCCTAAACTAAGTCAGGCCCCAGAACAGAAATTCGAATTAATTCAGACCCCAGATCATCCCCTAAACTAAGTCAGACCCCAGAACAGAACTTTAAATTAATTAAGACCCCATATCATCCCCTAAACTAAGTCAGGCCCCAGAACAATTCGAATTAATTCAGACCCCAGATCATCCCCTAAACTAAGTCAGGCCCCAGAACAATTCAAATTAATTCAGACCCCAGATCATCCCCTAAACTAAGTCAGACCCCAAAACAGAACTTTAAATTAATTCAGACCCCAGAGCAAACCCCTAAATTAATTCAGACCCCAGACCAAACCCCAAAATGAACTGAAACCCTAAACAAGATCATAACTTAATTTTGACCCCAAGATCTTTACATTCTCACCATAGTTATTTATAGCCCCACTTGCAGGTTTCTTCAGTGAGTCTTTGGCCTCTCCTACTGTGTCCCGGTCTGTTCACACCAAGAGGTTATTTTTTTTTTTAGGCTGTATTTTTATATACTGAGTCTATAATAAGAAACTATTTCTATTATTATTATTATTATTATTATTATTTATTTTTAGAGCGCCATTCATTCCATAGCGCTGTACATATCATAAGCGGTGCACATACATAATAAGACAATAGCCTTAAGCATGAACGAGACAAGTTACAGACTGGTACAGAAGGATAGAGGGCCCTGCCCGTGAGGGCTTACAATCTACATGGTATGGGGGATGGAGACAGTAGGCGAGGGTGAAGCTGGTCATGGCGGTATAGAAGCAGCAGTGTCACTAGTCGTAGGCTTGTCTGAAGAGGTGGGTTTTCAGGTTGCTTTTGAAGGATTCCACTGTAGGTGAGAGTCTGATATGTTGGGGTAGAGAGTTCCAGAGTATAGGGGATGCACGGGAGAAATCCTGGAGGCGAGTGTGGGAAGAGGTGATAAGAGGAGAGGAGAGAAGGAGGTCCTGTGAGGATCGAAGATTGCGTGTGGGGATGTATCGGGAAGTAGCTCAGAGATGTAGGGAGGGGACCGATTGTGGACGGCCTTGTATGTGTGGGTTAGTATTTTAAACTGAATTCGCTGGGCAATGGGGAGCCAGTGCAGGGACTGGCAGAGGGGAGATGCAGAGGAGTAACGGGGGGAGAGATGGATTAGTCGGGCAGCAGAGTTGAGGATAGATTGTAGGGGTGCGAGAGAGCTAGATGGAAGGCCACAGAGGAGAATGTTGCAGTAGTCTAGGCGGGAGATGATGAGGGAATGTATAAGCATTTTCTATGAATGTCTGTGGTTTGTTAGCTGCAGCGCCATAGGATTATCTACATGTATATCCTGCACATTCCCCTCAGCAGTCTAATACACAACATGAAACATCAGGAATTTATGAAAGCTGTAGGTTTGTGCATGGTGCATGGATATAGTCATACTGCAGCCACCTATAGAAGAAAACCTGACATTTTCAAGACTGTGTGCTATGCCATAAGAGATAAGCAAGCATAAACATAGGGTGGAGGGCAGTTACTAATACTGCCTTTGGATGCCTTATGAGAAAATATTAATTTAAATGAAACAATTCCATCACCACTAGGGGGAGCTCCGTGCATACTGATTGTTATTGATTAACATAGGGGCTGTTTAAATCCCTATGCAGTGAGCTCCCTCTAGTGGCAGCTGCAGGCAGACAGAACTCGGTGGTTTTGAGAAGGAAAGCAGGGAATGTTCTAGTAAAGTGATAAAGTGAGTATAATGTGGGGTGTAGAGAAAGAAGGGGAATTTTTCCATCTGTTGCGGAATAAGAATACTGTGCATATGAATACTCTACACAGACCCTCAAACTTTATACTGTATCAGTCTATATTAACTGCACAGAGACTGAGGCCCTTGATATTATGTAGCAGTACATATTGCATCCGGGTGCATACAGCTGTAGGCATCTTATCTTTCATCTTTTTTTGGTTTTGGGGGACAGGGCTGCTATATTTGAGATGCTGGGGATGAAAGCAGAGCCCAGGGAAGTATCTGGATACTTGCATGCAGCTTCTGTGACTGGGTGACAAAATCAGGCTGTCACGGTGGAGAGTGGGGGAAAACTCCCCACCGTATAACGTAGGAAAATGGGGAAGCAGCTAAGCAAGGTCACTGGAAAAAGGGGAGCAGGTCACCTCCTAATGCCACCCTCATCCTATCCTTGACCTCCTAACTGTATGAGCCAGCCTCGATGCTAGGGGGGCTCTTACTCTGGAACCTGGATCATTCCGACCCTAATGATCCCTGAAATAGGAGTAAGGAATAAGAGATGACCTGTTCATCCCAGACATGGATGGACAGGAGTCTCCACCGGCCTAGCTGCAAGGAAACAAAAAAGACTGTATACAGTAACTGGATCAGCCAGTAAGCACACAATACACCATTTACAACATTTTCCTGCCGCAGCAACACCAACTGGAACCCGAGTAAGAGTACTAGTGCCCACACACCATAGAGGACACAGTACACACAATCTCACCCAGGTATCCAGCACACCAGTTACTGCCTGGAAACCCCCATGCAAACAGGATGCATGGCAGCCCCAGGCAGAGCAGCATACAGACTTGTGGTTCACTCCTCTGGGAAACCATGGAGCCTACTTCCGCAGGCACAACACACAGGGGTAAATGTCAATCATCCATGCAGATCACAAACACCACAAAGACCAGACATGGAACACCAGACTTGACAAAAACAACAAAACCCCAACATAAACCACGTCAAACAACATAATATGTGAGGAAGGCAAAGGAGACAAAGGGTGACAAATGATGTCCAACTAGGATGCCCTAACACTGGACAGATGACACATCCAGAGCGGAGCAGAGCTCCTACACCTATAAAGGCAGACAACCATCTGACCTCAGGCTCACAACACTAGTATAAGAAGAGCCCGAGGCCACACCCAGCTCCACCTAGCACCCAACTTAACCCTGAACACACCAGGATGGGAAGGAACACAAAACTTAAAGAGGAAGTGTCCAAACATGCTAAAACAACATGTTGCCACCTGCAACAAGCATGCATGGCAAAAGTGCCATGGTCAACTACACCAGACCATGACAAGCCGTGACACAGGCTCTCCATAATTTTCACAATGCCTTAAAGTTATTATACTGAAAAGGATGAGCAGCTCTGGAGACCTTACTACTGCCCTAACAGGTAAAATACTGTGAATACTAAGAAACCAGGAACATTCATGATACCATGCTCATTTTTGGGGTGAATGTCCACTTCAAAAGTGTTCTCCTGGATTTTAACTTTGATGAATGTTTGATCGGTGGAGTCTAACCTCCAGAACTCCTTGCAATTAGCAAACTGGGGGCCACCATGCTATTGTGCAAACCATATCCCTTCCTTATTTACATCGAGGATCAAATGAGGTCGACCCTATTCATATTGCAGTCCCAGAGATCCCTTTAAGAGGCGCTAACACTGCATGGTAATGTGTAGGACACACTGTAATAACTTTGCTGCACTGAACTCCATGTACTCGCCGCTCGTAGATTATAGGACTTTAATAAAACATCGTTCATAAAGTCCGCAGAGCCGCCTCGCTCCCCGTTCTGTCGCACTTATGTCAGAAGATTATTATTCACTGAATAAAATATGTTCTTTTCTTCTTTTTAATCAGCGAGTCGTCTACATTCCTCGTCCTTGAGGGGAACGGTAAGTCGTACGTCTTCTGTTAGTTAAAGGAACACATTTCCATACATCTACGCTATCTGAAGAGCTGAAGCTGTCCGATACTGGCTTTAAGTGGATTCCAATAGGACCAGTGTCGGGCTGGGGTTCCTTGGGCCAACCAGGGGAAGTTATTCGTAGGGCCTGAACCCTATGTTATCAATATTGTCAAATATGTTTTGAATCTGACCCTAGTGGCAACTGATTATCCCCAATGACCTCTTGGACCATTGAGGCCGACCCAGAGGTTCCAATTGACAATATCTCCATAATTTGGATGCAATGGGACAAAAATAAGTTCTGTATGCCTCCATATGAAATTGGAGGAATATTGGGGTGCAGTACAGACCACATGCATGTCTGGGTACTCCCAATTACAGCTCCATACAAATGTAGCCCTAATACTGCCTTGTGTATAGCAATACCCAATGAGGTTCCATGATCTAGCCTTGCTTATGATGACTTAAGCAAAAAAAGGGTTATAGCAGGCAGATTATAGTCAATAATAGCAAAAAATACACATATAAAGGAGTCTTAAAGAGGCTGACTGGATTAGAAACCACATAAAATACCCTTTAAGAGCAGATCACGTTAGTAAAGGTTTGGTCTCTCATTTTGGAAAAG
This sequence comes from Bufotes viridis, assembly GCA_033119425.1. NCBI lineage: Eukaryota > Metazoa > Chordata > Amphibia > Anura > Bufonidae > Bufotes > Bufotes viridis. The sequence goes on along the minus strand of CM065592.1, from coordinate 12,236,256 downwards.
CAGATAGTTGTGGAGGAGCTCACTATGGAGGATCTAGCATGTGTGTGCATCACACAGACATCCTATTGACTTCAGTCAACACCATGTAATTCTTCATTTTTTCCTGCACTGTTGGGTGAAATAGCCAGGCATGGCCACCTTTCAGTTCGATAGGATTACCAAAAGAAGACCTGGGAGGTTCACCCAGTATATACTGTATTGCCTATATAGTGACAGTTTGGAACACAATAAGAAGATAAAAAGAATCAGCTTTAATGGAGGCTTTAAAGGTCAGGAAGGTGGTGTTGCCTCAGGACACATCCCATGTAGCCTATCTATAATTGAGCCTTGTTGGAAGATTTGTAGGTCCTGATGGTGGTGGTTTCTTGGGACACATGCTCTATGTAGCCTTTCTATAATGCAATCTTGATGGAGACTTTGTAGTAGGTACTAAGGTCATGGTGCCTTAGGACAGATACTCCATTTATCCTTCCTATAATCTTACCTTCATGAGGGTTTAGAGGTCCTTAAAGTGGTGGCTCTTTGGGACATATGCCCCTTTTAGCCCTCCTATAAAGTCTGAGTCTGAGCCAGATCTGGAGACCTCCTCATATTTGTTCTCATCTACAGTATAAGTTTCAGATATATATATTTTTTTTCATGAATCTCAGTTCCTGTTGTGTAATTACTAGAGATGAGCGAATCCAAGCTGACGAAGTGGATTTCAATCCGAATTTCCGGAATCATTCGATTCAGACCGAATCCGAATTTCCTCACACTTTGTGTTAACAAATCAAATTTTCTCCCAAAATGGCTTCTGCACATGTTAGGACATGGAGCAAGGAACTCTTAGAACGAGGGATCACCCACAATGCCATGCATGCAGCCAATCAGCAGCCAGCCCCTGTGATGTCACAGCCATGTCGGGCGCTAGAACCCGGCATACAAGGGCAAGTGCCGGGGCCCACTGCTTCTGGGGGGGCCCACTGAGCTGCTATGAGCACTTTCATCAATACAGATGGAGCAACTCATTTCTGGAGCTGCTGTCATTTCACTTACGCAGTACCCCTTGTGGAGGGCCCTCTGATAGTCAAATGAAGCTGCTGCAGAGACTCAGACACTGAGGACAGTGAAGAGAGAAGATCAAGATGGCAGGGCTGTGAGTAGTGAGTCTGCACTGTGACGGCCTCTGGGACAGGGAACTCTTCCAGGTTCTGCTGGATGTTGTAGTAGACAAGCAGCTTCATGCTATTTGTTTTACTGCTTCATGAAGCAGATTGCCTCCATGACACCTTCCCCCCTCATATCGTGCTGTCTCCTTTCCTCCCTCATATATCCAGCGCCCCTGTCTCCTATTGCTGCCCTGCACAGACCTCCTGCCACTACTTCTTGTATGAATCCCCCTCAGCCCCTTCCATCTACTTGCTGTGTTCACCCCTCCTGTCCATCCATGGCCCCGGGCCCCTGTGTCACTCCCCTGCCTCTCATTATGGTGGTGTCTAAACCACATTCACCATAAGGACCTTCTTACGTCACAGGATCACCCATACTGCGCCCCTCACCCCATATTGTCCTCCCTTAAACCCTGCATTGTGCCCTCTTAACACACCCTGTGCAGTGCCCCTAGTCATTCCCTGTACTGTGCCCTCTTATACCCTTTTATCCGGTCACAGTATGGCGGTGTCATTATACTGTGTGGGGGGCACTGGGGGTCATTATTCTGAACGGAGGGCCACTGTGGGGTCATTATACTGTGTGGGGGGCACTGGGGGTCATTATACTGTGAGGGCCCCTTACATTACACAGTATAATGACCCCCAGAGCCCCCATTCAATATAATGGCCCCAGTGACCACTATACAGTATAATGACCACCAGTGCCCCCTCTATACAGTATAATCCCCAGTGTGGGGACCACTGGGGGTCATTATTCTGAATGGGGGGCAACTGGGGGTTATTATTCTGAATGAAGGGCCACTGTGGGGTCATTATACTGTGTGAGGGGCCACTGGGGGTCATTATACTGTGTGGGGGGCCACTGGGGGTCATTATACTGTGTGGGGGGTCATTATACTGTGTGAAGGCCACTAGTGGTCATTATACTGTGTGTGTGGTCACTGGGGGTCATTATACCGTGTGGGAGCCACAGGGGGACATGAAAATGTAAAAAAATGCCTGAAGGGGGCCAACTGACATCTATCGCCCAAGGGCCCAAATGAACCTAGAGCCGGCCCTGGTCACAGCCCTATAAATAGCCTCAGCCATCTTGGATACAGCCATTTTCCAGTGTACTTAGTGCAGGGAGAGACGTCAGCAGGCGCTAGGGACAGTGCTAGGAAAGACTTGAAAACTTTTATGTCGTTAAAAAGAAGTTCAGGGAAAGAGCATTAAAAGTGTAGGGAAAAGATAGGGAGGAATTATTGCACAGTATTGAAGCAGAACAGGGTTCAGTAGGGGAGGTTACAGCCTGGGTAATAGGAACAATCCTTTTACACCTTGCTGCACTGACTGCGGATCCAAATTGCCATTATACTGCTGCTCATTTCAGGTTTGCAATACCTCTGTAATACCAGCAAACCGTTCTTGTTATTGGGGTCTTATTAGCCCTTTTGTGCGGTGCAGTTATATATATTGTTCTAAAGCCTTTTTTCCCCGTGTATTAGTGGGGGAGGGGCTTAATATCCGTTGTGTGTTGAAGTGAGAACATTACAGCCCTTTTTGGCATGTATTAGTGGCAAAAAAAAAGAAAAGTCTTATTTGCCGTTCAAGGCTGCAGTTATATGTTCTAAAGCCTTTATTTGGCGTGTATTAGTGGGGAAAAAGGGCTTATTAGCCGTAGCTAAAGTGGGAAAATGATAGCCCTTTTTGGCTTGCATTAGTGGCAAAAAAAAAATATTATTTGCCGATTAGCCGTTCTGCGGTGAATTGTGATTGTTATATTTATTTTTTTGGGGTGTATTAATAGGAAAAAGAATACGTCTTATTAGCCGGTCTGCAGTGGACCAACATTGTTATACAGGGAAAAATAAGTACATGTTATTAGCCATTCTGCAGTTAATTTACATTGTCATACAGGGGTGAATTTTTTTTGTGATACAGCCTTTTTTGGGAAAATTGGTCAATAAATGTAGACTTTCTTCTGTAAGGACTGAGTTATTGCATTGATTAGCCATTCAGTGGTGACATTGTTTTGTGAAACAGACTTTTTTAGGAAAATTGATAGCTGATTGTAGAATATCTTCCGTAGGGACTAGCAATTCGTCAAATAGCCATGCAGTGGTGAAATTTGTTTGTGATACAGCCTTTTTTGGGCAAATGAGTCGGTAGCTGTAACTATGGTCAAGGACAATATATGTCCTTTACGCCCACTGGGTAAATATGGTTCCTGCCCAGCCACACCAGCAACTTCGCCAGGTGACGCCACTTCCGCCTACATGTTCTCAAACCATTGGTTATGCGACAATGTCCGCCTCTTCCTCCTCATACTCCACCGTGTCCTCAGCCTTCACTTCAGGGACAATTCAAAGTGCTCCTCCAGCATACAACATGTGAAGGGCTCAGCGGTGTCACTCTGTTCTACACCTCGTTTGCTTGGGCGAACAAAGTCACACAGGGGAGGAACTGCTCCGTGTCCATTATCAAGAAATAAAATCCTGGCTTTCACCGCAACAACTCAAAATAAGAACCATGGTGATGGTGACAAGAACCATGGTGACAACGGGAAGAACATGGTGTTGGCGCTGCATCAAGGAGGGTTGAGCCATACGCCCTGCATGGCGCATGTGTTTAATCTGGTTGTAAAGTCTTCCACCCATCTGCAAGACATCCTGAAAATGTCCAGGAAAATTTGCATGCACTTCAGCTACTCGTATACCAAGCACACCCACTTTGAGCTGCAGCAGCAGAATGGCATCCCCCAACATATGCTGTTATGCGACATTTCCACCCGTTGGAATTCCATCCACCATATGTTGGACAGACTGTACGAATAGAGAAAGGCCATAAACGATTTCTTGATGATCCAATCGGATAGGAGTACTCCCCTCTGTAACTTTGATGTTAGCGAGTGGCAGCTCATGCGTGACACCTGCCGTTTGCTCATGACCTTTGAGGAGGCTACTTTATTTGTCAGTCGCCAGCACTACGGGATGAACAACGTCATTCCACTGATTCATATGCTGGGAAAGATGCTGGGAAATCTGGATGGTCAGGGGACTGGAGACGTGGCGCCTTCATCTCACGGCCACATGAGCCCTGTAGGGGCTGAACTGGAGGAAGAGGAGGAGGAGGAGGAGGAGGAGGAGGACATTGGAGCACAAGCAATGTGTAGTGAAATGGGTGGTTTTTCTAAACAGATGACAGGAGAGGAGGAGCAGGAGCAGCCGGAGGAGCAAGAGGGAGATGAGGAAGATGAGGCAGATGACCCACACCGTGGCAGTATGCAGTGGAGACTGTGGCAGGGGTTCTCTCCGAGTCACTTGCACAAATGGCCCGATGCATGCTCAGTTGCTTGTGTAGTGACAGCGGAATTTTCACCATTTGCAAGAGGGATGACTACTGGCTCTCCACCATGTTAGAACCTCGCTATCGGTCCAAAATGGGGGCCTTTTTTACACCCGTTGAGAGAAAGGATAAACTGACCTACTATAGAGACATCCGCTGTAGTCAGTTGACCGCTGCCTATCTGCGCCATCGTCCATCCATCCTCTCGCTTGTCCGACCTCAGGGGGGCCCTTTGCGCTCATGTTCGACTGCCATGGCTGCTGGGGGGTGGGGGGTGGCAAGAGCAGTACCGGCTCAATCAGCAGCAGCCTGAGTCTAGAGTCGCTGATGAGCAGCTTTCGTCACCAGCATAGTGAAGAAACTACTCACCAGCAGCTAGACATAGAGCAGAACCTGAGCCAGCAGGTGGTTGCATATTTGGAGTGCACCCTGCCACCCGTCATCTAAGATCCGCTGGACTACTGGGCAGGTAAACTGGATTTGTGGCCACAACTGGCCGAGTTTGACCTGGAAAATAAGTCTTTTCCCGACCAGTAATGTGGCATCAGAGTGGTTGTTTAGTGCGGCGGGGGCCATAGTTACCCCAAGGAGAACTTGCCTGTCCACCTAAAATATGGAGACTGACCTTTGTCAAGATGAATCAGGCGCTGATCAGCCAGGATTTCCACCCACCAATGCCTGATGCATCAGATTAGATCATCCATGCCGCCTCACCCAAACCTTGACAAAAGAGACCGGTTTATTCTGGCTCCCTGCCTCAGCTACTTTTCTGATGCTGCCACCCGCCTGATGCTACACATCTGATGCCAAGTGCTCCTTCTTACACCCACCATCGTCAGTGGGTACTGTTATAGCCACCCACCTTCCCACTCTGTCGCCGGGTCACTCTGTAGTCTCCTAATGCTACTGCCACCTCTACACTATGTCACCTTGCCACTCTGTGGCCTCCTCATGCTCCTGCTGCTGCTGCCACCTCAACAGTATGACACCTTGCCACTTTGTGGCCTCCTCATGCTGCTGCTGCTGCTACCTCACTGCTATGTCAATGGGCCACTCTGTGGTCAACTCATGCTGCTTCCACCTCACCACTATGTCATTGGCCCACTCTGTGGACTTCTCAAGATGTTCTCCCACCCTCCCCACTCCATGACTGGGCCACTATTTTGCCTTTTTGGCCTGGATGACATCAGCATTTATTTGACCCTTCTCCTGATCTGTCAGAATGAACTAAAAATGAACACACAACTGATCCAGTCTGTGTAGCAGCTATAAGGCCTGTACGGTCCCATCAGAATTGGGTTATGATTTGGTTGCCAAAAGCAGGAGTGGGTACAAAACACAGAAGACATGCAAATATTCCATTCACGTGTCATCTATGTTTTGGATCCACTCCTGTTTTTTTTGGCATTAGTAATACTGATGGATTACTGACCAAAAGCTGACCGAGTGAAGGCGGATGCTCAATAGACAGGATTCGTTTTTTGGGGGTTATTGTTCTGACGGATCAGAGGAAGGGCAAAATAATCAGTGAAGTCAACACAAACTTACTGACACCCTTTCCACTCTGTCAGGGGGGCTCTACTTGTATAAGTGTTTAAAAGAACAGGTTCTGTAGACATCTATGTGGAATCAGCTGACGATGGCGTAAAAGGAGTGTGTTTCTTCTTGGCGCCAATATCATACTGTAAGGCTGAGTTCATACTTGAGTTATTTGGTCAGTTTTGGCCCCATGACTGCCCAAATAAGTGAAGTGTGCAGTGATTCTAAGAGTGAAGCCTGTCATCTGCCTGTCATACTGACTCACAGTATTATTTCACTACCACAGACTCCCTATGCGTGTTACTACAAACCACAGTGTTTGACATCACTATAAAGGCTCTCAGCAGCCAGGAAATAGCTGTTTTTTATCGTGATTCACCGCATATAAATTTGGATCAAATCGAATACTTTCGGAAAATTCGCCAAACAATTCGCTCATCTCTAGTAGTTACTAAGCATCAGAGAGTGAACTGAAGAATGCCGTAATTCTGCTTGCTCTCCATGGCCAGGACTCGATGCATTTTGAATAATTCATACCTAGATGTGAAAAAGATTTATGGCTTCTGGTGTTGACCTCTCCCACCTTCTGCTCTCCTGACACCATGCACAGTAAATCGATCTCAAGCTGAATTACAGGGATACAGTGGTAGAGTGTGTAGGGTTTTTATAAAACAATTTATATTATGGATTGACTCCCTTGAGAGCAACATTTTCCTGACCCCCATTGTCTGATGGCTTCAAGTCTATGAGAGTTATGGAAAGTGCACAGTGCTGCTTTACCATACAGAAAGTCGTGTACTAGAGAGGACAGGTGTTTGGCATGATTCTTCTGAAGTGCTACATGCTTTTCAAGGCCTTTAAAACATTACACAATCTGTAGGCCGGAGAAGAGTCCACACCATATTTGATTCATTTTATTTAGTTCCATCCCTGTTTAGGTCACCTACACCCATGATGGTAGAGTTAAACTAAGTCAAGTTCTTCTGTTGACCAACCAAACACTACACAGGAGTAACCTGCCATGATTGTGAAGACATACACTGCAGACTCTAATACACAGTAAGAATGTTCTTCAGAAGGACATGCTTTTCTTACAGAGGCTACAAACCCAATGAGGTGTAAACGCTGATAATAAATGTAGAACTTCTCATAAAGTTACCAATAACGACTAGTACTAACAAAAACCCCAGCAGGGGCCAAAGGGAGATAAAACTTAACTGAATGCACTGCACCAGAAAGACACATAAACAAACTCAAAAGGCATACTGTCCAACCCCCTGAATTGTGATATAGCAAGCCCATGGACCGTCACCGGGCACATTAGACAGATGATAAGAAACTGGAAAGTTCTCACCAATCTTGAGGTGCCTCGTTGTGCTTCAGTAGATGCTATTCAAACACATATTCAGGTGGCGATTGACCTCTTGTATAGATCAGGCAGCAGGAACAACTGACCCTAGAAAACCCTGGATGAGAGGAAGAGACTAGGAATGCCCTGCCTATCTTTACAGAGCACTCGCACCGAAGGGGCAACCCCGTCCAGATATCTGACCCGACACCCGGGCGGTATCCCTAACAAACCCTATAAGATAGTTGCCATCACCTTCTACATAGGCGGACTTAGTCCCTCATTTCTGAAATGCAACTGGCGTCATGACAAAAACTCTAAAAACATCTATAACATCTTAAAGGGACCGCCTAGTCGACCCATTGCATATGTACACAGTGACTGCACCTGCAGAATAGTGAGTGCTGCTCTGGAGTATAATACAGGATGTAACTCAGGATCAGTACAGGATAAGTAATGTATATACACAGTGACTGCACCAGCAGAATAGTGAGTGCAGCTCTGGAGTATGATACAGGATGTAACTCAGGTTCCGTACAGGATAAGTAATGTATGTACACAGTGACTGCACCAGCAGAATAGTGAGTGCAGCTCTGGAGTATGATACAGGATGTAACTCAGGATCAGTACAGGATAAGTAATGTAATGTATGTACACAGTGACTGCACCAGCAGAATAGCGAGTGCAGCTCTGGAGTATAATACAGGATGTAACTCAGGATCAGTACGGGATAAGTGATGTATGTACACAGTGACTGCACCAGCAGAAGAGTGAGTACAGCTCTGGAGTATAATACTGGATGTAACTCAGGATCAGTACAGGATAAGTAATGTAATGTATGTACACAGTGATTGCACCAGCAGAATAGTGAGTGCAGCTCTGGAGTATAATACAGGATGTAACTCAGGATCAGTACAGGATAAGTAATGTATGTACACAGTGACTCCGCCAGCAGAATAGTGAGTGCAGCTCTGGAGTATGATACAGGATGTAACTCAGGTTCCGTACAGGATAAGTAATGTATGTACACAGTGACTGCACCAGCAGAATAGTGAGTGCAGCTCTGGAGTATGATACAGGATGTAACTCAGGATCAGTACAGGATAAGTAATGTAATGTATGTACACAGTGACTGCACCAGCAGAATAGCGAGTGCAGCTCTGGAGTATGATACAGGATGTAACTCAGGATCAGTACAGGATAAGTAATGTATGTACACAGTGACTCCGCCAGCAGAATAGTGAGTGCAGCTCTGGAGTATGATACAGGATGTAACTCAGGTTCCGTACAGGATAAGTAATGTATGTACACAGTGACTGCACCAGCAGAATAGTGAGTGCAGCTCTGGAGTATGATACAGGATGTAACTCAGGATCAGTACAGGATAAGTAATGTAATGTATGTACACAGTGACTGCACCAGCAGAATAGTGAGTGCAGCTCTGGAGTATGATACAGGATGTAACTCAGGATCAGTACAGGATAAGTAATGTATGTACACAGTGACTGCACCAGCAGAATAGTGAGTGCAGCTCTGGAGTATGATACAGGATGTAACTCAGGATCAGTACAGGATAAGTAATGTAATGTATGTACACAGTGACTGCACCAGCAGAATAGCGAGTGCAGCTCTGGAGTATCATACAGGATGTAACTCAGCATCAATGACCTCATGCTGATTTATTCTATATCTAACATTGGCATGTAGTTAGTACTGAGATTAGTAACATTCTGAGGTACTGATAATACTGATAATAATATTGTTCTTTTTCTTTCTCTTTCTGTAAATGTTGAGCCTCCGTCCTTGGATTTACTGCTGCTCTGCTGTGACACCTGGAGCCTGGCGTGCGTCCCGTGTTGTGTCCTGCTTATTTCAGCCTCTGCTCCTTGTTACATAACAGTCCCTGGCTATAAATAGCAGTCCGTCCGCTGGATTCTGCTCTCTCCAGGCAAATGCGTCCCTGGCAGGCGGCAGGCAGAATATTCACATGAAGCTGAATGGGAGAAGAGGCAAATCTAGACCCGGCTCCGCTCTCTGCTCGGGGACGGCAATAATAAAACCTGGAAAGTGGTGGCTTTATTGGTGTAATGACTGTGAAGTTCTGCTCTTGAGCTGAGAACAGAAACGTAACTTATTTATTAATAGTAAAATACCAGATAAAACTGCCATGGATGGAGACTTGGGGATATCGGTGGACAGTAAACTTAACTTTAGCTACCAATGTCAGGCAGCTGCTGACAAGGCATATAAAATAATTGGATACATAAAGAAAAGCACCGATTCTCACAAGAAGTCTTAGTCGTGCCATTATAGGCTGTTAACCCCTTCTGGATTATTGCCATACATGTACAGGGGATGCTTGTACTTTAAAGATGACGCCCGCTTAGGTTTGCCACCAGCCAGGCCAGTATTTTACTTAGATTGCCGGTACCGGTATTTTATTTTTAGCAGGATTAATAATTTCTGGTAATTTAGTCAGGAAACTTCAGTGGTTCCTCAGACTCTTCTAAGCAGCTGACTGAGGAAGTGGAAGGAATAGAGCGCAGCACAGCGTAGGAGAACCTGCTTGCCGGCATCTGCTTAGGAGTCCCAGCTCTGACAATATATATGGCTTAGGAGTCCCTGCTCTATGTCCATATATGGAGTCAGTGCTTCTGAGAGTCCCTGCTCTATGCCTATATATGGAGTCAGTGCTTCTGGGAGTCCCTGCTCTATGTCCATATATGGAATCAGTACTTCTGGGAGTCCCTGCTCTATGTCCGTCCATATATGGAATCAGTACTTCTGGGAGTCCCTGCTCTATGTCTATATATGGAGTCAGTTCTTCTGGGAGTCCCTGCTCTATGTCCGTCCATATATGGAATCAGTACTTCTGGGAGTCCCTGCTCTATGACCATATATGGAATCAGTGCTTCTGGGAGTCCCTGCTCTATGTCTATATATGGAGTCAGTTCTTCTGGGAGTCTCTGCTCTATGTCCGTCCATATATGGAGTCAGTGCTTCTGGGAGTCCCTGCTTTATGTCCGTCCATATATGGAATCAGTGCTTCTGGGAGTCCCTGCTCTATGTCCGTCCATATATGGAATCAGTGCTTCTGGGAGTCCCTGCTCTATGTCCGTCCATATATGGAATCAGTACTTCTGGGAGTCCCTGCTCTATGTCCGTCCATATACGGAATCAGTACTTCTGGGAGTCTCTGCTCTATGACCATATATGGAATCAGTGCTTCTGGGAGTCCCTGTTCTATGACCATATATGGAACCAGTGTTTCTTGGAGTCTCTGCCCTATGACCATATATGTAATCAGTGCTTTTGGGAGTTTCTGCTCTATGTTCATTTATGGAGTCAGTGTTTCTTGGAGTCCCTGCCCTATGACCATATATGGAATCAGTGCTTCTGGGAGTCCCTGCTCTATGACCATATATGGAGTCAGTGCTTCTGGGAGTCCCTGCTCTATGACCATATATGGAATCAGTGCTTCTGGGACTCCCTGCTCTATGACCATATATGGAGTCAGTGCTTCTGGGAGTCTCTGCTCTATGTCCATATATGGAATCAGTGCTTCTGGGAGTCCCTGCTCTATGTCCATATATGGAGTCAGTGTTTCTTGGAGTCCCTGCCCTATGACCATATATGGTGTCAGTGTTTCTGTGGGTCCCTGCTCTATGTCCATATATGGAATGAATGCTTCTGGGAGTCCCTGCCCTATGACCATATATGGTGTCAGTGTTTATGTGAGTCCCTGCTCTATGTCCATATATGGAATCAGTGCTTCTGGGAGTCCCTGCCCTATGACCATATATGGAGTCAGTGCTTCTGGGAGTCCCTGTTCTATGTCCATGTATGGAGTCATTGTTTCTTGGAGTCCCTGCTTTATGTCCATATATGGAGTCAGTGCTATAAAGATGAAGGCGGTATCCCAAAGTGCTGTCAGTCTGCTTGGGGACAACTTGTGTATTTACATTGTATTTAGCCTCTATTTTTTAAGTGTTTCTACTGGGTTTCAAACTCATGGTTGCTAATGCTGCCTCAGGCTCTCTGAAGAATCCGAGGCCTGCCACAGCTACCTTCCTATGGAGCCCTGCTTATGGCAGATAGGAACATATGGGGTCATTTATCAAACTGGTGTAAAGTAGAACTGGCTTAGCTGCCCATAGCAACTAATCAGATTCCTCCTTAAATTTTTGACAGCTTCTTTGGAAAATGAAAGGTAGGCAACTAAGCCAGTTCTACTTTGCACACACCAGTTTGACAAATGACCCCAATAGTGAATTTCCCATAGGCTGCAATGGTAAATCAATGCAGTCTATTGGAGTAGTTATCAGATGGGACCCTAGAGGGGCTTTAAAAAAGTTAAAGTTTTAAAAAATATATAAAAAAATAAATATAAAAATTAAAATCTCCCCTTTCCCCATTTTAAGAATTAACCAGTTAAAAAATAAACAATAATCAAAGGTATCACCATATCCCAAAACACCTGAATTATTAAAATAGAAATACTTTTATCCTGTATGGTGGACACTGTAACCGAAAAAAAAAATCTAAATGACCAGTTCACTGGTTTTCATGGTTTCGCCAAATAAAACGTAATCAAAAAGACATACACACTCCAAAATGTCACTTCGCAAATAATAAGCCCTCAAACAGATCCGTAGATGTAACTATAAAGAGATTATGGGGGTCAGAATATGGAGATTCAAAGAAAAAAAAAGTTTTTGCATTATTATTTTTTTTTTTTTTGCATATTTGCATAGCATTAAACCTTTCCTGATGCAGCCATTTTTCATTTTTAAGTTTTCGTTTTTCACTCTGCTGGAAGGCAGGGAGTTAATACCTTTTTATTTTTTTGTTCACATACAGTTAAAACTCGAAAAATTTATTTCAGTACTGCAACTTAAAAGGTGAAACTAATATAGGAGAGACTCATTACATGCAAAGCGAGATATTTCAAGCCTTCATTTGTTATAATTTGGATGATTACGGCTTACAGTTTATGAAAACCCCAAGGTCACAATCTCAGGTACCCTGCGCTCAGGGGGTATGGATTAATTAGCTGACTAGAGGGTGACACTTCGAGCCTGAATATTGAACCTTTCACAATATTCTAATTTTAAGTTGCAATACTTAAATAAATGAACTTTTGCATGATATTCTAATTTTTCGAGTTTCATCTGTAGATGTATTAGAGCTTGTTCTTTGTGGGACAAGTTGTACTTTCTAATGGCTCTATTTAAAAGTGCATACAATGTAGTGGGAAGCCAAATGGGGTGGAGTTTGTAAGACAAAATAACTAAATAACCAAAAAACAAAAAACAAAAAAAAACAGTTCTGTCATAGTTTTACAGGTTTTATTTTTACACAGTTCACTGGGCGATAAAACTGACTTATGCTCTTCATTCTCCAGGTCTATATGATTATGGCACATTCAGTATGTTTATTTTTTCTTGCGTTTTAATGCTAAAAATAAAATTAAAAACTTTGGAAAAGTTAATTTATTTGTCATCGCTGTTTTCTGACTCCCATAACTTTTTAAATTTTATGTGACCAAAAAATATGGCGAATCAGCCATTTTGACTTTTTTTCCATTTCGTATGGAATAAATAATTTTATATTTTAATAGTACAGGCGTTTTAGCATGTGGCACCACAGGCCTTGAACTGTTTAATTAGGAAAGCTAATTTGCATACCTTTGGGATTCTGGGAAAGAGATTCAAATTAGCTTTTCTTCCGAAGAGAAAAGAACATTAAAGCCTATATGATATCAGTCGGAGTAAGAAATACTAATTTGCATATATTTTTCAAGAAAAAGAGAGCAGTATTTGTGGGACTACAATACTCATGCATACTAGGTGGTCTCCCTAATGAGAAAGAGCAACCTCGAGTTCCCCTAAAGGATAGCTTTTAGAGCACGCTCTTCCTGGCACTATATGGTGCCACATTCCAACTGGTACATTATGAGAAGAACAGTCTAAGTAGCAACTTATTAAGGGCACATCACAGCCAACACTGTAGGTTAGCACACTATGAATAGCATTGCAGGTTACTGTGCCATGTTTGGCACTGTGAGTTAGCACACCATGATTGGCATTGTAGGGTAGGATACCAGAACTGGTATTGTAGGTTAGAAACCATGATTAACATCACGTGTAAGGCATTTTGGGGGGACACCGCCTGGATGGCACCTTATAGAGATCATTCTGTATAATGGTATGCCTAGACCAGGGGTGCACAACCTGCGGCCCGGGGGCCACATGCGGCCCTCGATACCATTCGGTGCGGCCCCCAAACATCTGGTAAAAGACATCTAGGTCTATGTCTTATGGCTTCTTACATCTATCGTCTATGTATTCTCCTATTAGATGGGAGTCCTAGAACTGTAACTAGACGTTTATAGTACATACTGTATGCTCAATATGCCAGAAATACAGTATTTCAGTTGGTAATACCCCTTTAAGTTTTATTTTCGGCCCTTGGAATTGGTTCAGGCAGACAATGTGGCCCCCAACCAGAAAAGGTTGTGCACCCCTGGCCTAGACACTATATGGATTGCATCCAATATAGGCACACCATATCTGGAACAGTATAGGGCTGGCACACCGCTACTACATATTATCTAGAGGTCACTGTGGAGTCCCATGACCTGTATAACATGGCTTGTACTGGAGAAACTAGGACTAAGAGAGTGTGATGGCCTCATGGAGGAAACATCCATCATAAACAGTGACTACATCTGTCTATTCCTCATCCTCTGTATGAAAGGACCAAAGAGCCCGAACGTAAATTATGTTTTATGTTCCAGACTACGCTGACCATTGATCCTGAAGCTGGAGACACAGCCTATTAATGCCGACACCTAATGGCTCCCTGCAGGATTATCTCCGCTCTGGGGTGTATATAAAGCTCAAGATGCTGTTATATGGAGAATACATGGAGTAGTCCGGTGGTCACCTCTGAGAGTTATCTGGATACTGTCTGCAAAATGTATCTAAACATTAATAAACTCTGTTCATTTGGTGTATTTTGAGAAGGGGGCCCATTCCTGGGTCCCTTACTACTTCACTCACAGGCTTCCCCCGCGTTCCACCCTTGATCTTCACAGTTCTCCTCTGGACTGTTTTGTGATCTCCTAGTCTATGGAGCTTTAGTACATTAGCACTTACTTTTCTGTCTACAGATAATTCCTAAAATAAGCTGAGTTATATTTACCGAGCAGAGCCGCCGCAGTGACACTAAGATTATAAACCTGTGAGCTGTGAAACTCGCTACTGCAGAAGGTGTGAAAAAGACGTGTCAAAGGGGAAAAGTCTTGTTTACTTTCACCGAAACAATCCAAGGGAAAGATGCTTCCTGAAGAATAGCATTTGGTGGCTCTGGAGACGGTGACATAATTTCTTAAAAAAATACTCCTGGTAAAATTTATGTTGGAGGGCATAATGTGTGATTTCAAAGACCACCAAAGAGAGAAGCCCTGTGTCATGCACCACCCACACAGTGCTTATGATTGAACTGAAAGCAGGGGCACATTAAGTGTAACATAGGCCAAGGGCCCCACAGTATGCAGTATAACACCCTACAGTATGCAGTATAACACCCCTCAGTATGCAGTATAAGACCCCACAGTATACCATATAAGACCCCACAATATATAGTATAACACCCCACAGTATGCAGTATAACGCCCCACAGTATACCGTATAACACCCCACAATATATAGTATAACACCCCACAGTATGCAGTATAACACCCTCAGTATGCAGTATAAGACCCCACAGTATACCGTATAACACCCCACAATATATAGTATAACACCCCACAGTATGCAGTATAACGCCCCACAGTATACCGTATAACACCCCACAATATATAGTATAACACCCCACAGTATGCAGTATAACACCCCTCAGTATGCAGTATAAGACCCCACAGTATACCGTATAACACCCCACAATATATAGTATAACACCCCACAGTATGCAGTATAACGCCCCACAGTATACCGTATAACACCCCACAGGATACCGTATAACACCCCACAGTATACCGTATAACACCCCACAATATATAGTATAACACCCCACAGTATGCAGTATAACACCCCACAGTATTCAGTATAACACCCCACAGTATACAGTATAACACCCCACAGTATGCAGTATAACACCCCACAGAATACAGTATTACACCAAACAGTATGCAACATAACACCCCACAGTATACCGTATAACACCCCACAGTATACCGTATAACACCCCATAGTATTCCGTATAACACCCCACAATATACAGTATAACAACCCACAGTATGCAGTATAACACTCCACAGTATGCAGTATAACACCCCATAGTATTCCGTATAACACCCCACAATATACAGTATAACATCTCAAAGTATACAGCATAACACCCCACAGTATTCCGTATAACACCCCACAGTAAACTGTATAACACCCCACTGTATACCATATAACATCCCACAATATACAGTATAACACCCCACAGTATGCAGTATAACACCCTACAGTATGCCGTATAACACCCCACAGTATACCGTATAACACCCCACAATATACAGTATATACACCCCACAGTATGCAGTATAACACCCCACAGAATACAGTATAACACCCCACAGTATGCAACATAACACCCCACAGTATACCGTATAACACCCTACAGTATACCGTATAACATCCCACAGTATACAGTATAACACCTCATAATATACAGTATAACAACCCACAGTATGCAGTATAACACCCCACAGTATACAGTATAACACCCCACAGTATACGTATAACACCCCACAATATACAGTATAACACCCCACAGTATACAGTATAAGACCCCACAGTATACCGTATAACACACCACAGTATACTGTATAACACCCCACTGTATGCAGTATAACACCCTGCAGTATACAGTATAATACCCCACAGTATGCAGTATAACACCCCACAGTATGCAGTATAACACCCCACAGTATACGGTATAACAACCCACAGTATGCAGTATAACACCCCACAGTATGCAGTATAACACCCCATAGTATTCCGTATAACACCCCACAATATACAGTATAACACCTCACAGTATACAGTATAACACCCCACAGTATACCGTATAACACCCCACAGTATTCCGTATAACACCCCACAGTATTCCGTATAACACCCCACAGTATACTGTATAACACCCCACAGTATACCATATAACACCCCATATACAGTATAACACCCATACAGTATAACACACTCCACAGTATGCAGTATAACACCCCACAGTATATCAGGTATAACACCCTACAGTATACAGTATAACACCACTACAGTATACAGTATAACACCCTATAATATACAGTATAACACCTCACAGTATACAGTATAACACCCCACAGTATACAGTATAACACCCCACAGTATACAGTATAACACCACACAGTATACAGTATAACAATAACACCCCATAATATACAGTATAACACCCCATAGTATACAATATAACACCCCACAGTATGCAGTATACAGTAAAACACCCCACAGTATGCAGTATAACATCACACAGTATGCAGTATAACACCCCACAGTATACAGTATAAGACCCCACAGTATACAGTATAAGACCCCACAGTATACCGTATAACACCCCACTGTATGCAGTATAACACCCTGCAGTATACAGTATAATACCCCACAGTATGCAGTATAACACCCCACAGTATGCAGTATAACACCCCACAGTATACGGTATAATAACCCACAGTATGCAGTATAACACCCCACAGTATGCAGTATAACACCCCACTGTATACCGTATAACACCCCACAGTATACTGTATAACACCCCACAGTATACTGTATAACACCCCACAGTATACTGTATGATGCCCTACTGTATGCAGAATAACACCCCGCTGTATACTGTATAATACCCCACAGTATGCAGTATAACACCCCACAGTATGCAGTATAACACCCCACAGTAAACGGTATAACACCCCACAGTATGCGGTATAACACCCCACAGTATGCGGTATAACACCCCACAGTATGCGGTATAACACCCCACAGTATGCAGTATAACACCCCACAGTATACAGTATAACACTCCACAGTATACAGTATAACACCCTATAATATACAGTATAACACCACATAGTATATGTATAACACCCCACAGTATACAGTATAACACCCCATAATATACAGTTTAACAGTATACAGTATAAAACCCCATAGTATGCTGTATAACACCCCACAGTATACAGTATAACACCCCACAATATACAGTATAACACCCCATAGTATGCAGTATAACACCCCTGAGTATACAGTATAACACCTCACAGTATGCAACATAACACCCCACAGTATACCGTATAACATCCCACAGTATTCGGTATAACACCCCACAGTATTCGGTATAACAACCCACAGTATACCGTATAACACCCCACAGAATACCGTATAACACCTTACAGTATACAGTATAACACCACACTGTATACAGTATAACACCCCATAATATACAGTTTATCACCCCACAGTATACAGTATAACACCCCATAGTATACAGTATAGTACCCCACAGTATACAGTATAACACCCCATAGTATACAATATAAAACCCCACAGTATGCAGTATACAGTAAAACACCCCACAGTATACAGTATAACACCCCACAGTATGCAGTATAACACCCCACAGTATGCAATATAACACCCCACAGTATACAGTATAACACCCCACAGTGTACAGTATAATACCCCACAGTATACATTATAACATCCCACAGTATGCAGTATAACACCCCACAGCATACGGTATAACATCCCACAGTTTACAGGATAACATCCCACAGTATACGTATAACACCCCGCAGTATACCATATAACACCCCACAATATACAGTATAACACCCCACAGTATGCAGTAAAACACCCCATAATATATAACACCACACATTATACAGTATAACACCCCACAGTATGCAGTATGACACCGCACAGTATACAGTATAACACCCCATAGAATACAGTATAGTACCCCACAGTATACTGTATAACACCCCATAGGATACAGCATAACACCCCGCAGTATCACACCCCATAGTATGCAGTATCCTACAGTAAAAAAGTCCACAGTATATAGTTAGTGATGTCCCGAACGTCTCGCCGGCAAACGGTTCCCGGCGAACATAGCTTGTTCGCGTTCGCCGCGGCGGGCGAACATATGCGATGTTCGCGTTCGCTCCTATACTTTATCATTGAGCAAACTTTGACCCTGTACCTCACAGTCAGCAGACACATTCCAGCCAATCAGCATACCCTCCCTCCCACACCTTCCCACCTCCTATCAAAAAGCAAGGACGGCATCCATCTTAGATGCATTCTGAAGCTGCAGTGTTAGTAGTTGTAATTGCAATGCTATTAATATAACCTGCATTAATCGCATTGCGATTACAACTTAGATCTGAGTTCCTAATGGTTGTTGTATTGCTAGAATTGATGAATATAACGAATATAGCGCTATATTCTCAATCTTCGTTATATTTTAGCAATACAACCATTAGGAACTCAGATCTAAGTTGAATTCGCAATGCGATTAATGCAGGTTATATTAATCGCATTGCGAATTCAACCTACCACACTCTGCGTCAACTACGTAATTTTCCATGGCAATTTTGCCATGGATCCCCCTCCGGCATGCCACAGTCCAGGTGTTAGTCCCCTTGAAACAACTTTTCCATCACTATTGTGGCCAGAAAGAGTCCCTGTGGGTTTTAAAATTCGCCTGTCTATTGAAGTCTATGGCGGTTCGTCCTGTTAGCCCGTTCGCGAACATTTGCGGCAGCATCCACATGGGCAGTAATGTTACTTGCTATGTAAATGTCATGTAATGTCCCCTCATATCTCTGAAAGGATCAGTCAGGGTAATGGATTCTGATTCAGCCCATGCAGAAAGTTAGTGGAGGGACTTGAGTCCACCCCTATCTGAGTCTAGAGTTACTGGAGGAAGTAAGAGTAAGCTACATGTATTCACTCCACAGACAACTAGGTCTGGTTTCCAGAGAGTCATCATATCTGAATGAGAAAGTCATTGCTATCCAAAATGTACTTCAGAAAGAAACAGAGAAAGGAAAGAACCGAGGAGGAGTCAGCATGGCCAAGTATTGGAGACAGTCATTAAGGTACTCTTAAGATTGAAAGAGACTTTACTGCAGTGAGGGGGGGTATTGCAGACAGGAGCCCCAACATCAGGATATGCGCTGAAGGAAGAAAGGGGACACCCTCTGTCACAGCCCTGGCCTATGGGAGCTGTGGTGTGAGGATTGCCACTGTGAATAATTATTGCAGTCAGAGCCACTACCACTCCCATCCTCCACTTCACTACTCTAGGGCATGCGGCACATGTTGTTCACTGTCTTTTATAAACTATAGATGGAGGAGGCACACCAATATATTCAATAATTAAAAGGAGTGCAAAGTAGTGGTTGAAAATATAATGCACAAACAAATAGACTCAATAAAGAGTCAAGAGAACCACCCTAAAAATGCACATCCCACAATGACCATGGATAAAAAATGTATTTAAAGTTTATTAGACAACTCAGACAAACAGAAACATTAAAAAATTGTATACTATATGCACAGCGTGTCGGTAACTGAATAAGACCGTCACATTCCACTGAACGTCCACAAAATCAGGACATAAAGTATATATCAGCTATGCACAATATCAACATGTAAGCAACATATAGAAAATGTTAAATAAGGTATGGCCACTAATAAATGGAAACAGACCGCAATACGGTCAAAAAATGAGAGCCAGAACCTGTGAAAAGCAGCTGGAGCAGTGGACCTGGACAGAGTGAGAGAAGCCCAACGCGGGAGGAAGCCGGACTGCGCCGGCGATACGCATTGGGCGTCTCTAACTCTGTCCTACCGCTACTACTACACTCCTTTGTCACACATTGATATCATGTGTGGCCAGGAAACAACTTTGCACGCAATCCGATGGTGGACAAGATTAACTCCCACCCAGCAAAGTTGCTGTGTGGTGCAGTCGCTGCCATATCATTTAGTAGAGTGTGCTGTCTTTAGGGAGCTGATGGTGTGCGTTCAGCCTCTCTGGAAGATATTTAGCTCCCATTATTTCTCTCAAAAAGCCATTCCTGCCTTGTATTCTCACATGGCGGACATGTTGCCTGCTCCCTGCGATTCTCACTGTGCGGTAAGGTGCACGCCACAGTGGACACCTGGAGCAGCTGTTACGGGCAGGAACAGTACGTGTCTTTTATGGCCCACTGGGTCAATGTTTTTCATGTTAGCAGTGAGACAGCAACAAGGCCAGGACTTTTTGACACCTCAGCGTCTGTGTTGGTATGGGTCCCACACCACATGCTTATCCACCTTCTCCACGTCCTCTTCAATGGGCATCCTTCCATCCCCAACAGTCCTACTCTCCCTTCTATCATATGTTATACCATGTTAGAACTCATGTTAGAACAGACACTACACTGATGCAACAAGGAATCGTAGAAGAAGAACAGCTTATACATCTTGCTGGCTGCCATGTAGCTGTTGGGGACACACATGGAAAAAGTCTAATGAAGGAGAAAGTGAAGGATGAGCTTGAGGAGCTACAACTGGAGGAGGATGAGCAGAAGGAGTAGGAGCTGGTTGTGCAAGAGAAGGAGGCTGATGATGATGATGACGACGACAATGGCGACACCTCCAAGATGATCAATCATCTCAATGCGGAGCGGAGCCAGAAAGAACTGGCTTCTCAGGCTTACTGGCCAAATGGTGACCTGTAGACTAACATGCTTACACAGTGACAGGAGGATCACTGACATCAGGCAGTCAGATGCCATGCTTTTAGACCCTCACTATTAAAGCAAAATGGGTGAATGTTTTCCCATTGCTGAAAGAGAGGACAAATTACATTATTAGCAGGATACACTGTGTAAGCAACTTGCCGCAGCTTTTGTCAAGGCCGACGTCTGCTGCCCACATGTTTGACCAGGGGGCCCCTCTCTGTCCACCCTGCAGAGTTACCCCCTCCCGCCTTCTCTGCTACCACAAGCAGCAGAAGTCACAACAGCAGCAGCAGCAGCCAGTTCAGTCTCATCAATAAGATGGAGCATTACTTTCACCTGCCGTGCCAGGATGATGTACGGTAAATCAGCAAACTAGGAATTACAACTTGAACAACCCGGTTCAGTCCTGCCTGGACTCTGGCTTGTCTTCGGCACATACTATGTTCCATGACCCTATGGACTTCTGGGGATTGGGACAGTGGCTGGAACTGGCCCTGCTTGTTCTCTCTGTACTCTCTTGCCCAGCCTCCAGTGTCATCTCAGAGAGGTATTCAGACACCCAAACGGACAAACTTGTCCTCTGTCAGTGTCCAAAACATCACGTTTGTCAAAATGAATAAGGCATGGATCCTTGAGGATTTTCACACAGCTGTGGATGAGGATGATAAATAGATCTTCCCTTGCTGACAGCAGCTATTTATCGCGGGCCCCATCATGCCACTGCCGCTGTCTGACTGCCCACCATCATGTGCCATATTGTATCGGAGCTGCTACTCTTTCTGCTGCCACTACCATTACCCCTACACAGCCACCACTACTACTACTACAGCTATATACACATCTTCTCAGAACTGCCTTGTCTGTTTCATAATTACTGCTATTACGGCCACTGCTTGTGCTGCCACATATCACTATTATTCCTACACACCTTAGACCTTACCCTTTCCACATCCACATTGTACTGCTGTAGCTACCCAAACATGGATAATTTTTCTACTCTTGTTCATAACAAGCTACTGCTTCTTCAGACACTACCATTTTTGTGCAGGTCATTTGCCCCCATTATGGCATAATTTTTGGACTCTTGTGTAGAAATAGCCACTCTTTCTTCTGACGCTAATATTTGTGTGTGAATAAGTAGGGGTAGGCATCTGCCCCCATTAAGGCATCATTTGTGGAGTGCTTGTTTAAAACAAGCCACTGTTTTTTTTTCTAATAGGAACTTGTGTGTTTAAACACCATCTGTCCCAGTAAGGAACAATTTTGGGAATGTTTTTCATATTAAAAAGAATAACACATTCTGGCGTAGTTTAACCATAGCTATGTATGACAAGGATAGTCAGACACTATTCACAATTGCTGTCATTGCATAAAAAAATTAAAAAGCTGGGGTTGAAAAAGAGCCAAAAAAAGGAAAAATAAGAAAAATAAAAAATGTGAACCCTACGAGACCTCAGAGTGTCATTTAACTTCCATGCAAATTGTACCCCATTCGATTTGGGTAGAATCAAATATGGATCCTAATCAATTTTTTTTAAAAAGATTCAGCGAATTAGACACAAAACAAATTTCAAGAAGTTCACTGATATCTACTCTGTAAAATCTGATGGTAGCCAGAGATAACAAACAGCATACAAGTTGAATTTTGGAAACAGAAATCATTCAGACTTTGTAAAATAACAAATTCATTAAATTTTGAGAAGCACCATAATACTCCTTTCTTTTCTCCCTCCCTTCCTTTTTTCCTACCTTCCTTCCTTCTTTCCACCATCCCTTCAATCCTTCCTTTTCCCATGTCTATCTCCGTTCCATCTTATTTCCTTCCTTTATTCCTTACTTCCCTCTTATGTCCCTCCCTCCTTTTGTTTCTTTCTTTTTTCTTTCTTATCTGATTCTTCTACCTTTTCTTCTATATGTCGTTCCTTCTTTCCTTCCTTGCTTGCTTCCCTCCTATTTTCATCTCTTACAGTTACTCTTTGTTCTTTCTGTTCTTCTTCCTGGATCTTCTTCCTCCATCCCTTTCTTCCCATTTGCCTTCTCTCCTTTCATCCACACCTGTTTCCTTCCTTTCTCCTTCCTTTCTTCAACCCTCCATTCTTTTCATCCCTCCTTTCTGTCGTTCCACCCTCCTTTCCTTCTTCCCTCTTTACTCCCTTCTTGTTTTCCTTCTTCCTACTTTCCTTTTTTGGTTTCTTCAGTCTTTTATTCCTCCCACCTTTCTTTCCTCTCTCTTTCTTCCACCATCCTTTCCTTCCTTCTTTCCTTCCTCCTTTCATCCTCCCTTCTTATGTGTTTGCTTTCTCCTTCCATGCTCCCTTCATTCTATTTTGATGTCTTCTGTTCTTTTCCTTTCTTTCTACCTCTTTGACATCCTTACTGCCTAATTCTCTTTCCCTTTCCTCCATATGTCACTCATTCCCTTCTTTCCTCCGTCACTACTTTCCCCTTCCCAAATTCCTCCCTCTCTTCCTTCCTTTTTTCCTTTCTTGTACTCCGCACCTACTTCCTCCCTAATTATACTTGCAACATGCCCATGTGGTTCTTTTTTGATGCACCTCATATTTGTTTCGCTTTCTCAGCTTCTGCTTGGCATTGAGGACATGGTGTATAATCAGCGATAACTTCCTACTGCTTCGAGCATTTGCACCTTTTTCTAGATATCCTCTTCCATGCTGAGTTAATCTTCTGTAAGTCAATGTGAATAAATAACAATGTGCAGTCATTTCCTCAGTTCTCTTTGATGGCATAACCTTCTTCCAAAAATTAACCCTGAATGACCCTCAGTCACAATGCCTGAGTGATGACTACCACTTAGCTCCATCTCTGGTGTCTAGCTTCCACTCATGGCTTTTCATGACTCTGGTGGATAATTCCGACCCTCATCTTATCATCAAGAGGAGGTTAAATAAGGTTAGCCACAAAGATGGGAAGGAAATGTCCAGAATCCCCCAGTCTTGTTCTGTTTCTTGAAGGCTTTTGGCTTAATGCAGTTAAACATATTGAATAGATGCAAGATGATAGACAAATCCTATGATTGATCACCATGGTTTAATTACAAGGAGGGCCCCAGAGAGGTTAGATGAGCCATGGACTTGTGATCAATGAGGGGATGTCATCACTTCTGCTGCCGTCCTACTGGAACATATCGATCTAGGTGAAGACATGGCTGAAAACATTAAACGAGGAAGACACTTTCTGGTTTCTCTGTAGCAGATTCATTACCTGTAAATTATAGAGAAAGATGGTGGAGTCCAGGTCAAGGAGTCTTCTCACTCACATTGGCCCCTTTGGACCCACACACATGTAGAGTGATTTAGGATCCTGACACTTTGTGCATCATCCGTACATCATAAACCTTCAGGTTCTGCAGGTCAATCCTGGACACAGGAACTGCAATTCTAAGACTAACCACTTGGGGTGCTTTTAAGGAGAAATATATCTGAGTGACAAACAAAATGTAGTAAAAAAAAAAATTTCAACCCCCCTAGGGGAAAGCTACTGGGTGCAAGACCTGGCATCTGGAGAGTAGGTTAAGATTGCTGTAAAAGAAGTTGTTTGCCATTAGAAAATAAAATAGCTTTCTTCCAGAAACAGCATAACATCTGCCCATTGGTTGTCTTAGGTATTACAGATACAAGCCAGGTAAACCACGGCACTCAAGTATAGTAATGATTTTTTTTTTTTAACAAGGAGCCATTGGCCAACGTGATGTTTCGGTCTATCCTAGACCTTGTGCACGGCCTAAGTGGTACATATAACAAAACAATCAATATTACATGGTGATATCTCATGTGAGAATCATATCATTTACATAGTCAAAAAATAGTCAAAGGATAAATCTGTAATAAACATTATATATATGTATACAGTGTCCCAGGAATTTCTTCTGAGGTATGTCGTAATCATATTGCAGTCATCTTATTCTCGATAGGTACTGGGAATATAGTAAGAATTGTATATATTTATTAGAAAAAATAATGATTTCAACAAATATAATATTTGGAGAGATGAGAATCCCCATATGTATACATGGTCCGACATGCGCGTATAGTACGTAGAGGACGGCAGAGTCCTGGCAGTATTGGGCGGACGTACATAGTTCTTGCGTCCAACCTGCGCATGCGGCGTAGATCTGATGTGTATTGCCGAATTACTGGCCAATGTCAGTGATTGCGTGGGCACAGTGGGGCATCGTTAGATTTATTGGCTGCAATGTCTGGTGTTTTACACAGGGGGATCTGATAGCACCTAGTGCTTACATACATCTTATTATAGGACAAAACAAAACAAAAATGGTTATGGTCGGATGGCACAGGGTTAGATGTTATTTAATATAGAGTACTAGACAAAATGCAATAGAGGCCTAATGCTTGTTCAGACATATTAGAACATATAACGACATTCACTTATATTCAGACGAGTACATACATAGATAAGTTTGTTAATAGTGCTTTAAAAAAAAAAAGGTAGTGGATTAATGGGTTGTAATAACCACTATCTAGATTAAAGAAACATCAGTGAGATATTACCTGTCTGTGAAACACTATCTATTATCTGTCTGTCTGTCTGTCTGGTTTCTTTCATATCTATAGTATCTACAAGATCAGAGAACTGAACATAAAACAACATTATCCCAGATAAAATCCTAGCAACACAGTATCTGGTATTTTGGCCGAGTGTCTGGTGCAGGAATAGGTGCATGCGGAAGAACGGGTGACAGATGTTATTTTTGTGATGAGACAGGTGGAGTGGAGGAACAGCTATTTATACAGAAGAAAATACTCTCCGCGATCTGGGATCTAAAGAGAACTGTCACAGCAGAGTTGTCAGGAGGACAGAGTGACTCACGTTCTGTGCTTAGACATCAGGAATATTTATCCAGAGGCTTCATAGTTATCACACTAACATCACAACAGTATTATCTATCTATCTATCTATCTATCTATCTATCTATCTATCTATCTATCGTTCTAAATACATTTTAGCATTGCCAAAGCAAGTGGGAAATAATTGTGTAGGGTTGGGAGATGGGGACACATCCAGGGTGGCGGTATAGGGTAAGATTGGGGGATGGGGACACATCCAGAGCGGGGATATAGGAGTCCATGGTATATCAGGATCCTCTCAGTCTATGGCAGGCAGTAATATATTATGCTGCTATGGCCGCTGTGTTCTCCTCTTCCCCCAGCAGTATGGAGAGTCTCTCTTCCTCCTCCATGGAGGTGAAGTCTGGGCAGAGATCAGACAGTCTCCTGAAGTGAGAGTCCCTCACTGCTGAGTATTTGGGGCACCGCAGCAGGAAATTAGCCTCATCCTCCACGGCCTCCTGGTCGCACTGCTGGCACAGTCTGCTCTCCCTGTTCAAGTACCTCTGTCAGTGACGCCTGGATTCAATGAGAAAGCTGTGGGCGCTAAGTCTGTCGCGGCTCCGGATCTGCAAGTCTCTGGGGTTGGGCAGCTTTTCCAGATATGCGGCCAGTTTGTACTTCCTCTGCAGACTATGGTATACTGTCAGCTTCTGTGATGTTCTTATGTTATTCCTCCAGATGCTGATATACTCCTCTTTGCACTTGTATATCGTCCTCTGGATTTCCCTCTTTACCAGGCTGGTGGCTTGGGCAGGCTGGGTTTGGGTGACTTGTTGCGGGGTGCTTTGCTTTTCTGGGGCTTCTTGGTTTAGCAAGGCTTTGTGATGGTAGGAGCGGGGACTTCTGCTATGCAAATGGCTGTGAATGATGGTGCCCTCTTCTGGACAGCAAGGTAAAGTGGAAATCTGCCCAGCTCTGCTTGACAGGCACTGCTTGAGATTGGCTCCTGTGGACCTGGAGAAGATGTTTAGAGACGTCTAGGTGGAATATTTCTGTTGGCCCAGAGTCTCACTTTGACCAGTCTGGGTATGTGTCGATGATGGTATCAAGGATTTTAAGCCAGACGGTCAGTGGTACCTTGAGATGATATAGACGCCTTCTGATAGCATAGAGGGTTTGTACATCTTGTCTTTCAGTGTTTCTATGGCCTTCTTAAAGCTCCCTGATTGGCCGATTTCTAGGCCCAAGAAGGTTTAGCTGCTGGTTTCTAAAAGTGGACAGTTGTTTAGCAGGAAGGAAGGACGCAACTGCTTTCCGGTTTCTCTTCTGGAACACCATGATGTTGGTTTTCTTTGGATTGATGGGCAATGCCCATGTGGTGCTGAATTTCTCTAGAACTTTCAGATTAACTTAGAGACCTTTCTCAGTTGGTGAAATTAGCAGGAGGTCATCTACATAAAGTTTCACCTCAGTGTCATGGAGGGAGAGACCGGGTGCTGAGGAGAACTCCAGAGCTGCCGCCAGTTCATTCATATAGATGTC
The DNA here is from genome assembly GCA_033119425.1 of Bufotes viridis. Taxonomy (NCBI): domain Eukaryota; kingdom Metazoa; phylum Chordata; class Amphibia; order Anura; family Bufonidae; genus Bufotes; species Bufotes viridis. The sequence goes on along the minus strand of CM065592.1, from coordinate 12,208,716 downwards.
GAAGAGGGTTGGACTGAGGCTGCAGCCCTGTCTGACTCCTCGGCTCTGCCGGAAATAAGCCATTCTCCTCCAATTCACCTTCACGCTGCATCTGTTCCCAGTGTAGGAACTTCTGATGACATCATATGTTTTTCTTCCTATTGCACTTTTGAGAAGTTTCAGGAATTGGCCCGGGTGCCACATTGACTCAAATGCTTTTTTAGAGTCCACAAAGTAGGCATAGATCTTTCCATGCTTTGTATTGTGGACATGGCTCTTGATGAGGCTCTGCAGGGTGTAGATGTGGTCCATGGTGTGGGGATTTGGCATGAAGCCTGCTTGGCTTCTGCTGAGGATGTTGTGCTGGGCGAGGAAGCTAAGGTTCCTCTTATTCAGGATACTGCTGAGGAGTTTCCGCAGGTTGCTGCTGACACATATTCCTCGATAGTTGGCCGGGTCAAACCTCTCTCCGCTCTTGTGTATGTGGGTGATGATGCCCTGGTTCCATCTCTGGGGGAAGTAGCTGGCTGAAGAGTATTACTATTGTGGCCTGGATATCTGGTGGGCTGTATTTGATCATTTCTGGGAGGATTTCATCTGGGGCGCTGACTTTTCTTTATCACTGAGATCCTCTCTGTTATCTCCTGCAGTGTGATTGGTGTGTCTAGAGGATTTTTGAAATTTTTGATTATTTCCTCCATATCCTTCATCTTTTTTGTGATTTCTTTTTGTTCTGGGCTTTGGACCTCCCTCGAGATGTTTTTGTAAAGATCCTTGAAATACTGGAGCCAGATCTTGCCGTTTTGGATGTGGAGGTTGGTGTTCTTACTGGTTTTGTCCATGTGCTTCCATATTTCCCAGAAGGAGTTGTCCTGGAGAGCGTCTTGGAGTTGGAGGATCTTGGTTGAGATGCTGTCTTGCTTTTTCTTTCTGAAAATGGTTATGTATTGCCTTTCTATGTTGTTGTAGGCTTCCCTCAGACTGGGGTTGTTAGGATCTTGGTGTTTCCTATTTGAGACTATTCTTAGCGCCTTACTTATATCTTTACACTCCTGGTTGAACCAACTGTTCGGTTGTTGCTTTCTTGACCTCTTGTTGCATCTTTTGAGTTCAGACATTTCCTCCATGGTGTAAAGTATATTATTGAAGTCCTTTACCATGAGATTTACTCTTTCTGGGTTCAGCTCATACACAAATTATGTAAGTTATGGAACATCTCCCGGATTTCTGCGCTGTTTATGGTCTCCATTTACTTTGGGGCTGACATCTTGGACCATTTAAAAGATGGAGGTAGGCTGAAGAGGCCGGTCTGCTGTGGTGTTTGTGGCGGTGGCTTGCTTGTGGATCTAATGTACAGTGTATAGGAGCAGTTGGTTGTGGTTTGACAGGTGTGTCTGTGGGGTGATTATGAAGCCACCAACATTTGTGGAGTCCATATCTGTGATGACAGTCTACCACACTGCTACCTACACGGGAGTTTAGGGTATGTCTACCAAGAGAGTCTCCCTGGCAATTGATAATACGAAGTCCGAGGCTTTAACATACATTCAGCAATTTTCTGCCACTTTTATTTACTGTGTCATCATAGCTGTTCCTCTCGGTGTGCACTGAGCTGTCACAATCAGTGTCTGCTCCGAATATATAGACGCTTCCGTCAATGGTCAGGTAGGCTCTCTCCCTCTCTGTTCTTGCATTGAGGTCTCCATAGATGAGAATATTCAAAGTTCCTTTCTCCTGAATTCCGGCGAGACTTCGGTGAATTACTTCAGTATTTCTATCTGCATATTGAAAAACAATTCAATCCTGACCACGGCATCTGAGCATGTGCAAACCCAGAAGCATGCTCTTTCGGGTATGCTCCAGCTCCTTCTGGCGGAGATTGGGAGAACCAGCGCTTGTATGCAGCAGCCCCTGTCATAGAGAATAACAGGAGGCTGTGTTTCCCATGGAGTTCTTGGCTGTAGCAGGGCTCCATAGGAAACTAGTAAAATCACCATTACTATGATTGCTTGTTATAGTTCCCTATGGGAACTATAAAAACGTTAAGAAATAAAAAAGTAATAATGTTTCAATGGTCCAAAAAATTTCATAAAAACTGATCAAAAGTCAGACACACCCCAGAATGGTATCCATGAAAAGTACAGACTGGCCCGCAAAAAATGACCCCCCACACACCTCTCTATACATAACTACAAAAAAGTTATATGGGTCAGAATATGGCAATGAAAAAATAAAACAGGATTTTTCCAAGGTTTTTATTATTTTATCAGTATCAAAATGCAAGACAAACTATATATATATAAGGTATCACTGGATTCGTACTGACCTGTAGAATGAAAGTAACTGGTCAGTTTTATTGTACATCGTACGTCGTAAATAAAAACCCATAAAACTGTGGCGGAACTTTGTTTTCCGTCCAGCATAACGGAAACTAGGCGGATCCATTATGCTTGCACATATACTTCTAATATGACAGAATGCTTCTAAAGGTTTCTATTTTGATTTCCGTCTTATGGATTTGGTTATTTTCCGTTATGACCATTTTATAACAGAAAGCCATAACGGAATACATAACGGTGATGTGAACAAGCCCTAAGGTGGCGGGGACTAGGGTAAGTACAATTTGTGTGGGGATAACCCCTTTAAATATCCGAAAGTGATTAGTAGAGTATTTATTAACGACTTGATAGTACATCAGATAAGTTGTAAAAAAGGCGGCCTCGTGCAGCCCGGGTGCGATTTATCATGCCTTTGTGCATGGCAAAATGGCACATCTGAACCACAGTATGTCACATAGTATGTGTAAATGTAACGCCCCAGAGGTTGCATTACCACCTTTTACACCTCCCCACTATCTCCTATGATTTAATATTGTGTCATCATATATAATAATTTCCAGGTCCTGTATAATGTGCATATTCTTTTCCATGGAAATGTTCTGTTTAAGTGTAATGTGCCTGGTTTACCAGCAGATGGTGGCAAGCATGGCAGAGCTAGTTTGCCTAGAGTGGTACCTACTTTCCATTCTAGCCCTCTATAGAGAGGCAGGAGTTAGTTAGTGAAGGTCAGTCTAGAGGATCCTGTGCTCGGGGAGGAAGCAGGCCTTCGTCCCTCCTTGACAAGCTCGGCAGAAGCCAGTCAGAATAGAGTACCCCCTGCAAGGGGAAGGTTGTGTTCCAGCCAGCAGAGCCCTGTCTGCTCTGCTGAACCAGGAGGCCAAATCTGAAAGCCTCCAGAGCCAGGAAGAAAGTTCCCTGGATAAAATAAAGTCAGAGACAGACTGGAGAAGTTAAAGGGGTTGTCCGGGTTCAGAGCTGGACCCGGACATACCTCCATTTTCACCCAGGTGACCTCCCTGACTTGAGCATCGGAGCAATTCATGCTCCGATGCTCTCCTTTGCCCTGCGCTAAATCGGGCAGGGCCAAGGCATTTTCTGGAGTTCCGGCGACATATCGGGCTCTCCATGGGGCTGCCAGGAAGCCCAGTGATGTCACCGACACTAATGGGTGGGCTTTAGCGCTGTCCTAGCCTGTAAAACTGCTAGGGCAGCGCTAAAGCACGCCCATCAGAAGCTTCCGCCCGGCAATGTGTTACTGTAAACAAAAGAGCCCTTGCCCTGTGAGATCTAGCGCAGGACAAGGGAGCGCATCGGAGCATAAGATGCTCTGATGCTAACATCAGGGGTGCAGCCTGAGTGAAATTATGGGTATGTCCAGGTTCAGCTCTGAACCCGGACAACCCTTTTAAGTACAGCATGAAAGAGAGGAAAAGATTCCTATTTAATCCTGTTAGCATAGCAGAGTCGAAGAGCAACAGATGTAGCAGCACCGAGTGTGTTTGCCTGCCAGAATTTATGCCAAAGCCTGCTGGTAACCAAGACCAAGCCTGTGAATCGTTTGAAAGAAAGTTTAAGTTAAGTAAAGCTGTTATCAACTTCAATACAAGTCTGGACTCAATTCATTCTTCAAATCCCTCAACTATTCACCCTATTTGCTCTGCTTCGCCCGACAACGCCTGGGGTTCAGGATATCCAGGTAGGAGCACTGTGACACGTGCACAGCCACATCTAAAGGGACATTATAGGCTACTCTACATCACTCTGGCATTCCTACACCTGGTTACCACCAACACCATCTACTTTAGGGGACTCTATCCCTTGTTGCTTCAATGCAACTGGCGTCACAACAAATTTACTTAAAAACAACCCCAGACGCATGTCGGACGCTGCATAAGGCTACTTTCACATCTGCATTTCTGCTGTACTGCTTTGAGATCCAGCATGAGTTCTCAAAACCACAGCAAAACGCATCTGTCCCAATAATACAACCGGCTGCATCTGTTCAGAAGTGATCCAGTTGTACTATTTAAAAAATGAAGAAACCGTGTCTGAAAAAAACAGATCCAGCACCATTGAGTTACAATTGTTTTTTGATCCGACTTCTTTGGTTTCCCATGCCACACACCAATACGTTGCTTGCAGTGGTTTTGTGTCCGGGGACGTAACAAACCGGAACGGAATACATTCTGGTGCACTCTGTTCCAGTTTGTTCAGTTTTGTTCCCATTGACATTGAATGTGGACAAAACTAAAGTGTTTTCCTCCGGTATTGAGACACTTGTTGGTGCCGGATCTCATAACCAACGCCGATGTGGGAGTATAGAGATACAACCAAGTGAAATTGTATTGTTATAGTATACATACTAGTCACTGTATGTATTCCGATTAATATTGAGCACTGAGTGCAGGGTGTCATAGGTTATACATAAAAAATACCGCTGACAATATTACACTACCTAAAGTATCCAAGGAGATGAAAAATATCTCACGGGTCATTGCTGATTCAGTGTCTGCAAGACAGAAAAATACCAAATATAGTTGTTTTTAACATTTTTCTATATAGTTACATAGCACTATTCCTTATACTAGAAGATGGGGGCTCCCACTAGTGAGGTAAGGGGGGCATACTGGCGTTATCCAATACTACAGTAAGGACCATGGTTTATAATCCACATTCACTACTAATAGCTTTAGAGCGCATAATTTATATCTCCATCGGACTCCTATAGGAGAGAACATGGACACCAAAGGGCACATATCACAAATGACGAATCACAAGTTACATACTGTTTTTTAACTTTCTTTGGTGGAAGGATATACAAAAAAAATCACCTTTTTGCATCAATTTCACAATGAATGCTGGGTAAGAACCCATTTTTCGTGAAAAAAGGTATTTTTGTCTATGTGGCCTACAAGAGCCAACATCAGTTTTCAGTAATTTATCTCTTACATGGGTTCTCCTGAAATTAAGAAAATAAAAATACTTAGATATTACTTTATTATAAATATATTCCTAAATACCTTTCATTAGTTATAATAGTTAGTTTTGTCTAGGGAGCAATCATTAGGGGAAACAAAATGGCTGCCAACCTATTAGTACACAGAAAACCTGTCCTAATTACACAGGAGGACATGCTACTTCAGAGCAGCTGCCTTATCTTCTGCTATGATCCTGAATACAGTTTAATATGATCTTCAGCTGAATCTTTGTAGGAATGGAGTTCATGAGGAGACATAAAGTACAGAAAGGAGCTGGGGGTGTGGATAATGAGCAGCAGCTCTTGTATGCACTCTCTATTACCACAGTCTGTCTTGTCTACCCTCTCTGTACTTCATGTCTCCTCAGGAACTCCATTCACACAGAGATTCAGTTAAAGCTCTTATCATCTGTATTCAGGATCATAATCCCTGACAAGTAGGAGAGAAGGATGAGGCAGCTCTTTATCTCAGTGTTCAGAAGTAACATGGGCTCTTGTGTGATTAGGACAGGTTTTGTGTGTACTAATAGGACGGAGGCCATTTTGTTTCTCCTAATGAGTGTTCCCAGACAAAATGAGCCATTATAAATAATGAAAGTTATATGGGAGTATATTTATAATAAAGTAATATTTAAGTATTTTTATTTTCTAAATTCCCAGTGAAGCCCTTTAAGTTGAAGGGTTTTCTGCAAGACATCAAAAATGGCAACTCTTTAAGATCTAGATCTATAAAATTTTCTACTTGACTTTTTAAAGTGTGAGTGGAAAAACCTCTTTGTTTAAAGTCTTCCACCATCCTGGACAATGTATAGTCTAGTTTGGCGGGATTCCTTACCATACATTTAACACACAAAAATTAAGAAGCAGCAATTTGACCATGGGTCTGGGGTGAGCACAATCAAACCATAAGCTTGTACTGCTGTTAGTAGCTTTCACATATACATCCATCTCCACAATTCCATTTTCAACATTAAAGTGGTTTTCTAGGCTTTTTCTATTGATGCCCTTTCCTCAGGATTGGTTCAAGTAGAATCGACGGCAGCATGTCCTTCAAGGGTTCTTTATTTAAATGTGTCCATAAAAATGTATAAAAAGTGCCAACGATTTTGTACATTTTTATGGACCCAATTTAAATAAAGAACCCTTGAAGGACATGCTGCCGTTGATTCTGCTTGAACTTTTTATGGTGCGACCGCTGTGGATCTATGGAACTCTGGTGCTGATTTCACTCTATATTTCTACTATCCTCAGGATTGGCCATTAATATCAGATTGGTGGGGGTACGACATTCAGACCCCCTGTGCAAGCGCTACCATCCCTTCATTGTTTGCCTGCTCGTCATCGACATTACAGCGGTGAGCAGTCTAATTACAAGCCATCTCTGTAGTATACACTTTAATAGGAACTGAGAATAGGAAAGGACAGTACAATAGAAAAGGAAAGGAAAGGGTAGCAGGAAATGGTTAAATGGGAAAGGTGGAAAAAGAAAGGGAAAAAGAGAAGAAATAAAGGGTAGGCAAAGGGAGAAGGGAAGAGAAAGGGAGAAGGAAGTAGTATAGAAATGGGAAAGGAAATGGAAAGGTAAATGGAGGAATGGGAAAGTAGAAGGATAGAGAAAGGAAAATGAGAAGTAGAGAGACATGGATAATATGTAGGAAAGGAAAAGAGAAAAAGAGAGGAAGAGGAGCAATGAGCTGGTAAAGGAGAAGGAAAGAAAGAAGCAGAAGGAAAGAAAAGTGAGGGTGAAGGACAGGTAAAGGGGTAAATGAAAGGAGAAAGAGGAGGATGGGAAAAGGTAAGACAAATTAGTGTAAAAGGAAGAAAGGAGGAAGAAGGGGAAGGGTAGAGAGAAGGCAAAAGAAAGGGAAAAGGAGAAAGCATGAAAGGGAGAAGGAAAAGGGAAAGAAAAGGGACATTGAGAGGGTGAGAGAAAGGGGATGAAAAGGAAGAAGAGGGGGGGAAGGGTAAAATATACAGAAAGGGAACGAGAGAAGGAAAGGAAAAAACAAAGAAAATGTAAAAAGAGAGAAAAAAAGAGATGGAGAGAAAAAGGGAAAAAGAAAGATAAAAAAAGGTAATAAATAGGGATGAGCGAACCCGAACTGGATAGTTTGGGTTCGTTCCGAATTTTGGGGTGTTCGGGACATGGACCCGAACATTTTCAAAAAAGTTCGGGTTCGGGGCCGTTGTTCGGCGATTTCTTCCCGCTTTCTGAAGGGCTGTACAGCAGCCAAACAGCTAGAGTTTTACTTCTTGCCCTAAGAAGCCATCACAGCCATGCCTCCTAATGGCATGGCTGTGATTGGCCAAGTGCAGCATGTGACCCAGCCTCTATTTAAGCTGGAGTCACGTAGCGCCGCACGTCACACTGCTCTGATTAGTGTAGGGAGAGGACGCAGCTTCTGTGAGGGCGATATTAGGCAGGGAAGACCCAGCAAAAACACCTTATGAAGTGATCGATCTACAGCTGTGAATGATTCAACTTCTGCTAGTTAATTGCTCACTGGTTTTTAGGCTGCACAGAGCGTTTTTCTGTCACTTTTTTCTGGGGTGATCGGCGGCCATTTTGTGACTTGTGGTGCACCAGAACAAGCTGCCACCAAGTCCATCAATCCATCAATACTAGTTTTTTTTTTTTTTGCTATATCCTACATCAGGGGCTTGGCTGTGCTTATTGTCACCCCTAGAAACTCAGGATAGCAATTTCTATATTTTATTAAGGGGTTAATTTCAATTGCCAAAATAGCAATCCCCTAAATCTGGTGTTCCAGCTGTGGCTAGCCAAGTGTAATACTGTCTGCTGTCTGGGAAAGGATAGATTTTTTTCTGTGGTGAAATTCAATTGCCAAAGTAGCAATACTATAAATCTAGTGTCACAGCTGTGGCTGGCCAAGTTTCATAGTGTCCGGCAAAGGATATATTTTTTTCTGGGGAGAAATTATATTGCCAAAATAGAAATACCATAAATCAGTGGTTTCAGCTGTGGCTGGCCAAGTTTAATAGTGTCCGGCAAAGGATATATTTTGTTCTGGGGGGAAATACAATTGCCAAAATAGCAATACCATAAATCTGGTGTTCCAGCTGTTGCAGGCCTAGTTTAAATCTGTCCGTAAAAGGGTATATTTTTTTCTGGTGTGAAATTCAATTGCCAAAATAACAATACCATAAATCTGGTGCCCCAGTAGTGGCTGGACAAGTTTAATAGTGTCCGGCAAAGGATATATTTTTTTATGGGGTGAAATTCAATTGCCAAAATAGCAATATCCTGAATCTGCTGTCCCAGCTGTTGCAGGCCAAGTGTTAATCTGTCCATAAAAGGATACCTTTCATCCAGGGCCTAAATACTAGCACTAAAAGTGATATTCCCCTAAATCAGTGGTTACTGCTGTACCTGGATTAGTGTAATACGCTACATAAATAAATAGGCAGATAGTGTTAGGTGCCTGTAAAAAAAGGCCTGAATTTGAAATCAATACATTGGGCCAAATATTTTTTTTCTTATTGTGGTGCTTGGTGAACGGTAACGATGAGGAAAACAACTAGTAAGGGACGCGGACGCGGTCGTGGGGGTGTTAGTGTACCCTCTGGTGCTCGGAGAGGATGTGGCCATTCTGCCACAGCCACACGTCCTAGTGAACCAACTACCTCAGGTTCCAGTACCCGCCAGAATTTACGGCGATATTTGGTGGGGCCCAATGCCGTTCTAAGGATGGTAAGGCCTGAGCAGGTACAGGCGCTAGTCAATTGGGTGGCCGACAGTGGATCCAGCACGTTCACAACATTATCTCCCAACCAGTCTTCTGCAGAAAGTGTACAGGTGGCGCCTCAAAACCAAGCCCATCAGTCTGTCACATCACCCCCATACATATCAGGGAAACTGTCTGAGCCTCAAGTTATGCAGCAGTCTCTTATGCTGTTTGAAGACTTTGCTGGCAGGGTTTCCCAAGGGAATCCACCTAGCCCTTCCCCAGTGGTGGAAGACATAGAATGCACTTATGCACAACCACTGATGTTTCCTGATGATGAGGACATGGGAATACCACCTCAGCAGAGTCAGCACGTCTCTGATGATGACGAAACACAGGTGCCAACTGCTGCGTCTTTCTGCAGTGTGAAGACCGAACAGGAGGTCAGGGAGGAAGACTGTATGGAAGACGATGCAGGGGACGATGAGGTCCTAGACCCCACATGGAATGAAGGTCGTGCCACTGACTTTCATAGTTCAGAGGAAGAGGCAGTAGTGAGACCGAGCCAACAGCGTAGCAAAAGAGGGAGCAGGGGGCAAAAGCAGAACAGCCGCCGCCAAGAGAGTTCGCCTGCTACTGGCCACCGCCACCAGGGACCGAGCACCCCAAAGGCAGTTTCAAGGAGTTCCCTGGCATGGCACTTCTTTAAACAATGTGCTGACGACAAGACCCGAGTGGTTTGCACGCTGTGCCATCAGATCCTGAAGCGAGGCATTAACGTTCTGAACCTTAGCACAACCTGCATGACCAGGCATCTACATGCAAATCATGAACTGCAGTGGAGTAAACACCTTAAAAGCAAGGTACTCACTCTGACTCCACCTGCTCCCTCTTCTGCTGCTGCCTCGGCCTCTTCCTCCGCCTCGGGAGGAATGTTGGCACCTGCCGCCCACCAAACAGAGGATGTGCCAGCGACACCACCACCTGCGTCACTAAGCATCTCCACCATGTCACACGGCAGTGTTCAGCTCTCCATCTCACAAACCTCGGAGAGAAAGTGTAAATTTCCACCTAGCCACCCTCGAGCCCTGGGCCTGAATGCCAGCATTTCTAAACTACTAGCCTTTGAAATGCTGTCATTCAGGCTGGTGGACACAGAGAGCTTCAAACAGCTGATGTCCATGGCTGTCCCACAGTATGTTGTTCCCAGCCGCCACTACTTCTCCAAGAGAGCCGTGCCTTCCTTGCACAACCAAGTACCCGATAAAATCAAGTGTGCACTGCGCAACTTCATCTGTGGCAAGGTCCACCTAACCACAGATACGTGGACCAGTAAGCACGGCCAGGGACGCTATATCTCCCTAACTGCACACTGGGTAAATGTAGTGGCGGCCGGGCCCCAGGCGGAGAGTTCTTTGGCGCACGTCCTTCCACCGCCAAGGATCGCATAGCATCATTCTTTGCCTCCTGTAGCCTCCTCCTCCTACTCGGCTTCCTCCTCCTCTGCTTCCACCAGCTCATCCAGTCAGCCACACACCTTCACCACCAACTTCAGCACAGCCCGGGGTAAACGTCAGCAGGCCATTCTGAAACTCATATGTTTGGGGGACAGGCCGCGCAGGAGTTGTGGTGGGGTATTGAACAACAGACCGATGAGTGGTTGCCGCCGGTGGGCCTCAAGCCCGGCCTGGTGGTGTGCGATAATGGGCGAAATCTAGTCGCAGCTGTGGGACTAGCCGGTTTGACGCACATCCCTTGCCTGGCGCATGTAAATTTGGTAATGCAGAAGTTCATTCACAACTACCCCGACATGTCAGAGCTGGTGCATAAAGTGCGGGCCGTCTGTGCGCGCTTCCGGCGTTCACATCCTGCCGCTGCTCGCCTGTCTGCGCTACAGTGGAACTTCGGCCTTCCCGCTCACCGCCTCATATGCGACGTGCCCACCAGGTTGAACCCCAACTTGCACATGCTTGAGAGACTGTGCGAGCAGCAGCAGGCCATATTGGAGTTTCAGCTGCAGCACGCACGGGTGAGTCGCACTGCGGAACAGCACCACTTCATCACCAATGTCTGGGCCTCCATGCGTGACCTGTGTGTCCTGTTGCGCTGTTTCGAGTACTCCACCAACATGGCCAGTGGCGTTGACGCCGTTATCAGCCGAGGAGGAGGAGGAGGATAAGGGGTCATTTTTAGCACTTTCAGGCCAGTCTGTTAGAAGTGGCTCAGAGGGAGGTTTTTTGCAACAGCAGAGGCCAGGTACAAATGTGGCCAGCCAGGGCCCACTACTGGAGGACGAGAAGGATGAGGAGGATGAGGATGAAGCAGGTTCACAGCGGGGTGGCACCCGACACAGCTCAGGCCCATCACTGGTGCGTGGCTGGGGGGATATGGAGGACGATGACGATAAGCCTCCCACAGAGGACAGCTTGTCCTTACCTCTGGGGAGCCTGGCACACATGAGCGACTACATGCTGCAGTGCCTGCGCAACAACAGCAGAGTTGCGCACATTTTAACGTGTGCGGACTACTGGGTTGCCACCCTGCTGGATCCCCGGTACAAAGACAATGGGCCCACCTTACTTCCTGCACTGGAGTGTGATAGGAAGATGCGCGAGTACAAGCGCACGCTGATAGACGCGCTCCTGAGAGCATTCCAAAATGTCACAGGGGAACAAGTGGAAGCCCAAGGCGAAGGCATAGGAGGAGCAAGAGATCGCCAACGCAGCTGTGTCATGGCCAGCTCCTCTGAGGGCATGGCAGAAATGTGAAAAAGTTTTGTCACAACGCCACAGCTAACTGCACCACCACCTGATACGGAACGTGTTAGCAGGAGGCAGCATTTCACTAACATGGTTGAACAGTACGTCTGCACACCCCTCCACGTACTGACTGATGGTTCGGCCCCATTCAACTTCTGGGTTTCCAAATCGTCCACGTGGCCAGAGTTAGCATGTTATGGCTTGGAGATGCTGGCCTGCCCGGCGGCCAGCGTTTTGTCTGAACGTGTATTCAGCACGGCAGGGGGCTTCATTACTGACAAACGCAGCCGCCTGTCCACAGCCAACGTGGACAAGCTGACGTTCATGAAAATGAACCCGGCATGGATCCCACAGGACCTGTCCCTCCCTTGTGCAATATAGACATTTATAACTGACTCCCCCTCAACCATGTATTCTTGTACTCCGGGGCACTTCTTTATTGAATCCTCTTTTTTTAATTTTGCCATTATATTGCGGTGCAACCAAAAGTTGAATGAACCTCTCCTCCGCCTAGGTGCCAGGGGCCTAATTATCTGAAAGTGGCCTTTTCCAGTGGTTGGTGACATGAGGTCTGATTCTCTGCTATGCGACCTCTGTCCTCTGTCTGGGTGCCGTGGGCTAAACATCTGAAAGTGGCCTTCTCTATTGCTGGGTGACATGAAGCCTGATTCTCTGCTATGCGACCTCTCTCCTCTGTCTGGGTGCCAGGGGCCTAATTATCTAAAAGTGGCCTTCTCCATTGGTGGGTGACATGACGCCTGATTCTCTGCTATGCGACCTCTATCCTCTGTCTGGGTGCTGGGGCCTAAATAACTGAAAGTGGCCTTCTCCATTGGTGGGTGACTTGAAGCCTGATTCTCTGCTATGGGCTACTCTCCAATTGATATTGCTTAACTTTTATTTATTTTATTGTAATTCATTTCCCTATCCACATTTGTTTGCGTGGGATTTACCTACATTTTGCTGCCTTTTGCAGCCCTCTAGCCCTTTCCTGGACTATTTTACAGCCCTTTTAGTGCCCAAAAGTTTGGGTCCCTATTGACTTTAATGGGGTTCGGGTTCAGGATGAAGTTCGGGTCGAGTTCGGATCCCGAACCCGAACATTTTCGGGAAGTTCGGCCAAACTTCTCGAACCCGAACATCCAGGTGTTCGCTCAACTCTAGTAATAAATCAAACGGCAAGCTCAGCACTAATCCTTCTGATTTAATAGTAAATAGTATATAGTTATATAATCAATAAAAGAATACTCATAAATACATAAAGCATAAAAGAGATCCTGGTCCGAGAATCTACCACGTGGTTAATATTAAATAAAAGATGTCTTCCTGGAGCGGGGATCTATAGCCAAAAAGATAGCTCTCAATAGACAGAAGAAACTGCGTTCTCCGCGTATCACATTCACCTGCATAATGAACACAGGTTATCATCATTTTACGTAGATCTTATGTTTTACGTTTTCATTGAGTATTCTTTTATTGATTATTCCTGAGATCTTATATAACTATACACTATTACATTTTAGGGATTTCTGGTGTTTTCTTAATATCTTCATTTTTGTTAATAGGGATAATTAGCAAGCTCTGCAGCCATAAATCAATTTCATACAACAATTAAAATTGGCATTTTATTCAATAATACAAGAAAAAGCTGAAGTCAAGAAAATGTTGCAAAAATCAATTTCATTGAGCCCTGTTTGTATCAAGATGTGTGACTGGACTAAGGAAATGCCTTCCCACCTGTGCCGAGCGGATAGAGACCCCTCTGAAGACATCAGCTGAACATTCTCCTACAGGATGAGAACGGAATAGTTTTAGTTTCATAAATTGTTCTTTGTCAATTAGAAATCTTAGCAACTAATATGAGAAGTCCTGGAAAGGGTGTGAATACTTTTTATATGGGCTCCATATAGGGTACATAGTTCCATAGGGAATAATAATACCACATGGATGGGGTTGTAATGTTCCTCAGAGCTCCAGGTGGACACTGTCCTCTATATGCTCCTGTCTCCAGTCGGTGTAAATACTGACATGATGTATATATGAGGTCACTCGATATATCAAGTGTGAGATTAAAGCTTTCACGGATCATTTCACCCAATACATTTCCTCAGATTAGCAGGTAATGAATCTCCATGTGCCCTCCATCTATCAGCAGCCATTATCGGCAGTGACCAAGGACTGGATGTAGTCAGGCAATATATAAAGATGGCTCAATGAGGCACAACACAATTCTGCCTCATCCAAGTATTCATCTAATTGTGCAGTGGATGACTGAGAAACAAGACGCCTCCTTCTCTATATATGCTATTAGGGAACATGGACATTATGAGGGTCCTCTGATTAAGATTCCTCTTATCTAATCAGGGTGGAGAGTCACTAGTAAGACCATGTCCCGTGTTGGAGAACTTGGCACGACCATGAATAGATGCTGTGTAATACTATTAATGGTGCATGTACCATACAGGCAGACCATGCAACTGCTGTAGGACCTTTAGAAATGTGAATCCTTCCCTAGGGAGTCCGAATACAATGGCTTGTAGCATCATTTTTGTGCACATATCGGTGGGAAAAAAGCACTAGGGAGGAAGAGAAAGGGTTATCTTATAATCCTGAGAGAAGGGGGGCTTGCCCTGATTGGCTCAGAGAGGGAGCTGCCCTAGCAGAGCCCTATTCTGTGTTATGTTCTACCTCCAGGGAGAGTGAAGGGAAAGGCTAGTTTTCCATAAAAGACAGCGAATTGTGTGCGTAGAATGTAGTCTTGTAGTAGGGATGCAGGTCACTCAAAAATAAGTCCACTCTGGGATAATCACTTGCAGGATCTGAGCATTTTATTCCATGCTGTCTCTCTGGCCCTGTGTCTAGCCTCCGTCTCTAGCTGCTCTCTAATACATCAATACTCTCTAATACATTACTGCCCACCAATAATTTAGAGTTAGCTGGCATCCCAAAAAATATTTTACAATTTTTGTCACCCTAATAATAATGATCTAGGTGCGCAGGTCCCCCCAAGCCATCCAACTTAAATTAAGCATCTTTGATGCTTACTGGTTTGCAGTCAGGTAAGAGCAGGTTTTGAATGTCTCATAGTGCACAAGGCTGCCATTGCAAGGTGTGCTGACTGTACCTGTCTTATGGATAGGTTGTTGGCTTGCACATACCCAGCTTTTGGCATACAGCCTTTGTGTGATTATCTGTTATATGTTGTCTATAGAATCTTATAGGTAATGATTTAATTTAAAAATAATAGGTAAGAGAATACTTATAATAAAAGTGTATAAATGAAAAGTATGAAAAATGAATAAATGAGAAAAGATTATAGGTTTATATAGTGATGAAAAAAAAATCTAGAATATTTGTAATTATGAAGCTATATCACTATATTCTAGATATTTGCGAATTCTCGAAATTCCAAAATTCGCGATCAGAATATTCGCACTGGACAATAGTTATTTTCTAGTACATAGGAGGCAGTATTATAGCAATTATATTTTTGTACATAGGAGCAGAATTATTGTATTTATGCTTGTACATTGGATGAGGGAATGCATTATTATTATGTATCTCACATTAATATACGTCCTGCTTGTATGTTATTAATTGATACTTTGTTACTTGTAAGTAGTTTAAATAGAAAATGATGGAATAATGTAAATTTACTCACATTTCAAGCACGACCCCAAGTTAATGAATTATTGACCCTGCGAGATGCTGCAGTAAGCAGCCATCATTTACTTGACAGTTAGACACCATGTTTTTTAATTAGACCATCGGAGGCGATCAATTTCACTATTTGATTGAAGTCCCATTGCTCTGGTGGGTGAATTGTTCTCATCAATAATGAGGGTCTTACTTCTTTCTGCTCCTTCCCTAGACTTTAAGACTATCCCAGAGGCCTGAAATAACAGCAGTCAAATGTTATGTTGTCGAAAAAAATAATTTAGAGAAGCGGCAATTGAAACGGCGTAACCCCCTGTCTCTTCACAAAACGTACTGGGAAATTGTGTGGCTATTCTGCAATTGAGAAACTTTCCCATTAACTTCTCCAGTATGGAGCTATGACCAGAAATGGAGCAGCAGCTCTGGAGCGTAGCCTGTTATGTAAAGGGAACTGGTCATTTACTGGTTTTTATCTTTTTTTTTTTTTTCGATTTCAAAAGGGAACTATCAAATATTATTTTTGGATAGTTCCTAAGAAAAACAATGAGGTAACGTGAAGCTAAATAGCAACCCAGATATTTCGGACTGGACCTTGTCATTTAAAGGGGACCCATCGCCTATATTTGTTATTGGTGTACAAGCCTTCTATACGATTTTGTAGTTGTTTTACATTATTTCATTCGATGTTCTACATCGTGGAAATTGAAACCTCGACGTCAATGACAAATGTAATGACAGGCACACTAGCCCCGGGCAGCGAAGAGTCTTCCTCTGCTGCTCATGTGCAGCTTCTCACCTGGTCTCATGACAGCAGGGTTCTCCCTTATCATGTAATTGAGTTAGAAGGGGAGATCTCCTCTTGTGGCTTGATAAATGAACAGCCACTAGGGGGAACTAACAGCACTTGGATCTATACCACTAGTATTGAAGAGATGAGAGCTGTATAGTTATGTATGCAGAGAGCTCCCCCTAGTGGCATTCACTTGCCCTCTTTTATGGGAAATTGTTGACTAATTCTGGCTTTTTTGTTACTGTGCTTTGAGACAATTACCAAACCAACACGAAGTGCAGCTTCTGTCGATGGTTGGTTTTCACTACATAGAATACACAAACAAAATCTATTGCCAGGGTAGAGGGGCAGATTAAGAAATGAGGTCGCAATTTGGAGATATGAAAACGTGATCATTAGTTTAAAGGAATGTTTCCAAAACTACTTCCTGTGAAGGGTATGTGGACTATTTGTCTTGAGTTTCAGATGTCCTAAGTAACCTTAAAAGCTCCTGTCATCTGGATTAACCCTATTAAATGATGTATACTGGCTGTTGGGGTTGATCATGCTGATTTAAATAATTCCTGTCTTGTAAAAATCGGTTGCAACGTTCCTGGGAAAATGTACTTTTATTCTTTATGCAAATGCACACTTAAGTCCATTGGGGGGTGGAGCTGGCACTGGTCAGCTGAGGAGTTGAGGAGCACAGAGGCCACACCCCTCAGTGGACTAAAGTCCTCGTTTGTATATCGAATAAGATTATTTTTTCTCGTAAACACCACAACCGATTTGCACAATATAGGTAGCATTTTAACCAGAAGGAATAACCCTACTAGGCAGTTTGCTCCGTTTAATAGCGTTGATCCTACTGATTTGGCCCCTTTATGTAATGTCGCATTCATATATACAGCACATAGTCCCAATAAAGATTTACTGCTGTAACACATATATAGTCCTACCCTGATATGAGGTGGAAGCTAGAATTGTGTAGTTACACCGACTGTGCATTGTGAGGCTTCGTCTGTGTGCTGTGTAGTCCATGTGGACAAGTAGTCCTTCTTCTCATTAAGAACAATTGTCTGAAGAGTCAATGGCTTTCCTAGAGGTCTACCTATCACATACACATATAGTAGAGTGAACCGCAATTCTCTCTTAAGAGGCCTAGAAAAGTTTTATAATCCCAATTTGTAGATTGGACCTATATTTTTAGTCTCCATTGGCTTCTACAAGAAGAACTTGGACCTGGTGTAGGCCCCCTGTAGAGAATCCAATGTTCACTGATTCTCTGGAAAACCATTGAGTCTTCAAATAGTTCTTCTCAAACGCTAACTATATATATGTTCATCTCTTTGGACCAACTCCTTATGGTGTACATTTGATGGTGGTCCAATTGTTAGGAGCCTTCAATCATTAGCTGTTATAGACGGATGGCTGGGGTGGGAATGGGGCTGAACGTTCCCCCGTTTGGACTGTTATGTCAAACATTAAAGATCCAGACCAGAAGGAGAGAAGAAGAATGACCGAGAGAAGCACTTCTGTTCCACGTGGCTGCTGATGACATAATATTTATGAGGAGTCCCTACAAATATTGCCTGCTGGGTGCTCTACACAAAATATCAGGTCCCCAGAAGAACTTTACATGACCTTTGTCCTGTTCTACAAGCTGAGAAAAGAGATTATGAAGTATATAACGGGTGAAATGAGCCGTTTACTCAAATCTATTTTTGGAAAAATCTGATTAGTAAGGCATGAGATGGGGAAGGATATGGCCGTCTGTCCTGGATCCTATTATCAGCAAAGTTCTGATCATACTAAGGCCCCTTTCACACCTGCGTTCTTCTTTTCCGGCATAGAGATCCGTCGTCGAGTCTCTATGCCGGAAAAATCCTGATCAGGATCATCCCCATGCATTCTGAATGGAGAGAAATCCGTTCAGGATGCATCAGGATGACTTCAGTTCAGGACCGGAACGTTTTTTGGACGCAGCAAATACCGCAGCATGCTGCGCTTTTTGTTCCGTCCAAAAATCCGGAACACTTGCTGCAAGGCCGGATCCGGAATTAATGCCCATTGAAAGGCATTAATCCGGATCCGACCTTAAGCTAAACGTCGTTTCGGCGCATTGCCGGATCCGACATTTAGCTTTTTCTGACTGGTTACCATGGCAGCCAGGACGCTAAAGTCCTGGTTACCATGGTAAAATATAGCAGGGAGCGGGGGAGCGGCATGCTTACATTCCGTGCGGCTCCCGGGACGCTCCAGGATGACATCAGGGCGCCCCAGTGCATGGATCACGTGATCGCATGGATCACGTGATCCATGCGCATGGGGCGCTCTGACGTCATTCAGGAGCGCCCCGGGAGCCGCACGGAATGTAAGTATACCGCTCCCCCGCTCCCCACTCCTACTATGGCAACCAGGACGCTAGTAGCGTCCTGGCTGCCATAGTAACCTGAAAGCAATTCGAAGACTGATCAGGATCCTGATCAGTCTTCTAATGCTTCAGGTGACTTGCGTTCTGACGGATCCGGCAGGACGGAAGTGCCCGCCAGATCCTCAGAGCGCAAGTGTGAAAGGACCCTTAGGTTTCCAGTCCATGGCTGGTGCTGGGGATACAAAAAAGGCAAGTGGACTTTATAGCCCTCCCAGATTTTTTGTAAAAAAAAAAGGAACCCTTGCGCACATGTTGGACTCTAAGTTGGATGATGATTTGATCTTTGAGAGTTACAAGACCGCCGTCACACTCATCAGTCCTTTTCCGATTTCCTATCTTGGTTTTCCTTTTTTTATTTCCAGCTGCTCATACAAGGCCAGTTATATCAGTTTATTATGAATAATTTGGATTATGTGGCCACAGGGGATGTGAATATTGCGAAAAATGTATAAATTATAGAAATGCAATGTATTTCACAATGCACATTGTGAGGCAGTGACAGGCCTCATATATGAAGAGGCAGGGTCGGCATTAGGGGGGCAATTTACCGGGCCCCCATTGTCTAAGGGGCCCCCTGCTTCAGTGCTCTTGTTCAGCTGAACGTCCGAGGAAGCAAACAGGCGGACAGCTGCACTACAATGCAGTGTACGGCCCCTTCCCTCACATATATGAGAAATCATTACCACAGCGCTGATGATGTCACATGCAGGAGGCGGAGCTCAGCAGAGAAGAGGGGATGAAGGACCTGTGATGATGACCTCACCATCATGTGACCAGAACAGGAGGCGGAGCTCAGAATCAAAGTAATGAAGATGAAGAAGACCAGCCATGCATGTGAAGAAGGATGGATTCAATGTAAGTGCCAGGGAAGCCTATTAGAGCAGATGTATTTTAGGATTTGCGGTGTTTTTCCCACGATCACCGGCCTGAGGTGAGGCCAGTTGCCATAATCACTTGGGGATAAAGCAATCATCAGAGTGGGGGAGGAGGAGTGAGGCCCCAGAGAACAGACCTGCAGAGGGCCTGTGTGGTCCCAGAAAGGAGGGCTGGGGGGCCACAAGGCTGAGGAAGCCTGAGTTGTGGGTGAACCAGCGACGCCGGAAGAAGAGAGGTGTCGCACGGTCAGAGTCAGGAGGACTGCTGGACCATATTCCCCCAAGGACTGGTGGGTTGCACTGGTCACAGCTAGGAGGCTGTCTGACCGAAGCTGAATACCGCAGTGTGAACACTGACCTAGAGGTGAGTTTGGGAGACCTCTGTATAGTAAGCGCCTAGCCGGGCAAGCGTTTATTGTTTTGTGTTGATGTCCACGTTGGGATGTGAATTTGTGACTTCATGGTGCCGATTGAGGCCATAACTTGAAGTGTGATGTGCCGATGTGACATAACAATAGCATTGCATGCTGGGAGCTTGATAGCCCCCTCCTGTTATACATCCTGCAGTAACGTGGTGTGAATTAGGACCGGGACGATGAATAGGCGAGGGTAGTTATCCATATAACAATAACAATTGACAAGACAGGTGCACACTGCGGTCTTACTAAACCCTCAAACTGATGTTAAAATTGAGAGGTTAGTCAACATGTCCTGCAGTGGAGGACATGTCTAAGCCCGAGCACCACGCCAAGGTCTCTCAAGTAGCTCGGGACCTAACACTCACCTACCTGTGCCGTATGGGCAATACCAGGGGCCAGTGGGCAAAATTACAGGAATGTATTAGGCCGACTTGCAGCAGACTCCTCAGTTACCTCCAGCATGTAACCATGCCTGCAATGGGAGGAGGGAGAAGGCTGTGAGACCCACTAAGACTGGCTGATATGGCCCAGGCCTCACAGGTGCACCCAAATGTAGCCTGTGGATGGAAAACAGGCTAGAGCGCCAATTTGCCCCATAAAGTCGGCGCACTCATGGCGGTCCAACTTCACAAGCCTCAGGCGCTAGGCCTCAAGCCTGTGAGGCATTAGAAACAGAGCAAGAAGCCGCAATGACATCACTGCAACCTCCTGCTCTCGGTCTCGCATGATGACGTCATTATGTGATACCCGGAGCTGGAGCGATGATGTAATTGGGATGACATGCATCAGGACGCGGCAACACAAGCCACAGATAAAACTTTGGTCTGCTGGGGGCACCAGGGAAGGGGGGAAGGAGATCATTATACATACCTGCCACTACTGGGGGGAATGGAGGAGCATTATATACTGGCACTACGGGGTACATTATATATAGTATATATGAGTGTGATTGTCCTGGAGCTGCTGTTAGGCTGTGGAATCACTTGGGTTTGGGAGTGCTGATCCATGCTGTGCTGTGTGGAGTTCTCTGGGCTGGAAGCAAGACCCCAAGCAAGGAGAAGTGCAGACGGCCTGGAAGCCGGAGGTCGATCGCCTTGCGGCTGGACTGACAGCCAGGTGCGAACCTGCACCTAAAGCCTCCCAGGTGACTGGAACCTGTTTTTGACTTTCGTTTTGCTGCACGTTTTCTGATGGGTGTGAATTAACACCAAGTGACTGTTTGCTGTGTATTTGCTACAAGTGTGAATTAAACACTGTTTGCTACACTTTCTGGACTCCGTTTTGCCTCTATACTGCACCCGCACTGCTATCTACCAGAGCGACTCCCTACAATATATATATATACAGGGCACTACTGGGGGAATGGAGGAGCATTATATATTGGCACTACGGGTACATTATATATATATATACAGGGCACTACTGGGGGAATGGAGGAGCATTATATATTGGCACTACGGGTACATTATATATATATATATACAGGGCACTACTGGGGGAATGGAGGAGCATTATATATTGGCACTACGGGTACATTATATATATATATATATATATATATATATACAGGGCACTACTGGGGGAATGGAGGAGCATTATATACTGGCACTACGGGTACATTATATATATATATATATCAGGGCACTACTGGGGAATGGAGGGCATTATATACTGGCACTACTGGTACATTATATATATATATATACAGGGCACTACTGGGGGAATGGAGGGGCATTATATACTGGCACTACTGGGTACATATATATATATATATATACTAGGGCACTACTGGGGAATGGAGGAGCATTATATACTGGCACTACGGGTACATTATATATATATATATATACAGGGCACTACTGGGGGAATGGAGGGGCATTATATACTGGCACTACTGGGTACATTATATATATATATAATATATATATATATATATATATATATACAGGGCACTACTGGGGAATGGAGGGGCATTATATACTGGCACTAACGGGTACATTATATATATTATATATATATATATATATATATATATATACATGGGCACTACTGGGGGAATGGAGGGCATTATATACTGGCACTACGGGTACATTATATATATATATATATATATATATATATATATATATATACAGGGCACTACTGGGGGAATGGAGGGGCATTATATACTGGCACTACGGGTACATTATATATATATATATATACAGGGCACTACTGGGGGAATGGAGGGGCATTATATACTGGCACTACGGGTACATTATATACATATATATATATATATATATATATACAGGGCACTACTGGGGGAATGGAGGAGCATTATATATTGGCACTATGGGTTACATTATTTATATATATACTGGCACTACGGGGTACATTATATATATACTGGCACTATGGGGTACATTATATATATACAGGGCACTACTGGGGGGATGATCAGCTGTATGAGGAGACGCTGTGCGCATGTGCCGTCTTCCTTCTCTCTTCCTGCAGCAGACATACAGCAGCAGTGAACAGCACGCTCTGTCTCCTCAAACAGCTGATCAGCAGGGGTGGTAGACGTCGGACTGTGTTTTTAGCGTCTTATTACAAGATGTGGGCCCCCTCTTTTGATTTTGCCCGGGGGGGGGGGGGGCACATTTTGTCTAAAACCAGCCCTGTGAAGAGGGAAGATATGTGTCTCCCAGAATGGTGCAGGAAGCCTATTAGAGCAGATGTATTTTAGGATTTGCGGTGTTTTTCCCACGATCACCGGCCTGAGGTGAGGCCAGTTGCCATAATCACTTGGGGATAAAGCAATCATCAGAGTGGGGGAGGAGGAGTGAGGCCCCAGAGAACAGACCTGCAGAGGGCCTGTGTGGTCCCAGAAAGGAGGGCTGGGGGGCCACAAGGCTGAGGAAGCCTGAGTTGTGGGTGAACCAGCGACGCCGGAAGAAGAGAGGTGTCGCACGGTCAGAGTCAGGAGGACTGCTGGACCATATTCCCCCAAGGACTGGTGGGTTGCACTGGTCACAGCTAGGAGGCTGTCTGACCGAAGCTGAATACCGCAGTGTGAACACTGACCTAGAGGTGAGTTTGGGAGACCTCTGTATAGTAAGCGCCTAGCCGGGCAAGCGTTTATTGTTTTGTGTTGATGTCCACGTTGGGATGTGAATTTGTGACTTCATGGTGCCGATTGAGGCCAAACTTGGAAGTGTGATGTGCGATGTGACAAACAAAGCATTGTTTGAGCTTGAACCCCCCCCCCCCCACCTGTTTGATGAGAAGTCTGTCATTGGTGACCCCTGAGAGAGAGCGATCCCTTACAACATATATACATGATATCTGGGGCGCAGCTAAAAGCTCATGGGCCCTTGTGCAAAAGTTCAGCTTGGTCCCCCTTCCCTGCAGTGCTTTGTGGCCAGGGGCAGGCAAACACATAGCCTTTGTGCTGCCTGAGGCAAAAATTGAAACTGCAACCCCCCCATGTCAAATTCTTGACCTAACCCCTTCCCTCAAGCCAGAGGTGTAATTTGACTTGCAGATCCTTTCTATAATACCAGTGTCTTCTTATGTGGCACAAGCTACGCCCATGCATTATATCACAGAAGTGATTTTGGAGCTATGGCCTCCTTGCGGGAAGAGATGAGGACAGCATTATGGCTGCAGCAGTGTCTTATTAAAGCCTTGCACTGACGGTCGATCCTCTACATAACTTTGGCAGATCCACCGCCAGTTCTTAATGTAAGACCGCTTCAGAAGTAGAAAATAAGATGGACCTGCCGGCCTGTCCCTTAGCCACCCACTTTTTTAGACCTGGAGTGAGCGGGAAAAAGTTACAGATTGCGGCGCAAAGGACGTTTGCCCCGCAATATGCGCCAGAAATACACCTAATATTGGCGTATTTCTGTTTACTAAATGACCCCTTCCATTTTTTTCCACTGGCATGAGCGCTCCATTGTGCTGCTTTGTATCTGTTTTTCATCTGTGACACGTCCGGAGCTTGCTTGACAGTTGATGTCATTTTGCTGTCTCCCTCCTCCCCGTGTGTGAGCTGATCTGCCTCACAGACCCCAGATGGATTTACACCACGTGTAAAGCCTGTATTACACTGCCTGATTTTTCGGCAGGTAATGACTTCGCAATCACATGGCCGATTGACTGATGAATGAGCAAAAGCTTGATCATCGGGCAATCCAAACCTTTTGACATGTTAAAAAAAATTATCATTTGCAGGCGGCAGATTGTGGCAGGTTGTAATAACGATCTGCCACAAACCGCTATACTGCATGAGGATGAGCGATGGCATGGTGATCGCTCCTCCCTATACTGAGGAGGTGATCGCTGCATGTAATAGCAGCGCTCTCCTCCATTAGAGAGCGCGCGATTGCCACATCTGGCTGTGCGATCCAGCCTTCAAACGTGCGCACACATTTTGTGGCCAACACTGTGGATAGACCTCTTTTAGGGTACTTTCACACTTGCGGCAGGATGGAACCGGAAGGCTATTCAGCCTGCCGGATCCGTCCTGCCGCAAGTGCCCATGCACTGCCATGCTGCCGCTCTGTCCCCATTGACTATAATGGGGCAGGGGGCGGAGCTACGGCGCAGCTTGGCAGTGCACGGCGAAGATCGCCGGACTGAAAAGTCGGACATGCAGGACTTTTAGTCCGGCGATCTCCGGCCTTGCACTGCCGCGCTGCACCGTAGCTCCGCCCCCCACCCCATTATAGTCAATGGGGACGGAGCGGCAGCACGGCAGTGCACGGGCACTTGCAGCAGGACGGATCTCCATCCTGCCGCAAGTGTAATAGTACCCTTAGGCACGGTATCATTTATTATTCCTGGGGTTATTAGCTCCTCACTGATTAGTATTTGAGAGAAGTATCATTTATTGGACTACCCAGGGGTGCACTTATCCTTTCTGCTGCCTTAGGCGAAAACTAAAATGGGGCCACCCCCCACCCCCATGGCAATTTCTTAATCTAACTTCTTCCCTTCAGCCCTACTGATAAAGACATACTTGGAAAACATTACGTACAGAGCTACAAAACATACAGGGTGATACGGCGCCACATACCGTGCCCACTGTGCTTCCAAATACTATACTGCAGAGACAGATAATCCGCCTCCTGCCCCTACCTGGTGCTGCCCAAGACAATCGCCTGACCTCGCCTCATTGGTGGCGCACCCCTGGGTCTACCCAGCGGTAAAAGAAGAAGCTCCCGCCACTTTAGCTGGATATTTCTAGGACATGACTTATGCCGGGTTTACATGGGGAAATTATCGAGCCGCTTATAGGGAACAAATGTTACTATGAGCGCTCTTTCCTGATATGCAAAGTTGCCGCTGATCACCCGAGAAAAACACTCGTTCATCAGGTGAAATGATCTCTGGTGCAGAGACCTCAGTCATCATTTCTAGGTAGCACTCTTCTGAATGTGTATGAGGACGACTGATGGCGGTAGACATCTCCCGTCCCCATACAGTGGAGGTGATTACTGAAGGTAAGTGTAGCCCTTTACCTCCACTGACGAGGAGGCAGTTATCGCAGAGGAGCGCTTCCTACCAGATAACTGCCTGCTCAGTATCACATGGTGACAATAGGCCATATCCGAAGCCACCACTAGATGGGGCTGGTGTCACCCTCTACATCAATAGAGGAGGTAGAACCTCATACCACAGTATGAGAGAACTAGTCAGGCAAGATGCAAATGTAGCGCTGACAGCTCTGCTTTTTCTGGACCCGGTACCACCCAGGTCAGAACCTGAACATCTACAGAAGCGGATCAAATGTAGGAGAAGGACTCCATATAGTCTACTTCCCATCGTGACTCTTTTACTCCATTTTATTCTTACTTTTAGCACCCCTGTCAGTCTCGCTTCACTCTCTCAGGCAGAACATCGCTGCAGCCAGAGAGGTCTTCCATACAGTGATCGAATTGGGTCATCCGACATTAGACTAATCCATGCAATGCTCTTCTTTGGACATCTTTATCGAGGCCTATCAAGAGTACAATAGCGCTGTCATCCTGTTATCCCAATAAATTCTTTACCTACTATTATCATAATGACTACCATTCAGATAACCTCTTCCCCTCACAGCAGCAGTAAACCGACGACCGATCTATATGAGTTTTATCTCTCTGTGCTGACTGCTACAGAAGGACAATATTTTTATTTATTTTTTTACTGGTATGGCACTGCTAAAATAAAAAACAGCCAAAGATTAGAAAAAAATAAACCAAAACCTTTTTTTTCCCTATGAATATTGACTTTAAATAAAAAATACCACTTTCTAATGGAAGTGTCTGTTTAAGGGTACTTTCACACTTGCGGCGGGACGTATCCGGCAGGCTGTTCACACTGTCCGATCCGTCCTGTCGCTGTTTCGCCGTGCCGCCGGACTGCCGCTCCATCCCCATTGACAGCAGGGCAGTGCCTCTCACCGTACACTGCCGTGCTGCGCTTTAACTCTACCCCCGCCCCCATTATAGTCAACGGGGATGGAGCAGCAATCCGACGGCATGGCGAAATAGCGGCAGGCTGGATCCGTCCTGCCGCAAGTGTGAAAGTAGCCTAACAGAGCATGCTCCTCAGCTATTCACTCCAACTGTAAAGTGTTTGATGGTCCAGAACTTCTGCTGGTCCACCATGGTTGGAGTTCTGGATGCTCTTCATGGTTGATGGCGGATTAGATGCCTGCTTGCTGTAGATGTGATTACATGGAACGTAGGAAGTCAATGTAAAGGATCTGCCTAGGTTCCTGCTGACACTCAACATTCCTTACATCAGGAAAAGCCTGTGATTATTCTTTTACATCAGTAACCGAGGAAAAGCCGGTGATTAGCGGCTGAGAAGATCTAATGAGCCGTATTATGTGATGACCTGACCGCTCACTCCGAGCCTAGAAATCATCACTGATTGAAGAAGTTGTGTAATCTGCTCAAAGCAGCATCTTCTAAGATTAGACTTTACTGCCCCCTTCTGGCCGAGCCGCTAACTTTCCACGATTCCTTCATTTATTCTGATATTTTAGTCACTGATTAAAATCGGAGCTTTTTCTGTGTTGGTAGGAAAGTTCCTTCCAGGGGATTATTAAGCTAATGCTGAATTGGAGATACTATTATTTAACCCCTTCAGGACAGAGTCAGGTTTCGTTTTCATAGTTTCCTATGTTCACATAGCCGTATTGGGACTTGTTTTTTGTGGGACAAATTGTACTTTCTAATGGTACCACACAAATTATTATTGGGGTGGAAATGGAAAAAGAAAATGTAATTCCGCTTTAGTTATATGGTTTTCGTATATATGGTATTCCCTGGGTGTTTAAACTGACATGTTACCTTAAGGCTACATGCACACGACAGTGGTTTCTTGATGTCTGCAAATCGCGGATCCGTCTTCCTTTTTTTTTCACATCCACATCCGTTCCAAGTGTCCGCAAATTTTGTAGGTTGTGTTTCCGTGTGTCCGGATCCGCAAAAAAACGGAAGGCTTGAACAAGTTTCTAAAAGTACCTGTACAAGTGCCCTGGTTTCCAAGCAACCATCCGCAAAAAAAATGGATGCGGATGACAAACGGATGGCTTCCGTTGGTCATCCGCATTTTTTGTGGACCCATTGACTTCTATGGATCCGCAAACCGTTTTTTGCAGACAAGAATAGGACATGCCATATTTTTTTTGCGGACGTGAAATGCGGACAGGCAGCGGAAGAGGCATCCGCATTTTTAAACGGATCCATAGAAATGATTGGGAAACCATCGGATCTACAAAAAAAACGGAACAGAGGCCGCAAAAAACCACTGCCGTGTGCATGTAGGCTTATTCTGTGGGTCAGTGGGATTCTAGACAAAGCCTTCCGTGTGAATCTAGCAATACCAAATTTATATAGTTTGTTGCATTCTGACACCCATAACGTTTTTCTATTGCTGTCTACGGAGCTGTGTGAGGTCTCATTTTTACTGGGTACCAGTTTTTATTGGTACCATTTTGGGGATATTTATGACTTTTTTTTCTCAATCACAGTTTATTTTTTGTGGAGCTCAAATGACCAAATTTGGCTGTTTTGATATTTTTTTTTATTTTTTTTTCCATCACTGAATTCACTGTACAGGATGAATACATTTTATATTTTAATTGTTCGGCTAGTTTTAGATGCAACATACAATACCACTGATCTTTATTTATTGTTTCTGTTTACTTTTATTTCTAAAACAGATTTGAAATTTTCTTTTTTTCTAATGTTTTTGGAACTTTTCTTTAACTCTCTTTTATCATGAAAACACTTACCACGCTTACTAATGGCTTACCACACAATGCTCCTATTAAGCCCGACCCACAGGCAAGGCTCAATAGGAGTTTTACTATGGCAGGCTTGGCTCCCACATTCTCATAGCGGATGGAGCGGAAGGGGGGGCAGAGAACTCGGTGCTGCCCCCAGTAAATTACCTTAAGATGTTGTGATCACAATTGACCATTGGGTTAAATGTCTGTGATTGGAGCTGTCTGACCATGGACAATGCCAGTGAGGGTTTGCAGTATAACACAGCTGCCAATGGCCAACTGTGGCACTCACTCTGGTCCTGAGCTGGTGCCATACTGAGGTTAAAGACCGTAACTAATGTTCAGTCATTGTTCACTGCAACTTTTTGATATGCTTTGCAAATTTAACACATTTATATAAATTAACTCATTAGTCCTCATCTATAATCTGCCGCTCAATTCAGACTAGCAGTTTTACATTGCGAAACCTATCCCTTGCAAGAAAAAAATATAATATTTTATATAAACAAAGTGTTTTAGTTTTTTTTATTCAAAACCTTAACTTTCTACATAGGTGATTTAACCCCTTAAGAACACAGCCATATGCGCAGCAGCACCATTACTTGGACCACGGTTGCGCTGACGTGGTATGAGAACATTTACAAGCAATGCTCCACATGCAAACGTGATGTGCAGCAATTCACGTAGTCAAAGCAAAATTGCGCAGAGATGTAAACAAACAGTACCCCGTGAGCTGGTGAAGTATAATGAAAAAGTTATAAACTAGAATATTAGATGTAAAGTGGTGCTCCGTGCGTTCCTTATACATTCCTATCCCTAAGGAAGTGACGAAGAACTTGACCTCACTTAGGAACCAAGTTCAGGCCTCTGGCAATATAATTGTAAGGCAAAGTATTTGCCGGATTTGTGTGAGGGGAGGCAGGGCTAACCGCATTTAAATTGCAGCAGCAGCTACCTGCAGGACGGCTGACGTTTTCTTGCACTTCCGGTTCGTTCGGGTCCTTTCACGCGGTGTTCGGATCGCATCTGGGCATCTTGCAGCTCGCACAGCAGAGGGTGTCAAGCAGAGCGTCTGCTACTCACAGATAACAAGTAACCGGAGCTGTTCTGCGGGACCCGCGCTGTGGTCCCAGGCTGCATGGTGCACGGCAGGAGAACAGTGTAAGGGAATAGTGACGGTACTCCGGCACGAGGTACCATGCGGGAGCGGAGGTACTCACACGCCCGGCCGGATTCTTACCACGAGCGCAGCACACACTGATAGATAATGTGGGAATGGGCGCTATCTGTTGGACATCGGTGGCATGGCAGTCTGCAGGAGAGCTGGGGCTTATCTGATAGTGGTACATTGGTGTAGGTATAAGGGGTTAGAGGATATAGCTCCTTTAACAAAAACAAAAAAAAACAATATGGCTGGTAGTGCGGGCGTCATGCAGTGGCGCTGTGGTATATATGTATAAACAGGCGGTATAAGTATGAACTCGTCCGACGCAGATGATCACCATGTAATGATACCATTTTACTAGTACTTATGATTGGGAAGGATGGTGGTTGTCGACGCATCAATATTTATAGTTACTGAACCTCAAGAAAAAAAAAGAAAAAATAGAGTATGGTCACTCTCCCGCACCTCCTGGGTGCTTGGATAAGGTAGGGCCACATTCTTGTCTTGTCTACCCCCAGGCCTGTAGGCGAGTGAAGTAAAAAAAAAAAGAAAAGTAAAAAAAAATATATATACGCCTTGATAAACGCCGACTCTTACTATGTCTGTCACGCCTACAGACTATGTGAAGTCCTGTCACGACTACAGGCATAGTTTCATTATGTCTGTCACAACCTCAGACTCAGCACAAAGTCCTGTCATGACTACAAGCACCATATGACTATGTCTGTCACGGCCACAGACTCGGCATGAAGTCTTGTTATGACTACAGGTGCTGTTTGTCACGTCTGTTACAGACTCGGCCAGTCATGGCAACCGTTCAACCCCCAAGTTTAATTGCAGGTGCGGCTGTAGATGACCTAAGTCCCGTCTCGCCTACAGGCTCAGTCAGACGGTGCTGCACAGGTTGTATAAACTTAATCACGGCATAGGTGGTGGTCAGCACACAGGTTCATCGTTAGGTAGGGGCCACAATATTCCAAGTTACACAGTGTAAGTTAGGCGGTGAGGGGTTCACCGGTATTTAATGGCACAGTACACTTGGCATGGGCTACAGACACAGCAGGTCACAGTTCAGGTAGGGGGTACTAATTCATTCTGTTTATCGCCCATTAGGGTTATGACTCAAGAATTCATCCCAGGGGCTCATCCTCATCTCGAGACAGTGGGGTTCTACAGCCAGAGAGAGGCGCTGTGCTATCATTGAGATCTTGGACCATCCCGAAATTAACCACCGAGTTGTTGAGAAGAGGAATTCCCTTTTCCGCCTCCCCTAGGAAGCCAGAACTGTACCGTCTTCTCGTGGCAGATTCAGCATCATCAAGCCAGGAGGTGGTATCCATGAATACCATCCAGACATCACTTACGCAGTTGCACGCTGCTATCAATTCCATGGCATCATCCATGTCAGACCTACAGGCTAGGCTGGAGTTGGTTGAAGCCAGCACCGCGGCCTCCGTATTGGTTGCACCGGCACCAACTGTAGCTATGGTTCTGCAGTCCAGTGTTCCTGGTGGGTCATGCCAGATTCCCGCTATCACTCCCTCCCACTTCATACCTGCTAATATTAGGCAGGACATCCTGGAAGGCAAGGATGTCAACCTGGCATCCCTGCTCATAGCCACACATAAGTTTCCGGATAACAAGACTGCATATGGGGAGGTATCAGTCATCCTGAAGTCCATGGATGCCAGGTTGAACAGGAAACTCAATATTGCTGAGTTTGTGTTGGCATTTAGCGTATACTGGGATGTTATCTGCACGGCTAACCCGCATAGGTGGGGAGAGCTGGATCTATATATGTACAAAGTGGTTGATTTGGGTTACAAATATGGTGGTTCAGCTTTTTACGACTATCATCGGTCATTCTCGGCAAAAGCAGCAGCTGCTTTTGCACAGTGCCAACATACCGTTGATTGGTCTAACATAGACACTGAATTATTCTGTCGCCATTTCGTAGGACTCTAGTCCCCAACCTGCACTGTCTATAATTCATATTTCCATACTGCAGGCTGGTGTTCTAATACATATTACACAGCAGAATCCACTCAGCTTAGCTCCGTGCCGGGTCCATAGAGTAATAAGGTAGCCTCCGTGTAGACAAGTTAGGGAAATCACAAATCTGTTATAACTACAATTATGCAGCCTGTCATTACAGCCAGTGTAGGTTACTGCACTTATGTGCTATTTGTTTTAGGGCCCATCCTTACGTAACTTTCCCTCAGAAAAATCTAAGCGTGGTAAATGTGGAACTCCTGACTTGCTTCCTAGCAGCTCATCCAGACCCAGATTGGGTACAGTTCGTGTTCAAGGGTTTAGTCAGCGGCTTTCACACAGGTCTTCTCGCCCTCCCACAGTCTTCATACGAGTGCAGAAATTTGCAGCCGGCATCCAAAGACCCAGAGGCAGTGTCACAGTTAATCCAGATGGAATCAGATAGGGGTTACTTGATTGGTCCCCTAAGTCAACCCACCCTTTGCATTTTGGAGGATCAATCCGGTAGGGGTTGTGACTGGGAAATTCTCAAATAAAAAGCGATTAATTTATTACTTGTCGGCCCTGTATTCATTACAAATACCTAGTTTAAATTCATTGATTACATCAGAGGAATTTACCATGAAATATGCGTCAATAGATAAAGCTATACAGGTCATAATTAGAGGTAGGGTAGGGGAGCGTGGTTGTCGAAAGCAGATATAACTGATGCCTTTAAATCACTGCCTATTCAACAAGACTTGTGGCAGTGGCATGGTATAAAATGTCAAGGACTGTATTATTTTGCCAACAAATTAACCTTTGGGTCGAAATCTAGCCCTTGGTTTTTCGATCAGTTTGCCAGCGCCCTGCATTGGATCTTAGGTGAATCACGTCATTCATTACCTGGTTGACTTTCATTTGATAGAATCCCTGAATCAAGGGCCACAAGACTTACAGGTCTTTTGTACAGTGTTTGAAGATCTCGAAGTCCCAGTAGCCCCGCACAAGGTGGAAGGTCCTAGCACAGGCATTACGTTTCTGGCTATACACTTAGACACAATAAAGATGCAAGCTAGTCTTCCACAGGAAAGTTGGCTAGAATCAAGGAAGTCGTGCATAGACTAGCCCAAGTGAGGGTTACCACCAAAGCAGATCTTCAGTCCCTACTAGGCATGCTGAATTTTGCCATGCGGATTATTCCGCAGGGCAGATCATTTGATTCTAGACTTTTGGCGCTTCTTCCTCAGGCCCAGTGTCAGGACAGCCCAGTTCATCTCGAACAGGATGCCATTTCTGATCTATTCATGTGGACAGGTTCCTGTCACAGTGGAATGGAGTCTCGTTGTTTATCCTGGTGGTGTCCAATCTATCCCCGGTGGTTCACACAGACGCATCTCCCTCAGCTGGCTTCATAGCCATATATGGTACACATTGGTTTGCTGATCCCTGGCCACGAGTATTCACGGTTTCTCTCGGTCCTCTTTCTTGTTCGAAATATATCCCATAGTGAGGGCAGCGCTAGTATGGGGTGAACAGTGGAGGAACCAGACGGTATTATTTCTGACTGATAATGCAGCACTCGCAGACATTCTAGTGAAGGGTAGATCAGAATCTAAACACATAATTGCATTTGTACGGAAATTCGTGTGGCTGTCCTTACAACATAACTTCCATTTCATTTGCACGCACATTAGTGGGCAGCATAATATCGCAGCCGATGCCCTGTCCCCGTTTAATTTGCAACTATTTTTTCAGGTTTCTCCGGAGGCAGACCATTTACCAACACCTGCTCCTCTTCATGGCCAGTTGCTGATGGATTAGTTCCTTTTCTTGATGTGGCCAGGAGCCTCATGACCAAATCATTATCCAGTAACACACAGAGGACATATAAGACAGCTTGGCTTTTATTTAATAAGTTTAAAGACACATAACCGCCTGCTGGCCGAAGGGCCTATTACATACCTACTAGCATTCGCCACTTTTTGCCACTCACACCTAAATCTGACCCATAGTACCATCAAGTTGTACCTGGCTGGGATACAGCACTATTGGTATGTCCAACATCCTGACCAACCTTCTCTGTTCTCAGCCCATCCCATTAGAACCTTGGTAAAAGGTATTCAGAATCAGTCGGTCAAAAAACGACCAGCCAGACAACCTTTCTCGGGTAGCATGTTTAGATCTGTTTCCGAAGCTCTGTTGAACAAACCTTTTGGCCAGCACATTAGATTACTAATAAGAACAGCTATGTATTTGGCCTTCTACGGATTCCTCAGGCCGGTTGAGTTTAACTGCGCCAGGACATCCGCTAACTTCCTGCGGAAGAGCCAGTTACACTGGAACGGTACTCACTACACCCTTTCTTTAGACGCATGCAAGACGGCCCGGCCTAGGGAGTCGGTTCAGCTCAAGTACTTTGCCACTGGTAACAAGTGGTGCCCAGTCTCAGTATTACACGAGTGGTGTCCCGCTGGATCCCCCTTGTTAAGGTTCGAGACATTACCTTTGACTATCCAAACTTTCCTTAAATATATCCGCTTGTTATTGACCACATCAGGTGTCAATCCACTTTCTGTTACAGGACATTCATTTTGAATAGGCGCCGCCTCGGCTGCTTCCAAACATAATGTATCAGTACATATTATCAAGAAATTGGGCAGATGGAAATCTGCTTGCTGCACCAGTTACGTTCCCGATCCGCAACATGAAATGTCACTTGCTTTCAAAGATTTGGTTTTGTAACTTTTGTGCTATAAATATATACAACTCTTTCCTGCATCTATGGTGTGTGATTTTTGGCCCCTTTAAGTTACCCTTCTACAGCAGTTCTGGCATAACTCTACTGCTTTCAGGTAGGTGAAGGTTGGGTACATTCTTACAGTGAGCCGAACCGAGCACAAGTGACCATGTGGATTGTTGTGATATGATATGTGTAAAGAGAAACAATAATGAGCTACGTTGAGAAGAACCAATAGTAGATCACCAACTTCTAATGAGGTGTGGGGAGTCGTTAGGAAAGGTGGTAGGATGGGGTAAACATAATGTCTTCCAGATATCATCCTAGCAATCTGCACCATCAAAAAGTCATAAGACACATTCATAACTTTAACCAAAGGAAGACTTTTAATTTTGTGAAAGAACCTTAGAGGGTTCGTTTTAAACTACTGCAAAAGTGGGCCAAGTTGTTTCATTATATAATATTATTTCATGTTATTTGATGCAACCCAAGTGTAACTTTTTATGGGTCAGTCAGAGTTAGCAATCCTGAGTCTGCCCCTTTATGAAGCTAGTAGATGGACTTAGGTCTGCCCCTAGTTCAGTTAGTGTGTGTCACTAGGAAGTGAGGGGAGCTAAATCTGTCATCTTTACTTTACAGCACTCTAATATGCAAAGAGATGCAAAGTCTCCCAAGAAAGAGAACCATCTCGTCATGGCCACCTATTAGAAGCTGCTCTCTATAAATCAA
Organism: Bufotes viridis; assembly: GCA_033119425.1. Lineage (NCBI taxonomy): Eukaryota > Metazoa > Chordata > Amphibia > Anura > Bufonidae > Bufotes > Bufotes viridis. The sequence continues at coordinate 12,173,948 of CM065592.1, read as the reverse complement.
GATTTGACTTTTCAAGTTTTGGAATTTTGCAAGGAAATATTGCCAGCCCAGATAATCATCTATAGACAGCTGTTTTGAGGTGTTTGTTCCTTGTCAATATGGAGTAGGGTTATTTCTGGCTCAGTGCGATGTCTTGGAAGCAGATTAGGCAGAGTGCTGAATCTCCTTGAAGAGGCCAGTCCTACATGGAGACTTACTGGAAGTCCCTACCATGGAGTATTTCCAGTAAGTCTCCATTCAGGTAGAAGGAGTCCCTAGTTAAGCGATTAATCGCTCCGTTGTTATAATCACTTTATGTAGCCTTTAGGAATGGTATGAGGGCCAAGATCTGCGACAAGATATATCTGTAGAAAATGAGGCCAGGCCCTGAGAGACACCACTAGGAAACAGCTTCCTCTATAGCTTCTATTGTTATAGCTGATGCTTTGAGTTTCTTTAAGCAAAAAGTAATGAAAGGAATACAATCTAATATTCAGCCACAAGATGGTAGCATAATACAGCAAGTGGTAATGTTACATTGTGCAAAAAAAAGAAGAAGTAGAAAAGATAAAGAAAGAAAACATGGGTGCAAGCTCAAAGCCTGTGAATACAAAGATGCCTCCAAGCAGTGTGATGGGTCACCCTCACCTCCAGGTATGACAGAAGTCCTTCCTTGGTCTGGTGTGTAGACTTGTAGCGGAATTGCTCCTTTTACACTGGTGGGCATTGAATTCTTATATGGCTGTGTGTAGAAGGTCCCCTGAAATCAGGCAATTCAGAGTTCCCACCTAGGTTGGTGCTCAGAGTCCAGTGAGAAACCATAACCCCAGTTCTAGGCCCCAGTGCTATTAGAGGTTAAGCATTCCTTTTTGTAGGTGAGCCCGAGCAACGTTGAATTTACAATGTCATAATTAGGGGCATTGCTAAAATCTCATGGACGCTGGTGCAATAGTTCATCTTGGGCCCCCCTTCCCTCAGTGCTTTGTGGCAAAATTATTGACCTACCCCCTTCCCTCCAGCCAAAGGTGTAACTTCTCCAGCATGTTACTTCTATAATATCGGTGTTTTCTTATGTGGCACAAGGGTCTTTGGGCTCCCTCAGGCTCCTGGGCCCATTAGCGACTGCTACCTCTGCACCTCCTATAGCTACGCCCCTGGTCGTACTGTGGAGACAGGCCAAGAGGGTGGCGAGCAGCTCCCAACCTTTCCTGCACTACTCCGAGAGCAGCCTGATACTGCACATGTAGCTGGTAATGGTGTCTTGGCTTTCACAGCATCAATTTCGGCCAACGCCAACCAATTGACTGTATGTGGTAATTCAGTTGGTAAGAGGCAGAGTTCAATCTTCTAAGCTGTCTCTACTACCTCCTCAGGACATCTGCACTGGGACCCAGCAGTGGATCCCAACTGCGGTGCCTCCCCATACAAAGTGCAGGCTTTCTCTGGGTAAATATTATGTTGGGGAACCAGTGGGGGAAGTTGCCGAAACGCTCAGCACAGGTTCTCCAGAGAAGAGTTGTGGTCTCAAATCATGGAGAAAGTTCAGTAAAAGCACCTTCATAGAGTCAGTTCTGAGGAGCTGATCAACTGCCAGGCCCGCACCCTCAGGAATAAAACTTTCTATTTGTGAATGTGATAATGGCATACGATATGTAAGTCATTACAATATTAGATAGAAAGGAGAAGTTTATTGGGGAAAGCTGTACAATTGAAAGGAGGCTCTCGACCCCTGTGGGCTGTGGGCCGCTTGTAGCCTGGGTACAAGATTAGATACAATGGAGTATAGAGGCATACAGGTTCCGTATAGTGTCCTGTGGCACGTTTGTTTTATATATATATATATAAAAGGAAGGGTCCACGGCACCTCCAGTGACAAGTGTCTTTTATTTACACCAACGCGACGTTTCGGTCCGCACAATGGAACCTTTTTCAAGCAGTGATACAAAACAATGCAATAGTGCTAGTATATAAAGGTCCCCTAATTGGGGTCTCATCGATTACATAATCAAGTGTAATAATGTAATAAAGCCAAATAAATGTGATATACATTCATAAAACATGTAAAAGAAAATAAAGTGCATCAATGTAACATCCATGTGTATTACATATAATAGAAACTGTGCTCAATTCAAAGTGCATTTTGTGCATATTTCATCATCTGTGATAATTGTTCAATAAGCTGAACATGTGCTGAATACAGAATTCCTAAAAATTACCTAAATGATGGGGGAAAGTTGGAGGAACCAGCATGAGAGTATAACATGTGCATTGGCGTCTCTAGGAGCAGACTGGGCATGCCCAGAGTGACCTAGGGCTGTGGGAGTGTACAATAGTCCGGTCACATGATCCTGTGTTGCTAAGCTACCACAGAAGCCGGAAGCTAAACTGGTCTCTGCTCTCAGTATGTGCCCATCAGACAAAGTATTTCCATTGACAGTGGGAATAATAAGCAGATCGCTCGCCCCCAAGATTACACAGCGCTGCTATGAGTATAACGTCAATATGTTTTCACGGTAGTATAATTAATACGAGTGCACAGCGGTATAGAGCGGTCATGTGCTATCAACAGTCACATGATCGCATCCCTGAAAGGCCAGTATAGCATCTTGCTCTAATATTATCATAATCATAGAATGATTTACAGGGCTCAAAGTAACGCTTAGTGTGAACAGACCTCCAGCATCTAAAAAATCATCCATTTAAGATGATTATATGAAAAAACGCTTAGTGTGAACAGAGCGTCTGAAAAAAGCTGATCGTACTGCAGAGAGACAAGTGGGTCGGATCCAGTTATAATTAATTTAACACTCCAACCGAAGCAGAAAAAGAAGGTATTCAATGAGATAAGAAAAATAAAAAAATTAAATAGTAAAGTAAATACATATTCTCTTCTTAGTTCCCTATGGTGTGAAACCCTGGTGGAAGTACCACACACGGTTACAGATCACACACTCGGGTAGTATTAACAATCGCGTGGACCCTGGATGTAGGAGGCCACAAGTGGGGTACCAATGTATTGTGCTAAGGTATTCGGTCACATCCACGGGATCCACCATGCCACTCGTACACTTAGGACACCAATGGAGGGCTGTCGTGTACACTGACTCCCACCGCGTCTACAGCAGGAACATCAGTGAGCACTCGGCATTTATTCGCAACCATACCAGATCATACACGGGACCCTTTCTTTGAACCCATAAAGAGGAAGAATCCAAATAAAATTGTAAAGCAGGTGAAAAATAAAATATAAGAGTATACAAAGGATATTTCATGCCAGGGTTGGAGTATTTATTGAGGGAAACATGTCCGCATATATAGATATCTAAACCAAGACCCCCCATTGCCAGTCTGCAGACGGACCACAGAGATATACAAAGCAAGATATACAAAAAAAAAATATAAAAATTTTTAAGGTAGAGTCAGCCACTAGAATCTCCCATCTGTCAATATATATAAAGGATAAATCCCAGCTGTAGATAATCAATATTGAATGTGGTCCTCCAACCTTACTCCGCATCACTGTAAAAACAAGAAAGACAAGAAAAAGGCAAGAAGTGCTGTATGGGTCACACAGCAGGGTTAAGAAGGGAAGGAGCTCCATATGGCTTTTGAAGGGCAGAATTTACTGGAATAATTATTAAGAGCCATGTTACACTTGTAGACACCCTGAGGTACCACTACAGCAGGAACCCCCAAAATGTGATCACATTTTTGAAACTACACCCTCCATGGATTTTTTCAAGAGGTGTAGTGAGTATTAGTATTGTCAAAATTACAGTGACATATATGGCTATCTGTAATCCAATGGTAGCAGACGGCCTGTCGACACTGCACTGTTGGATTTTTTATGCTTAAAAAATATCCACAAATTATCCAATTTTTACAACAGATGTCTGCTGGTGTCTTACAGGAAAAAGCAAATGCATTTAATACACAACCAAAAAAATCATCCAATTTCTTTGGGTACAGTTTCAGGTTTGTTATATTGTGTAGGGTTGTGTTCCCAGCAGCAGCAGCAGCAGAGCAGAGTATGGAACATGATAGACAAACATTATATAGGAGGCTGTTTATGGGTAATCATAGCAGCAGCAGCAACAGTACAGTATGGCACATGATGGACAAAGCAGGAGATATATGGCTGAGTAGGGGTAGTAGTATTGGTAACAGCAGTACAGTAAGGAACACTATGGTCAAGGCAGGAGATGTGCAGCTGTGCATGGCTGGTAGTAGTGGCAGCAGCAGCACAGTGTGGAACGTGAGGGAAAAGGCAGTAAATATACGGCCGTGAGGTGTAGTAGAGGCGGAAGCAGTACAGTATGGAACATGATCGACAAAACAGAAGATGGACTGTGTATGGGTAGTGGTAGTGGCAACAGCATTACAGTAAGGACAGTAATGGACAACTCACTGTGTATTGGTAGTAGTAGCAGTAGAAGAAGTAGAAGTATGGAACATGGCCGACAATGCAGGAAATGTCGGACTGTGTTGGCGTAGTAGTAACGGCAACAGCAGCAGTACAGTAAGGAACACTATGGACAAGGCAAGAAATGTGCAGCAGTGTAGGGCTGGTGGTAGTGGCAGCAGTGCAGTATGGAATATGATGGAAAAGACAGGAGATGAGGGGCTGTGTAGTAGTAGCAGCAACATCAGTGCATTATGGAACATGGTGGAGACTAAGACAGCAGCAATGGCATTATTGGTCCATTGATAAATAGCAGGCCCCCACAGTCAGAAATGGGAGATTATTATTTATTATTAAAGCGCCATTCATTCCATATCGCTGTACATATGATAAGGGGTGCACATATATAATATGGACAATTGCACTAAGCATGAACAAGACGAGTAATAAACTGGTACAGAAGGAGAGAGGGCCCGGCCCGTGAGGCTTACAATCTACAAGGTATGGGGGAAGGAGACAGTAGGTGAGGGTGAAGCTGGTCATGGCGGTATAGAGGCAGCAGTGTCACTGGTTGTAGGCTTGTCTGAAGAGGTAGGTTTTCAGGTTTCTTTTGAAGGATTCCACTGTAGGTGAGAGTCTGATATGTTGGGGTAGCGAGTTACAGAGGATGGGGGATGCACGGGAGAAATCTTGGAGGCGATTGTGGGAAGAGGTGATAAGAGGAGAGAAGGAGGTCCTGTGAGGATCAGAGATTGCGTGTGGGGATGTATTGGGAAAGTAGCTCAGAGATGTAAGGAGGGGACCGGTTGTGGACGGCCTTGTATGTATTTGTTAGTATTTTAAACTGAATTCGCTGGGCAACGGGGAGCCAGTGCAGGGACTGGCAGAGGGGAGAGGCAGAGAGTAACAGGGTGAGAGCTTGATTAGTTGGGCAGCAGACTTGATAATAGATTAGAGGGGCGCAAGATTGCTAGATGTAAGGCCACAGAGGAAATCGGTGATTAGACTTACCGGTAATTTACTTTCCAGGAGTCCAATCCAACATGACAGCACATGGGAGGATGTCCAATCCAATCTCTGTAGGGACAGGAAGTGAGATAGGTTAAAAGCCCCCCCTCCCACCCCTCCCATCTCCAGTGTCTTCTCAATTACTACACCGAATAGATACAACTTAATTTTATTTCTATTGTGTCATACAATGTTATTTTTACACTATACCACATACTAGGGAGGGATTTAGGAGTTCTGGCATGTTGGACGCCTGGAAAGTAAATTACCGGTAAGTCTAATCACCGATTTCCAGGACGTCCCCCATGACAGCACATGGGAGAGTTACCAACTTAATCCATCAGGGGGGACAACAGCCTGCAGAACCTTCTGTCCAAAGGACAGCTGATAACTAGAGATGAGCGAACACCTGGATGTTCGGGTTCGAGAAGTTCGGCCGAACTTCCCGAAAATGTTCGGGTTCGGGATCCGAACTCGACCCGAACTTTATCCCGAACCCGAACCCCATTGAAGTCAATGGGGACCCGAACTTTTAGGCACTAAAAAGGCTGTAAAATAGCCCATGAACGGGCTAGAGGGCTGCCAAAGGCAGCAAAATGTAGGTAAATCCCCTGCAAACAAATGTGGATAGGGAAATGAATTAAAATAAAATAAAATAAATAAAATTTAACCAATATCAATTGGAGACAGGTCCCACTGCAAGGAATCATGCGTCATATCACTCAACACTGGAGAAGGCCACTTTTAGTTATTTCGGCCCCAGCACCCAGACAGAGGAGAGAGGTCCCACAGCAAGGAATCATGCGTCATATCAACCACCACCGGAGAAGGCCACTCTCAGTTATTTCGGCCCAGCACCCAGACAGAGGAGAGAGGTCCCACAGCAAGGAATCATGTGTCATATCAACCACCACCGGAGAAGGCCACTCTCAGTTATTTCGGCCAGCACCCAGACCGAGGAGAGAGGTCCCATAGCAAGGAATCATGCGTCACATCACCCATCACTGGAGAAGGCCACTTTCATTTATTTCGGCCCAGCACCCAGACCGAGGATACAGGTCCCACAGCAAGGAATCATGCGTCATATCACCCATCACCGGAGAAGGCCATTCTCAGTTATTTCGGCCAGCACCCAGTCAGAGGAGAGAGGTCCCACAGCAAGGAATCATGCGTCATATCAACCACCACCGGAGAAGGCCACTCTCAGTTATTTCGGCCAGCACCCAGTCAGAGGAGAGAGGTCCCACAGCAAGGAATCATGCGTCATATCAACCACCACCGGAGAAGGCCACTCTCAGTTATTTAAGCCAAGCACCCAGACAGAGGAGAGAGGTCCCACAGCAAGGAATCATGCGTCATATTAACCACCACCGGAGAAGGCCACTCTCAGTTATTTCGGCCCAGCACCCAGACAGAGGAGAGAGGTCCCACAGCAAGGAATCATGCGTCATATCAACCACCACCGGAGAAGGCCATTTTCAGTTATTTAGGCCCCAGCACCCAGTCAGAGGAGAGAGGTCCCACAGCAAGGAATCATGCGTCATATCGACCACCACTGGAGAAGGCCACTTTCAGTTATTTAGGCCCAGCACCCAGACAGAGGAGAGAGGTCCCACAGCAAGGAATCATGCGTCATATCAACCACCACCGGAGAAGGCCACTCTCAGTTATTTCGGCCCAGCACCCAGACAGAGGAGAGAGGTCCCACAGCAAGGAATCATGCGACATATCAACCACCACCGGAGAAGGCCACTCTAAGTTATTTCAGCCCAGCAACCAGAGTGAGGAGAGAGGTCCCACATCAAGAAATCCAGCGTCATATCAACCACCACCGGAGAAGGCCACTCTCAGTTATTTCGGCCCAGCACCCAGACAGAGGAGAGAGGTCCCACAGCAAGGAATCATGCGTCATTTCACCCACCACCAGAGAAGGCCACTCTCAGTTATTTCGGCCCAGCACCCAGACAGAGGAGAGAGGTCCCACAGCAAGGAATCATGCGTCATATCAACCACCACCGGAGAAGGCCACTCTCAGTTATTTCGGCCCCACCACCCAGACAGAGGAGAGGTTCATTCAACTTTGGGTTGCACCGCAAGATCATGGTAAAGTTAAAAAAATGAGGATTCAATAAAGAAGTGCCCCGGAGTACAAGAATACATGGTTGAGGGGGAGGCAGTTATAAATGTCTATTCTGCACAAGGGAGGGACAGGTCCTGTGGGATCCATGCCTGGTTGATTTTTATGAACGTCAGCTTGTCCACATTGGCTGTGGACAGGCGGCTGCGTTTGTTAGTAATGAAGCCCCCTGTCGTGCTGAATACACGTTTAGACGCACCTCCAAGGCATAAAATGCTAACTCTGGCCACGTGGACAATTTGGAGACCCAGAAGTTGAATGGGGCTGAACCATCAGTCAGTACGTGGAGGGGTGTGCAGACGTACTGTTCAACCATGTTAGTGAAATGCTGCCTCCTGCTAACACGTTCTGTATCAGGTGGTGGTGCAGTTAGCTGTGGCGTGGAGACAAAACTTTTCCACATTTCTGCCATGCTAACCCTGCCCTCAGAGGAGCTGGCCGTGACACAGCTGCGTTGGCGACCTCTTGCTCCTCCTCTGCCTTCGCCTTGGGCTTCCACCTGTTCCCCTGTGACATTTGGGAATGCTCTCAGGAGCGCGTCTACCAGCGTGCGCTTGTACTCGCGCATCTTCCTATCACGCTCCAGTGCAGGAAGTAAGGTGGGCACTTTGTCTTTGCACTGGGGATCCAGCAGGGTGGCAACCCAGTAGTCCGCACAGGTTAAAATGTGGGCAACTCTGCTGTCGTTGCGCAGGCACTGCAGCATGTAGTCGCTCATGTGTGCCAGGCTCCCCAGAGGTAAGGACAAGCTGTCCTCTGTGGGAGGCGTGCCGTCATCGTCCTCCGTATCCCCCAGCCACGCACCAGTGATGGGCCTGAGCTGTGTCGGGTGCCACCCCGCTGTGAACCTGCTTCATCCTCATCCTCCTCCACCTCCTCCTCATCCTCCTCGTCCTCCAGTAGTGGGCCCTGGCTGGCCACATTTGTACCTGGCCTCTGCTGTCGCAAAAAACCTCCCTCTGAGCCACTTCTAACAGACTGGCCTGAAAGTGCTAAAAATGACCCCTCATCCTCCTCCTCCTGCGCTACCTCCTCTTCCATCATGGCCTTAAGCGTTTTCTCAAGGAGACATTGAAGTGGTATTGTAATGTTGATAACGGTGTCATCGCCACTGGCCATGTTGGTGGAGTACTCGAAACAGCGCAACAGGGCACACAGGTCTCACATGGAGGCCCAATCATTGGTGGTGAAGTGGTGCTGTTCCGCAGTGCGACTGACGCGTGTGTGCTGCAGCTGAAACTCCACTATGGCCTGCTGCTGCTCGCACAGTCTCTCCAGCATGTGCAAGGTGGAGTTCCACCTGGTGGGCACGTCGCATATGAGGCGGTGAGCGGGAAGGCCGAAGTTCCGCTGTAGCGCAGACAGATGAGCAGCGGCAGGATGTGAATGCCGGAAGCGCGCACAGACGGCCCTCACTTTATGCAGCAGCTCTGACATGTTGGGGTAGTTGTGAATGAACTTCTGCACCACCAAATTCAGCACATGCGCCAGGCAAGGGATGTGCGTCAAACCGGCTAGTCCCAGAGCTGCGACGAGATTTCGCCCATTATCGCACACCACCAGGCCGGGCTTGAGGCCCACCGGCAGAAACCACTGGTCGGTCTGTTGTTCAATACCCCGCCACAACTCCTGCGCGGTGTGGGGCCTGTCCCCCAAACATATGAGTTTCAGAATGGCCTGCTGACGTTTACCCCGGGCTGTGCTGAAGTTGGTGGTGAAGGTGTGTGGCTGACTGGATGAGCTGGTGGAAGCAGAGGAGGAGGAAGCCGAGTAGGAGGAGGAGGCTACAGGAGGCAAAGAATGATGCCCTGCGATCCTTTGCGGCGGAAGGACGTGCGCCAAGGAACTCTCTGCCTGCGGCCCAGCCACCACTACATTTACCCAGTGTGCAGTTAGGGAGATATAGTGTCCCTGGCCGTGCTTACTGGTCCACGTATCTGTGGTTAGGTGGACCTTGCCACAGATGGCGTTGCGCAGTGCACACTTGATTTTATCGGATACTCGGTTGTGCAGGGAAGGCACGGCTGTCTTGGAGAAGTAGTGACGGCTGGGAACAACATACTGTGGGATAGCCATGGACATCGGCTGTTTGAAGCTGTCTGTGTCCACCAGCCTGAATGACAGCATTTCAAAGGCCAGTAGTTTAGAAATGCTGGCATTCAGGCCCAGGGCTCGAGGGTGGCTAGGTGGGAATTTACGCTTTCTCTCCAAGGTTTGTGAGATGGAGAGCTGAACGCTGCCGTGTGACATGGTGGAGATGCTTAGTGACGCAGGTGGTGTTGTCGGTGGCACATCCTCTGTTTGGTTGGCGGCAGGTGCCAACATTCCTCCCGAGGCGGATGAAGAGGCCTAGGCAGCAGCAGAAGAGGGAGCAGGGGGAGCCAGAGTGAGTTCCTTGCTTTTAAGGTGTTTACTCCACTGCAGTTCATGCTTTGCATGTAGATGCCTGGTCATGCAGGTTGTGCTAAGGTTCAGAACGTTAATGCCTCGCTTCAGGATCTGATGGCACAGCGTGCAAACAACTCGGGTCTTGTCGTCAGCACATTGTTTAAAGAAGTGCCATGCCAGGGAACTCCTTGAAACTGCCTTTGGGGTGCTCGGTCCCTGGTGGCAGTGGCCAGTAGCAGGCGAACTCTCTTGGAGGCGGCTGGTCTGCTTTTGCCCCCTGCTCCCTCTTTTGCTACGCTGTTGGCTTGGTCTCACTACTGCCTATTCCTCTGAACTATGAAAGTCAGTGGCACGACCTTCATTCCATGTGGGGTCTAGGACCTCATCGTCCCCTGCATCGTCTTCCACACAGTCTTCCTCCCTGACCTCCTGTTCGGTCTGCACATTGCAAAAAGACGCAGCAGTTGGCACCTGGGTTTCGTCATCATCAGAGACGTGCGGACTCCAATGAGGTGGTATTCCCATGTCCTCATCATCAGGAAACATCAGTGGTTGTGCATCAGTGCATTCTAAGTCTTCCACCACTGGGGAAGGGCTAGGTGGATTTCCTTGGGAAACCCTGCCAGCAGAGTCTTTAAACAGCATAAGAGACTGCTGCATAACTTGAGGCTTTGACAGTTTCCCTGATATGCATGGGGGTGATGTGACAGACTGATGGGCTTGGTTTTCAGGTGCCACCTGTGCGTTTTCTGCAGAAGACTGGGTGGGAGATAATGTTGTGAACATGCTGGATCCACTGTCGGCCACCCAATTGACTAGCGCCTGTACCTGCTCAGGCCTTACCATCCTTAGAACGGCATTGGGCCCCACCAAATATCGCTGTAAATTCTGGCGGGTACTGGAACCTGAGGTAGTTGGTTCACTAGGACGTGTGGCTGTGGCAGAATGGTCACGTCCTCTCCCAGCACCAGAGGGTGCACTAACACTACCACGACCGCGTCCGCGTCCCTTACTAGATGTTTTCCTCATTGTTGCCGTTCACCAAGCACCACAATAAGGAAAAAAATATTTGGCCCAATGTATTGATTTCAAATTTAGGCCTTTTTTTACAGGCACCTAACACTATCTGCCTATTTGTTTATGTAGCGTATTACACTAATTCAGGCACAGCAGTAACCACTGATTTAGGGGAATATCTCTTTTAGTGCAAGTATTTAGGCCCTGGATGAAAGGTATCCTTTTATGGACAGATTTAAACTTGGCCTGCAACAGCTGGGACACCAGATTCAGGGTATTGCTATTTTGGCAAATTAATTTCACCACAGAACAAAATATATGTTTTGGCGGACACTATTATATTTTGCCAGCCACAGCTGAAACCACTGATTTATGGTATTGCTATTTTGGCAATTGAATATCACCCCAGACCAGAACAAAGATATGTTTTTGCGGACACTATGAATCTTGGCCAGCAACACCTGGGACACCAGATTCAGGGTATTGCTATTTTGGCAGATTATTTTCACCCCAGAACAAAATATATGTTTTGGCGGACACTATGAAATCTGGCCTGCAACAGCTGGGACACCAGATTCAGGGTATTGCTATTTTGGCAATTGAATGTCAACCCAGAACAAAATATATGTTTTGACGGACACTATGAAACGTGGCCTGCAACAGCTGGGACAACAGATTCAGGGTATTGCTAATTTGGCAATTGAATGTCACCCCAGAACAAAATATATGTTTTGGCGGACACTAAGAACCCTGGCCTGCAACAGCTGGGACACCAGATTCAGTGTATTGCTATTCTGGCAGATTAATTTCACCCCAGAAAAAAATATCTGTTTTGGCGGACACTATTCTATTTTGCCAGCCACAGCGGAAACCACTGATTTATGGTATTGCTACTTTGGCAATTGAATTTAACCCCAGAACAAAATATATGTTTTGGCGGACACTATGAAATCTGGCCTGCAACAGCTGGGACACCAGATTCAGGGTATTGCTATTTTGGCAGATTAATTTCACCCCAGAACAAAATATATGTTTTGCAAGACACTATGAAATCTGGCCTGCAACAGCTGGGACACCAGATTCAGGGTATTGCTATTTTGGTAGATTAATTTCACCCCAGAACAAAATATATGTTTTGGCGTACACTATGAATCCTGGCTTGCAACAGCTGGGACACCAGATTCAGGGTATTGCTATTTTGGCAATTGAATGTTACCCCAGAACAAAATATATGTTTTGACGGACACTATTCTATTTTGCCAGCCACAGCTGAAACCACTGATTTATGGTATTGCTATTTTGGCAATTGAATTTCACCCCAGAACAAAATATATGTTTTGACGGACACTATGAAACGTGGCCTGCAACAGCTGGGACACCAGATTCAGGGTATTGCTATTTTGGCAGATTATTTTCACCCCAGAACAAAATATATGTTTTGGCGGACACTATGAAATCTGGCCTGCAACAGCTGGGACACCAGATTCAGGGTATTGCTATTTTGGCAATTGAATGTCAACCCAGAACAAAATATATGTTTTGACGGACACTATGAAACGTGGACTGCAACAGCTGGGACAACAGATTCAGGGTATTGCTAATTTGGCAATTGAATGTCACCCCAGAACAAAATATATGTTTTGGCGGACACTAAGAACCCTGGCCTGCAACAGCTGGGACACCAGATTCAGGGTATTGCTATTCTGGCAGATTAATTTCACCCCAGAAAAAAATATCTGTTTTGGCGGACACTATTCTATTTTGCCAGCCACAGCGGAAACCACTGATTTATGGTATTGCTACTTTGGCAATTGAATTTAACCCCAAAACAAAATATATGTTTTGGCGGACACTATGAAATCTGGCCTGCAACAGCTGGGACACCAGATTCAGGGTATTGCTATTTTGGCAGATTAATTTCACCCCAGAACAAAATATATGTTTTGCAAGACACTATGAAATCTGGCCTGCAACAGCTGGGACACCAGATTCAGGGTATTGCTATTTTGGTAGATTAATTTCACCCCAGAACAAAATATATGTTTTGGCGTACACTATGAATCCTGGCTTGCAAAAGCTGGGACACCAGATTCAGGGTATTGCTATTTTGGCAATTGAATGTTACCCCAGAACAAAATATATGTTTTGACGGACACTATTCTATTTTGCCAGCCACAGCTGAAACCACTGATTTATGGTATTGCTATTTTGGCAATTGAATTTCACCCCAGAACAAAATATATGTTTTGACGGACACTATGAAACGTGGCCTGCAACAGCTGGGACACCAGATTCAGGGTATTGCTATTTTGGCAATTGAATGTCACCCCAGAACAAAATATATGTTTTTGCGGACACAATGAATCCTGGCCTGCAACAGTTGTGACACCGGATTCAGGGTATTGCTATTTTGGCAGATTAATTTCACCCCAGAACAAAATATATGTTTTGGCGAACACTATTATAATTTGCCAGCCACAGCTGAAACCACTGATTTATGGTATTGCTATTTTGGCAATTGAATTTCACCCCAGAACAAAATATATGTTTTGGCGGACACTATTAATTCAGGCCTGCAGCAGCTGGGACACCAGATTCATGGTATTGCTATTTTGGCAGATTAATTTCACCCGAGAACAAAATATATGTTTTGGCGGACACTATGAAATCTGGCCTGCTACAGCTGGGACACCAGATTCAGGGTATTGCTATTTTGGCAGATTAATTTCACCCCAGAACAAAATATATGTTTTGGCGGACACTATGAGATCTGGCCTGCTACAGCTGGGACACCAGATTCAGGGTATTGCTATTTTGGCAGATTAATTTCACCCCAGAACAAAATATATGTTTTGCAAGACACTATGAAATCTGGCCTGCAACAGCTGGGACACCAGATTCAGGGTATTGCTATTTTGGCAGATTAATTTCACCCCAGAACAAAATATATGTTTTGGCGATTAATTTCACCCCAGAACAAAATATATGTTTTGGCAGACACTATGAAATCTGGCCTGCAACAGCTGGGACACCAGATTCAGGGTATTGCTATTTTGGCAGATTAATTTCACCCCAGAACAAAATATATGTTTTGGCGGACACTATGAATTCTGGCCTGCAACAGCTGGGACACCAGATTCAGGGTATTGCTATTTTGCCAGATTAATTTCACCCCAGAACAAAATATATGTTTTGGCGGACACTATTATACTTTGCCAGCCACAGCTGAAACCACTGATTTATGGTATTGCTACTTTGGCAATTGAATTTCACCCCAGAACAAAATATATGTTTTGGCGGACACTATGAAATCTGGCCTGCAACAGCTGGGACACCAGATTCAGGGTATTGCTATTTTGGCAGATTAATTTCACCCCAGAACAAAATATATGTTTTGGCGGACACTATGAAATCTGGCCTGCAACAGCTGGGACACCAGATTCAGGGTATTGCTATTTTGGCAGATTAATTTCACCCCAGAACAAAATATATGTTTTGGCAGACACTATGAATCTGGCCTGCACAGCTGGGACACCAGATTCAGGGTATTGCTATTTTGGCAGATTAATTTCACCCCAGAACAAAATATATGTTTTGCAAGACACTATGAAATCTGGCCTGCAACAGCTGGGACACCAGATTCAGGGTATTGCTATTTTGGCAGATTAATTTCACCCCAGAACAAAATATATGTTTTGGCGATTAATTTCACCCCAGAACAAAATATATGTTTTGGCAGACACTATGAAATCTGGCCTGCTACAGCTGGGACACCAGATTCAGGGTATTGCTATTTTGGCAGATTAATTTCACCCCAGAACAAAATATATGTTTTGGCGGACACTATGAGTTCTGGCCTGCAACAGCTGGGACACCAGATTCAGGGTATTGCTATTTTGCCAGATTAATTTCACCCCAGAACAAAATATATGTTTTGGCGGACACTATTATACTTTGCCAGCCACAGCTGAAACCACTGATTTATGGTATTGCTACTTTGGCAATTGAATTTCACCCCAGAACAAAATATATGTTTTGGCGGACACTATGAAATCTGGCCTGCAACAGCTGGGACACCAGATTCAGGGTATTGCTATTTTGGCAGATTAATTTCACCCCAGAACAAAATATATGTTTTGGCGAACACTATGAAATCTGGCCTGCAACAGCTGGGACACCAGATTCAGGGTATTTCTATTTTGGCAGATTAATTTCACCCCAAAACACAATATATGTTTTGGCGGACACTATGAAATCTGGCCTGCAACAGCTGGGACACCAGATTCAGGGTATTGCTATTTTGTAGATTAATTTCACCCCAGAACAAAATATATGTTTTGGCGTACACTATGAATCCTGGCTTGCAACAGCTGGGAAACCAGATTCAGGGTATTGCTATTTTGGCAATTGAATGTTACCCCAGAACAAAATATATGTTTTGACGGACACTATGAAACGTGACCTGCAACAGCTGGGACACCAGATTCAGGGTATTGCTATTTTGGTAGATTAATTTCACCCCAGAACAAAATATATGTTTTGGCGGACACTATTCTATTTTGCCAGCCACAGCTGAAACCACTGATTTATGGTATTGCTATTTTGGCAATTGAATTTCACCCCAGAACAAAATATATGTTTTGGCAGACACTATGAAATCTGGCCTGCAACAGCTGGGACACCAGATTCAGGGTATTGCTATTTTGGCAGATTAACTTCACCCCAGAAAAAAATATATGTTTTGGCGGACACTATTCTATTTTGACAGCCACAGCTGAAACCACAGATTCATGGTATTGCTATTTTGGCAATTGAATTTCACCCCAGAACAAAATATATGTTTTGGCGGACACTATGAAATCTGGCCTGCAACAGCTGGGACACCAGATTCAGGGTATTGCTATTTTGGCAGATTAATTTCACCCCAGAACAAAATATATGTTTTGCAAGACACTATGAAATCTGGCCTGCAACAGCTGGGACACCAGATTCAGGGTATTGCTATTTTGGCAGATTAATTTCACCCCAGAACAAAATATATGTTTTGCAAGACACTATGAAATCTGGCCTGCAACAGCTGGGACACCAGATTCAGGGTATTGCTATTTTGCCAGATTAATTTCACCCCAGAACAAAATATATGTTTTGGCGGACACTATGAAATCTGGTCTGCAACAGCTGGGGCACCAGATTCAGGGTATTGCTATTTTGGCAGATTAATTTCACCCCAGAACAAAATATATGTTTTGGCGGACACTATGAAATCTGGTCTGCAACAGCTGGGACACCAGATTCAGGGTATTGCTATTTTGGCAGATTAATTTCACGCCAGAACAAAATATATGTTTTGGCAGACACTATGAAATCTGGCCTGCAAAAGCTGGGACACCAGATTCAGGGTATTGCTATTTTGGCAGATTAACTTCACCCCAGAAAAAAATATATGTTTTGGCGGACACTATTCTATTTTGACAGCCACAGCTGAAACCACTGATTCATGGTATTGCTATTTTGGCAATTGAATTTCACCCCAGAACAAAATATATGTTTTGGCGGACACTATGAAATCTGGCCTGCAACAGCTGGGACACCAGATTCAGGGTATATCTATTTTGGCAGATTAATTTCACCCCAGAACAAAATATATGTTTTGCAAGACACTATGAAATCTGGCCTGCAACAGCTGGGACACCAGATTCAGGGTATTGCTATATTGGCAGATTAATTTCACCCCAGAACAAAATATATGTTTTGGCGGACACTATGAAATCTGGCCTGCAAAAGCTGGGACACCAGATTCAGGGTATTGCTATTTTGGCAGATTAATTTCACCCCAGAACAAAATATATGTTTTGGCGGACACTATGAAATCTGGCCTGCAACAGCTGGGACACCAGATTCAGGGTATTGCTATTTTGCCAGATTAATTTCACCCCAGAAAAAAATATATGTTTTGGCGGACACTATTCTATTTTGACAGCCACAGCTGAAACCACTGATTCATGGTATTGCTATTTTGGCAATTGAATTTCACCCCAGAACAAAATATATGTTTTGGCGGACACTATGAAATCTGGCCTGCAACAGCTGGGACACCAGATTCAGGGTATTGCTATTTTGCCAGATTAATTTCACCCAAGAACAAAATATATGTTTTGGCGGACACTATGAAATCTGGTCTGCAACAGCTGGGACACCAGATTCAGGGTATTGCTATTTTGGCAGATTAATTTCACCCCAGAACAAAATATATGTTTTGGCAGACACTATGAAATCTGGCCTGCAAAAGCTGGGACACCAGATTCAGGGTATTGCTATATTGGCAGATTAAATTCACCCCAGAACAAAATATATGTTTTGGCGGACACTATGAAATCTGGCCTGCAACAGCTGGGTCACCAGATTCAGGGTATTGCTATTTTGCCAGATTAATTTCACCCCAGAACAAAATATATGTTTTGGCGGACACTATGAAATCTGGCCTGCAACAGCTGGGACACCAGATTCAGGGTATTGCTATTTTGCCAGATTAACTTCACCACAGAAAAAATATATATGTTTTGGCGGACACTATTCTATTTTGACAGCCACAGCTGAAACCACTGATTTATGGTATTGCTATTTTGGCAATTGAATTTCACCCCAGAACAAAATATATGTTTTGGCGGACACTATGAAATCTGGTCTGCAACAGCTGGGACACCAGATTCAGGGTATTGCTATTTTGGCAGATTAATTTCACCCCAGAACAAAATATATGTTTTGGCAGACACTATGAAATCTGGCCTGCAACAGCTGGGACACCAGATTCAGGGTATTGCTATTTTGGCAGATTAACTTCACCACAGAAAAAATATATATGTTTTGGCGGACACTATTCTATTTTGACAGCCACAGCTGAAACCACTGATTCATGGTATTGCTATTTTGGCAATTGAATTTCACCCCAGAACAATATATATGTTTTGGCGGACACTATGAAATCTGGCCTGCAACAGCTGGGACACCAGATTCAGGGTATTGCTATTTTGGCAGATTAATTTCACCCCAGAACAAAATATATGTTTTGCAAGACACTATGAAATCTGGCCTGCAACAGCTGGGACACCAGATTCAGGGTATTGCTATTTTGGCAGATTAATTTCACCCCAGAACAAAATTTATGTTTTGGCGGACACTATGAAATCTGGCCTGTAACAGCTGGGACACCAGATTCAGGGTATTGCTATATTGGCAGATTAATTTCACCCCAGAACAAAATATATGTTTTGGCGTACACTATGAATCCTGGCTTGCAACAGCTGAGAAACCAGATTCAGGGTATTGCTATTTTGGCAATTGAATGTTATCCCAGAACAAAATATATGTTTCGACGGACACTATGAAACGTCGCATGCAACAGCTTTGACACCAGATTCAGGGTATTGCTATTTTGGTAGATTAATTTCACCCCAGAACAAAATATATGTTTTGGCGGACACTATTCTATTTTGCCAGCCACAGCTGAAACCACTGATTTATGGTATTGCTATTTTGGCAATTGAATTTCACTCCAGAACAAAATATATGTTTTGGCGGACACTATGAAATCTGGTCTGCAACAGCTGGGACACCAGATTCAGGGTATTGCTATTTTGGCAGAATAATTTCACCCCAGAACAAAATATATGTTTTGCAAGACACTATGAAATCTGGCCTGCAACAGCTGGGACACCAGATTCAGGGTATTGCTATTTTGCCAGATTAATTTCACCCCAGAACAAAATATATGTTTTGGCGGACACTATGAAATCTGGCCTGCAACAGCTGGGACACCAGATTCAGGGTATTGCTATTTTGGCAGATTAATTTCACCCCAGAACAAAATATATGTTTTGCAAGACACTATGAAATCTGGCCTGCAACAGCTGGGACACCAGATTCAGGGTATTGCTATTTTGGCAGATTAATTTCACCCCAGAACAAAATATATGTTTTGCAAGACACTATGAAATCTGGCCTGCAAAAGCTGGGACACCAGATTCAGGGTATTGCTATATTGGCAGATTAATTTCACCCCAGAACAAAATATATGTTTTGGCGGACACTATGAAATCTGGCCTGCAACAGCTGGGACACCAGATTCAGGGTATTGCTATTTTGCCAGATTAATTTCACCCCAGAACAAAATATATGTTTTGGCGGACACTATGAAATCTGGCCTGCAACAGCTGGGACACCAGATTCAGGGTATTGCTATTTTGCCAGATTAATTTCACCCCAGAACAAAATATATGTTTTGGCAGACACTATTCTATTTTGCCAGCCACTGCTGAAACCACTGATTTATGGTATTGCTATTTTGGCAATTGAATTTCACCCCAGAACAAAATATATGTTTTGGCGGACACTATGAAATCTGGTCTGCAACAGCTGGGACACCAGATTCAGGGTATTGCTATTTTGACAGATTAATTTCACCCCTGAACAAAATATATGTTTTGGCAGACACTATGAAATCTGGCCTGCAACAGCTGGGACACCAGATTCAGGGTATTGCTATTTTGGCAGATTAACTTCACCCCAGAAAAAAATATATGTTTTGGCGGACACTATTCTATTTTGACAGCCACAGCTGAAACCACTGATTCATGGTATTGCTATTTTGGCAATTAAATTTCACCCCAGAACAAAATATATGTTTCGGCGGACACTATGAAATCTGGCCTGCAACAGCTGGGACACCAGATTCAGGGTATTGCTATTTTGGCAGATTAATTTCACCCCAGAACAAAATATATGTTTTGGCGGACACTATGAAATCTGGCCTGCAAAAGCTGGGACACCAGATTCAGGGTATTGCTATATTGGCAGATTAATTTCACCCCAGAACAAAATATATGTTTTGGCGGACACTATAAAATCTGGCCTGCAACAGCTGGGACACCAGATTCAGGGTATTGCTATTTTGCCAGATTAATTTCACCCCAGAACAAAATATATGTTTTGGCGGACACTATGAAATCTGGCCTGCAACAGCTGGGACACCAGATTCAGGGTATTGCTATTTTGCCAGATTAATTTCACCCCAGAACAAAATATATGTTTTGGCAGACACTATTCTATTTTGCCAGCCACTGCTGAAACCACTGATTTATGGTATTGCTATTTTGGCAATTGAATTTCACCCCAGAAAAAAATATATGTTTTGGCGGACACTATGAAATCTGGTCTGCAACAGCTGGGACACCAGATTCAGGGTATTGCTATTTTGACAGATTAATTTCACCCCTGAACAAAATATATGTTTTGGCAGACACTATGAAATCTGGCCTGAAACAGCTGGGACACCAGATTCAGGGTATTGCTATTTTGGCAGATTAACTTCACCCCAGAAAAAAATATATGTTTTGGCGGACACTATTCTATTTTGACAGCCACAGCTGAAACCACTGATTCATGGTATTGCTATTTTGGCAATTGAATTTCACCCCAGAACAAAATATATGTTTTGGCGGACACTATGAAATCTGGCCTGCAACAGCTGGGACACCAGATTCAGGGTATTGCTATTTTGGCAGATTAATTTCACCCCAGAACAAAATATATGTTTTGCAAGACACTATGAAATCTGGCCTGCAACAGCTGGGACACCAGATTCAGGGTATTGCTATTTTGGCAGATTAATTTCACCCCAGAACAAAATATATGTTTTGGCAGACACTATGAAATCTGGCCTGCAAAAGCTGGGACACCAGATTCAGGGTATTGCTATATTGGCAGATTAATTTCACCCCAGAACAAAATATATGTTTTGGCGGACACTATGAAATCTGGCCTGCAACAGCTGGGACACCAGATTCAGGGTATTGCTATTTTGCCAGATTAATTTCACCCCAGAACAAAATATATGTTTTGGCGGACACTATGAAATCTGGCCTGCAACAGCTGGGACACCAGATTCAGGGTATTGCTATTTTGGCAGATTAATTTCACCCCAGAACAAAATATATGTTTTAGCGGACACTATGAAATCTGGTCTGCAACAGCTGGGACACCAGATTCAGGGTATTGCTATTTTGGCAGATTAATTTCACCCCAGAACAAAATATATGTTTTGGCGGACACTATGAAATCTGGCCTGCAAAAGCTGGGACACCAGATTCAGGGTATTGCTATTTTGCCAGATTAATTTCACCCCAGAACAAAATATATGTTTTGGCAGACACTATTCTATTTTGCCAGCCACAGCTGAAACCACTGATTTATGGTATTGCTATTTTGGCAATTGAATTTCACCCCAGAACAAAATATATGTTTTGGCGGACACTATGAAATCTGGCCTGCAACAGCTGGGACACCAGATTCAGGGTATTGCTATTTTGGCAGATTAATTTCACCCCTGAACAAAATATATGTTCTGCAAGACACTATGAAATCTGGCCTGTAACAGCTGGGACACCAGATTCAGGGTATTGCTATTTTGGCAGATTAATTTCACCCCAGAACAAAATATATGTTTTGGCGGACACTATGAAATCTGGCCTGCAAAAGCTGGGACACCAGATTCAGGGTATAGCTATATTGGCAGATTAATTTCACCCCAGAACAAAATATATGTTTTGGCAGACACTATGAAATCTGGCCTGCAACAGCTGAGACACCAGATTCAGGGTATTGCTATTTTGCCATATTAATTTCACCCCAGAACAAAATATATGTTTTGGCGGACACTATGAAATCTGGCCTGCAAAAGCTGGGACACCAGATTCAGGGTATTGCTATTTTGGCAGATTAATTTCACCCCAGAACAAAATATATGTTTTTGCAGACACTATGAAATCTGGCCTGCAAAAGCTGGGACACCAGATTCAGGGTATTGCTATATTGGCAGATTAATTTCACCCCAGAACAAAATATATGTTTTGGCAGACACTATGAAATCTGGCCTGCAACAGCTGGGACACCAGATTCAGGGTATTGCTATTTTGCCAGATTAATTTCACCCCAGAACAAAATATATGTTTTGGCGGACACTATGAAATCTGGCCTGCAAAAGCTGGGACACCAGATTCAGGGTATTGCTATTTTGCCAGATTAATTTCACCCCAGAACAAAATATATGTTTTGGCAGACACTATTCTATTTTGCCAGCCACAGCTGAAACCACTGATTTATGGTATTGCTATTTTGGCAATTGAATTTCACCCCAGAACAAAATATATGTTTTGCAAGACACTATGAAATCTGGTCTGCAACAGCTGGGACACCAGATTCAGGGTATTGCTATTTTGGCAGATTAATTTGACCCCAGAAAAAAATATATGTTTTGGCGGACACTATTCTATTTTGACAGCCACAGCTGAAACCACTGATTCATGGTATTGCTATTTTGGCAATTGAATTTCACCCCAGAACAAAATATATGTTTTGGCGGACACTATGAAATCTGGCCTGCAACAGCTGGGACACCAGATTCAGGGTATTGCTATTTTGGCAGATTAATTTCACCCCAGAACAAAATATATGTTTTGCAAGACACTATGAAATCTGGCCTGCAACAGTTGGGACACCAGATTCAGGGTATTGGTATTTTGGCAGATTAATTTCACCCCAGAACAAAATATATGTTTTGGCGGACACTATGAAATCTGGCCTGCAAAAGCTGGGACACCAGATTCAGGGTATAGCTATATTGGCAGATTAATTTCACCCCAGAACAAAATATATGTTTTGGCGGACACTATGAAATCTGGCCTGCAACAGCTGGGACACCAGATTCAGGGTATTGCTATTTTGCCAGATTAATTTCACCCCAGAACAAAATATATGTTTTGGCGGACACTATGAAATCTGGCCTGCAACAGCTGGGACACCAGATTCAGGGTATTGCTATTTTGCCAGATTAATTTCACCCCAGAACAAAATATATGTTTTGGCAGACACTATTCTATTTTGCCAGCCACAGCTGAAACCACTGATTTATGGTATTGCTATTTTGGCAATTGAATTTCACCCCAGAACAAAATATATGTTTTGGCGGACACTATGAAATCTGGTCTGCAACAGCTGGGACACCAGATTCAGGGTATTGCTATTTTGGCAGATTAATTTCACCCCAGAACAAAATATATGTTTTGGCGGACACTATGAAATCTGGCCTGCAACAGCTGGGACACCAGATTCAGGGTATTGCTATTTTGCCAGATTAATTTCACCCCAGAACAAAATATATGTTTTGGCAGACACTATTCTATTTTGCCAACCACAGCTGAAACCATTGATTTATGGTATTGCTATTTTGGCAATTGAATTTCACCCCAGAACAAAATATATGTTTTGGCGGACACTATGAAATCTGGCCTGCAACAGCTGGGACACCAGATTCAGGGTATTGCTATTTTGGCAGATTAATTTCACCCCAGAACAAAATATATGTTTTGCAAGACACTATGAAATCTGGCCTGCAACAGCTGGGACACCAGATTCAGGGTATTGCTATTTTGGCAGATTAATTTCACCCCAGAAAAAAATATATGTTTTGGCGGACACTATTCTATTTTGACAGCCACAGCTGAAACCACTGATTCATGGTATTGCTATTTTGGCAATTGAATTTCACCCCAGAACAAAATATATGTTTTGGCGGACACTATGAAATCTGGCCTGCAACAGCTGGGACACCAGATTCAGGGTATTGCTATTTTGGCAGATTAATTTCACCCCAGAACAAAATATATGTTTTGCAAGACACTATGAAATCTGGCCTGCAACAGCTGGGACACCAGATTCAGGGAATTGCTATTTTGGCAGATTAATTTCACCCCAGAACAAAATATATGTTTTGCAAGACACTATGAAATCTGGCCTGCAACAGCTGGGACACCAGATTCAGGGTATTGCTATTTTGGCAGATTAATTTCACCCCAGAACAAAATATATGTTTTGCAAGACACTATGAAATCTGGCCTGCAACAGCTGGGACACCAGATTCAGGGTATTGCTATTTTGGCAGATTAATTTCACCCCAGAACAAAATATATGTTTTGGCAGACGCTATGAAATCTGGCCTGCAAAAGCTGGGACACCAGATTCAGGGTATTGCTATATTGGCAGATTAATTTCACCCCAGAACAAAATATATGTTTTGGCGGACACTATGAAATCTGGCCTGCAACAGCTGGGACACCAGATTCAGGGTATTGCTATTTTGCCAGATTAATTTCACCCCAGAACAAAATATATGTTTTGGCGGACACTATGAAATCTGGTCTGCAACAGCTGGGACACCAGATTCAGGGTATTGCTATTTTGGCAGATTAATTTCACCCCAGAACAAAATATATGTTTTGGCAGACACTATGAAATCTGGCCTGCAAAAGCTGGGACACCAGATTCAGGGTATTGCTATATTGGCAGATTAATTTCACCCCAGAACAAAATATATGTTTTGGCAGACACTATGAAATCTGGCCTGCAACAGCTGGGACACCAGATTCAGGGTATTGCTATTTTGCCAGATTAATTTCACCCCAGAACAAAATATATGTTTTGGCGGACACTATGAAATCTGGCCTGCAACAGCTGGGACACCAGATTCAGGGTATTGCGATTTTGCCAGATTAATTTCACCCCAGAACAAAATATATGTTTTGGCAGACACTATTCTATTTTGCCAGCCACAGCTGAAACCACTGATTTATGGTATTGCTATTTTGGCAATTGAATTTCACCCCAGAACAAAATATATGTTTTGGCGGACACTATGAAATCTGGTCTGCAACAGCTGGGACACCAGATTCAGGGTATTGCTATTTTGGCAGATTAATTTGACCCCAGAACAAAATATATGTTTTGGCAGACACTATGAAATCTGGCCTGCAACAGCTGGGACACCAGATTCAGGGTATTGCTATTTTGGCAGATTAATTTCACCCCAGAACAAAATATATGTTTTGGCAAGACACTATGAAATCTGGCCTGCAACAGCTGGGACACCAGATTCAGGGTATTGCTATTTTGGCAGATTAATTTCACCCCAGAACAAAATATATGTTTTGCAAGACACTATGAAATCTGGCCTGCAACAGCTGGGACCACTAGATTCAGGGTATTGCTATTTTGGCAGATTAATTTCACCCCAGAACAAAATATATGTTTTGCAAGACACTATGAAATCTGGCCTGCAACAGCTGGGACACCAGATTCAGGGTATTGCTATTTTGGCAGATTAATTTCACCCCAGAACAAAATATATGTTTTGGCAGACACTATGAAATCTGGCCTGCAAACAGCTGGGACACCAGATTCAGGGTATTGCTATTTTGCCAGATTAATTTCACCCCAGAACAAAATATATGTTTTGGCGGACACTATGAAATCTGGCCTGCAACAGCTGGGACACCAGATTCAGGGTATTGCTATTTTGGCAGATTAATTTCACCCCAGAACAAAATATATGTTTTGGCGGACACTATGAAATCTGGTCTGCAACAGCTGGGACACCAGATTCAGGGTATTGCTATTTTGGCAGATTAATTTCACCCCAGAACAAAATATATGTTTTGGCAGACACTATGAAATCTGGCCTGCAAAAGCTGGGATACCAGATTCAGGGTATTGCTATATTGGCAGATTAATTTCACCCCAGAACAAAATATATGTTTTGGCAGACACTATGAAATCTGGCCTGCAACAGCTGGGACACCAGATTCAGGGTATTGCTATTTTGCCAGATTAATTTCACCCCAGAACAAAATATATGTTTTGGCGGACACTATGAAATCTGGCCTGCAACAGCTGGGACACCAGATTCAGGGTATTGCTATTTTGCCAGATTAATTTCACCCCAGAACAAAATATATGTTTTGGCAGACACTATTCTATTTTGCCAGCCACAGCTGAAACCACTGATTTATGGTATTGCTATTTTGGCAATTGAATTTCACCCCAGAACAAAATATATGTTTTGGCGGACACTATGAAATCTGGTCTGCAACAGCTGGGACACCAGATTCAGGGTATTGCTATTTTGGCAGATTAATTTGACCCCAGAACAAAATATATGTTTTGGCAGACACTATGAAATCTGGCCTGCAACAGCTGGGACACCAGATTCAGGGTATTGCTATTTTGGCAGATTAACTTCACCCCAGAAAAAAATATATGTTTTGGCGGACACTATTCTATTTTGACAGCCACAGCTGAAACCACTGATTCATGGTATTGCTATTTTGGCAATTGAATTTCACCCCAGAACAAAATATATGTTTTGGCGGACACTATGAAATCTGGCCTGCAACAGCTGGGACACCAGATTCAGGGTATTGCTATTTTGGCAGATTAATTTCACCCCAGAACAAAATATATGTTTTGGCGGACACTATGAAATCTGGCCTGCAACAGCTGGGACACCAGATTCAGGGTATTGCTATTTTGGCAGATTAATTTCACCCCAGAACAAAATATATGTTTTGGCGGACACTATGAAATCTGGCCTGCAACAGCTGGGACACCAGATTCAGGGTATTGCTATATTGGCAGATTAATTTCACCCCAGAACAAAATATATGTTTTGGCGGACACTATGAAATCTGGCCTGCAACAGCTGGGACACCAGATTCAGGGTATTGCTATTTTGCCAGATTAATTTCACCCCAGAACAAAATATATGTTTTGGCAGACACTATTCTATTTTGCCAGCCACAGCTGAAACCACTGATTTATGGTATTGCTATTTTGGCAATTGAATTTCACCCCAGAACAAAATATATAATTTGGCTGACACTATGAAATCTGGTCTGCAACAGCTTGGACACCAGATTCAGGGTATTACTATTTTGGCAGATTAATTTCACCCCAGAACAAAATATATGTTTTGGCAGACACTATGAAATCTGGCCTGAAACAGCTGGGACACCAGATTCAGGGTATTGCTATTTTGGCAGATTAACTTCACCCCAGAAAAAAATATATGTTTTGTCGGACACTATTCTATTTTGACAGCCACAGCTGAAACCACTGATTCATGGTATTGCTATTTTGGCAATTGAATTTCACCCCAGAACAAAATATATGTTTTGGCGGACACTATGAAATCTGGCCTGCAACAGCTGGGACACCAGATTCAGGGTATTGCTATTTTGGCAGATTAATTTCACCCCAGAACAAAATATATGTTTTGCAAGACACTATGAAATCTGGCCTGCAACAGCTGGGACACCAGATTCAGGGTATTGCTATTTTGGCAGATTAATTTCACCCCAGAACAAAATATATGTTTTGGCGGACACTATGAAATCTGGCCTGCAAAAGCTGGGACACCAGATTCAGGGTATTGCTATATTTGGCAGATTAATTTCACCCCAGAACAAAATATATGTTTTGGCGGACACTATGAAATCTGGCCTGCAACAGCTGGGACACCAGATTCAGGGTATTGCTATTTTGGCAGATTAATTTCACCCCAGAACAAAATATATGTTTTGGCAGACACTATGAAATCTGGCCTGCAACAGCTGGGACACCAGATTCAGGGTATTGCTATTTTGGCAGATTAATTTCACCCCAGAACAAAATATATGTTTTGGCGGACACTATGAAATCTGGCCTGCAACAGCTGGGACACCAGATTCAGGGTATTGCTATTTTGGCAGATTAATTTCACCCCAGAACAAAATATATGTTTTGGCAGACACTATGAAATCTGGCCTGCAACAGCTGGGACACCAGATTCAGGGTATTGCTATTTTGGCAGATTAATTTCACCCCAGAACAAAATATATGTTTTGGCAGACACTATGAAATCTGGCCTGCAACAGCTGGGACACCAGATTCAGGGTATTGCTATTTTGCCAGATTAATTTCACCCCAGAACAAAATATATGTTTTGGCGGACACTATGAAATCTGGCCTGCAACAGCTGGGACACCAGATTCAGGGTATTGCTATTTTGGCAGATTAATTTCACCCCAGAACAAAATATATGTTTTGGCAGACACTATTCTATTTTGCCAGCCACAGCTGAAACCACTAGATTTATGGTATTGCTATTTTGGCAGATTGAATTTCACCCCAGAACAAAATATATGTTTTGGCGGACACTATGAAATCTGGCCTGCAACAGCTGGGACACCAGATTCAGGGTATTGCTATTTTGGCAGATTAATTTGACCCCAGAATAAAATATATGTTTTGGCAGACACTATGAAATCTGGCCTGCAACAGCTGGGACACCAGATTCAGGGTATTGCTATTTTGGCAGATTAACTTCACCCCAGAAAAAATATATGTTTTGGCGGACACTATTCAATTTTGACAGCCACAGCTGAAACCACTGATTCATGGTATTGCTATTTTGGCAATTGAATTTCACCCCAGAACAAAATATATGTTTTGGCGGACACTATGAAATCTGGCCTGCAACAGCTGGGACACCAGATTCAGGGTATTGCTATTTTGGCAGATTAATTTCTCCCCAGAACAAAATATATGTTTTGGCGGACACTATGAAATCTGGCCTGCAACAGCTGGAACACCAGATTCAGGGTATTGCTATTTTGGCAGATTAATTTCACCCCAGAACAAAATATATGTTTTGGCGGACACTATGAAATCTGGCCTGCAAAAGCTGGGACACCAGATTCAGGGTATTGCTATATTGGCAGATTAATTTCACCCCAGAACAAAATATATGTTTTGGCGGACACTATGACATCTGGCCTGCAACAGCTGGGACACCAGATTCAGGGTATTGCTATTTTGGCAGATTAATTTCACCCCAGAACAAAATATATGTTTTGGCGGACACTATGAAATCTGGCCTGCAAAAGCTGGGACACCAGATTCAGGGTATTGCTATATTGGCAGATTAATTTCACCCCAGAACAAAATATATGTTTTGGCGGACACTATGAAATCTGGCCTGCAACAGCTGGGACACCAGATTCAGGGTATTGCTATTTTGCCAGATTAATTTCACCCCAGAACAAAATATATGTTTTGGCGGACACTATGAAATCTGGCCTGCAACAGCTGGGACACCAGATTCAGGGTATTGCTATTTTGCCAGATTAATTTCACCCCAGAACAAAATATATGTTTTGGCAGACACTATTCTATTTTGCCAGCCACAGCTGAAACCACTGATTTATGGTATTGCTATTTTGGCAATTGAATTTCACCCCAGAACAAAATATATGTTTTGGCGGACACTATGAAATCTGGTCTGCAACAGCTGGGACACCAGATTCAGGGTATTACTATTTTGGCAGATTAATTTCACCCCAGAACAAAATATATGTTTTGGCAGACACTATGAAATCTGGCCTGAAACAGCTGGGACACCAGATTCAGGGTATTGCTATTTTGGCAGATTAACTTCACCCCAGAAAAAAATATATGTTTTGGCGGACACTATTCTATTTTGACAGCCACAGCTGAAACCACTGATTCATGGTATTGCTATTTTGGCAATTGAATTTCACCCCAGAACAAAATATATGTTTTGGCGGACACTATGAAATCTGGCCTGCAACAGCTGGGACACCAGATTCAGGGTATTGCTATTTTGGCAGATTAATTTCACCCCAGAACAAAATATATGTTTTGCAAGACACTATGAAATCTGGCCTGCAACAGCTGGGACACCAGATTCAGGGTATTGCTATTTTGGCAGATTAATTTCACCCCAGAACAAAATATATGTTTTGGCGGACACTATGAAATCTGGCCTGCAAAAGCTGGGACACCAGATTCAGGGTATTGCTATATTGGCAGATTAATTTCACCCCAGAACAAAATATATGTTTTGGCGGATACTATGAAATCTGGCCTGCAACAGCTGGGACACCAGATTCAGGGTATTGCTATTTTGGCAGATTAATTTGACCCCAGAATAAAATATATGTTTTGGCAGACACTATGAAATCTGGCCTGCAACAGCTGGGACACCAGATTCAGGGTATTGCTATTTTGGCAGATTAACTTCACCCCAGAAAAAAATATATGTTTTGGCGGACACTATTCAATTTTGACAGCCACAGCTGAAACCACTGATTCATGGTATTGCTATTTTGGCAATTGAATTTCACCCCAGAACAAAATATATGTTTTGGCGGACACTATGAAATCTGGCCTGCAACAGCTGGGACACCAGATTCAGGGTATTGCTATTTTGGCAGATTAATTTCTCCCCAGAACAAAATATATGTTTTGGCGGACACTATGAAATCTGGCCTGCAACAGCTGGAACACCAGATTCAGGGTATTGCTATTTTGGCAGATTAATTTCACCCCAGAACAAAATATATGTTTTGGCGGACACTATGAAATCTGGCCTGCAAAAGCTGGGACACCAGATTCAGGGTATTGCTATATTGGCAGATTAATTTCACCCCAGAACAAAATATATGTTTTGGCGGACACTATGACATCTGGCCTGCAACAGCTGGGACACCAGATTCAGGGTATTGCTATTTTGGCAGATTAATTTCACCCCAGAACAAAATATATGTTTTGGCGGACACTATGAAATCTGGCCTGCAAAAGCTGGGACACCAGATTCAGGGTATTGCTATATTGGCAGATTAATTTCACCCCAGAACAAAATATATGTTTTGGCGGACACTATGAAATC
Source organism: Bufotes viridis (assembly GCA_033119425.1). Taxonomy (NCBI): domain Eukaryota; kingdom Metazoa; phylum Chordata; class Amphibia; order Anura; family Bufonidae; genus Bufotes; species Bufotes viridis. The sequence continues at coordinate 12,143,402 of CM065592.1, read as the reverse complement.
TGGCCTGCAACAGCTGGGACACCAGATTCAGGGTATTGCTATTTTGCCAGATTAATTTCACCCCAGAACAAAATATATGTTTTGGCGGACACTATGAAATCTGGCCTGCAACAGCTGGGACACCAGATTCAGGGTATTGCTATTTTGCCAGATTAATTTCACCCCAGAACAAAATATATGTTTTGGCAGACACTATTCTATTTTGCCAGCCACAGCTGAAACCACTGATTTATGGTATTGCTATTTTGGCAATTGAATTTCACCCCAGAACAAAATATATGTTTTGGCGGACACTATGAAATCTGGTCTGCAACAGCTGGGACACCAGATTCAGGGTATTACTATTTTGGCAGATTAATTTCACCCCAGAACAAAATATATGTTTTGGCAGACACTATGAAATCTGGCCTGAAACAGCTGGGACACCAGATTCAGGGTATTGCTATTTTGGCAGATTAACTTCACCCCAGAAAAAATATATGTTTTGGCGGACACTATTCTATTTTGACAGCCACAGCTGAAACCACTGATTCATGGTATTGCTATTTTGGCAATTGAATTTCACCCCAGAACAAAATATATGTTTTGGCGGACACTATGAAATCTGGCCTGCAACAGCTGGGACACCAGATTCAGGGTATTGCTATTTTGGCAGATTAATTTCACCCCAGAACAAAATATATGTTTTGCAAGACACTATGAAATCTGGCCTGCAACAGCTGGGACACCAGATTCAGGGTATTGCTATTTTGGCAGATTAATTTCACCCCAGAACAAAATATATGTTTTGGCGGACACTATGAAATCTGGCCTGCAAAAGCTGGGACACCAGATTCAGGGTATTGCTATATTGGCAGATTAATTTCACCCCAGAACAAAATATATGTTTTGGCGGATACTATGAAATCTGGCCTGCAACAGCTGGGACACCAGATTCAGGGTATTGCTATTTTGCCAGATTAATTTCACCCCAGAACAAAATATATGTTTTGGCGGACACTATGAAATCTGGCCTGCAACAGCTGGGACACCAGATTCAGGGTATTGCTATTTTGGCAGATTAATTTCACCCCAGAACAAAATATATGTTTTGGCAGACACTATTCTATTTTGCCAGCCACAGCTGAAACCACTGATTTATGGTATTGCTATTTTGGCAATTGAATTTCACCCCAGAACAAAATATATGTTTTGGCGGACACTATGAAATCTGGTCTGCAACAGCTGGGACACCAGATTCAGGGTATTGCTATTTTGGCAGATTAATTTGACCCCAGAACAAAATATATGTTTTGGCAGACACTATGAAATCTGGCCTGCAACAGCTGGGACACCAGATTCAGGGTATTGCTATTTTGGCAGATTAACTTCACCCCAGAAAAAAATTTATGTTTTGGCGTACACTATTCTATTTTGACAGCCACAGCTGAAACCACTGATTCATGGTATTGCTATTTTGTAGTACAAATTCTATTTATTGAAAAGATTTGCCATTTCATACAGAGAAACACAAAGAAGTATGAAGCACTTTCCTATAAAGTAGTCCATTTTGTTTTTTATAGGTTAGCCAGGGTTGCCAGATTTGGAGATATCGATCCCTAGAGTGGTATGTCCAACCTATGAGTTCCTCCATCTGACACACCTGGCTAACTCTATCCCGCCACATATCAAGAGTCGGAGGCTCCGTAGATCTCCAACATACTGGGATAAGAAGTTTAGCCACCATTAACATCTGGGTTGCTAAACAATTTCTCCCAGGTCTAAATGACGGGGTGGGAAGCCATAATAACACCAAAGGCTTTGTAAGCTTTAGAGAGGTGGAGCAGATATGATTGATCTCTCGCTCTACATCTCTCCAAAATGATCCAATAAGCGTACAATCCCACCATATATGGGATAGGGTTCCCCTGACTTTATTACATCTCCAACAGAGGTCTGTAGATAAGAGACCAATCTTGAAGAGAAATTCAGGGGTCCTGTACCACCGGAATGTTAACTTCACCGAATTTTCTTGTATCTTAATACATTTAGAAAAACCATGTGAGCATTTTTGTATCCATGTTCTACTTCCATCGTCTAGGGATAATTCTAGTTCCTTTTCCCATTCTTTAAGCCAAGGAGGGACACCTCTGTCTCTAGTTTTAAGGATCTGTCTATATATGCAGGTAACACATTTATCTGGAAGTTTAGGAAGCAATATATAATTTTCTACCCAAGTGGGGTCTGACAGCGGGACATATTTAGATTTCCTAAAGCATTTACAGATGTTCTCAAAGTCATTACATTGTATAAATTCTGATCTCAGAGGAGGGACTAACCTGTCTGTGAGTTCAGAATAGAAATTTTTGGATTTCGCAATCTTACCAACTCCCTATTCTACAATGAGCTAAAGAAAGCCATATTGCAGGTAATTTACCAAATTGTGGGTAAAGAAGGGGCGGAATTACTGGAAGAGGGGCCAAAGGGAAACTCTATCTAGTCCCAGGCTGAGTTCCCTGGATCTATAGCAAGCCTGTAGCATACCTTTAGTGAGTGCACTACCAATTTCAATAGGGCCTGCTCTAGAGTCAGGTATCCACAGCCTGGAGACCGAGTCAGTCCCCAATAGCTCCAATTCCAGATCCAAATGAATATATTTACGATCATTCCTAGCAAGCGACAACCATCTCTCCAGATGTATAGCATGAATATACGAAGGAAGATCAGGAAGCGAGATGCCTCCCTGTATCCTTCTTCGTGATAGCAATCGTAGGGACAGTCTAGAGCTACTCCCTGCCCACAGATAATTACCTATAACCGATTGAATTTTATGAATAAAGCTACTAGGTATAGATATAGGAAGAGTTCTCAAGGTATACATCAGGAGAGGTAGAATATATGTAGTTATAACATTTTTCCTTCCCAACCATGTAAGGAAGGGAGAGTTACCTTTTGACAGAACAGAGGTCACCTTATGGAGGAGAGGAGGGTAATTTAGGGCAAACAATAGCTTAGGATCTTGTGGGACCATGATTCCCAGATATTTTAAGGCCTGAGTGGGCCACTTAAACGTAGAGAGGGTCTTAATTCTAGCTCTCACATCTGGGGGCAGCGAGATGCCCAATGCTTCCGACTTATCAAAATTGATCTTAAAGTTAGATACAGATCCAAAGGCTTCGAAAATCTTCAAAATCTCCGGCAGCGCCTCCTCCGGATTCGTAAGAATCAAAAGTAAGTCGTCGGCGAAAGCCGCCATACGATGTGTAAAATTGCCCAATTGCAAACCTTGTATCCTGGGCGACTGACGCAACTTAACAAGTAAGGTCTCTAGGGTAAGAACAAACAAAGAAGGTGACAGTGGGCACCCTTGACGGGTACCATTCCTTATGTAGAAGGCGTTCGATAGGGTACCATTAACCATCACTCTCGCTGATGGAGCTGAATACATCGAGAAGATGGCCTGTATAAATTCATTTGGAAAACCAAAGGCAGCCAGTGCCTGTTTCATAAAATACCAAGATACCCTATCGAACGCCTTATCAGCGTCAGTGCCCAGGAGCACAAGGGGGATTTATATCTAACAGCATGGGTAATTGCATGAATCACTCTACTAACGTTGTGTCTACCCTCCCTGCCGGCGACAAACCCCACTTGCTCTGGTCCCACCAATTCTGGAAGGTATTTTACCAATCTGGTATTGAGTAATTTTGCCCACCATTTTAAATCAGTATTAAGCAAGGATATTGGTCTATAACTACTACATGCCTCTATATCCTTGCCCTCCTTATGGATAATCGTTATATATGCTTCCTGGGACTGAGGGGAAAAAGATCCACCCCGTAGCAAGCAATTGCATACCTCCACAAAATGGGGGAGCAAAATGTTCTTAAATTTTTTAAAATAAGCAATTGGGAACCCGTCTGGGCCCGGGCTCTTACCAGAAGGGATTAACAATAGAATCCGCTCTGCTTCTTCCAGCGTGATAGGTTGCAGAAGTTCCTGGGCGGCCGTCGAGGGCAGGGAGGGCAGACCAACAGAGCGGAGGAAATCTGCAATACGATTTCCCATTTGCTCAGGAGAAGACGCTGCCGAGAGATTATACAAAGATGAATAAAAGGATCGAAACTCAGCTGTTATCGCTGGGGTATTTATAAGTCGGGTTCCTGTATCAGATTTGACCGCATAAACAAAGGACCTCTTCCTTTGTCCCTTGAGCAAAGAAGAAACGAGTCTAGAACCCCTATTACCATGCAAATACTGTTTAAAACGTAAAGATCTTATAACCTTCGCAGTCTTAATGTTTAGGAGGTCTCTGACCTGTTCTCTCAGTCGCCCAAGGGATTCTAACACCTCACTGGATCTATATCCTTTATGGAGGGTCTCTAACCTAGAAATTTGGGACATCAAAAAGAGAAGCTGTTTTTGCCTAACCTTTTTAATTTTAGTCCCCAAACTTATAAGTTCCCCTCTAATAACCACCTTGTGCGCCTCCCATAAGGTGACCCTATCTATCTTGTCAAGATCATTTTCCTTAAAATAATAGTTGAGGCATTGGTCTAAGGACTTTTTGCAGCTTTCATCCTCCAAAATAGTTTCATTGATCCTCCATATCTGGGATCTCGGGGTACATCGTGCATTTTCACTATCACACTCACAGGTGCATGATCCGAGACAAGAATATTCCCAATACTAGCTCCAACAACATATGGTAACATATGATTTGTCATAAACAGATAGTCCAATCGTTGGTAGGTATCGTGCGCCCGTGAGTGGAAAGTGTAGTCTCTCTCTTCAGGGTAGAGAAGGCGCCACACATCCGAGACACCCAGATCTGAAAGGGCCAAATAAAGTCTCCTCATCTGTCTATGAGAGTAACTTCTATTTGTGGAGGATGAATCCTTGGAGGGATCTAAAGTAAGATTCAGATCACCTCCAAGTACAAGAAGACCTTCACCGAAAGATTTAAGAGTCCTAAATGCACGAATTAGCCAGGCTATCTGTCCCGAGTTGGGGGCATAAAGATTGGCAATAGTGAATTTAGAACTTGCTATATTACCCCTAATAAAGAGGTATCTTCCCTCAGGGTCGTACATTTTATCCTCTAAAACAAAGGGGATGTTCTTGCTCACCCCAATAGAAACACCCCTAGCAGCTGATGAATAAGAAACATGGTGCCAAATGGGGTAATGCTTACTAAAGACATTTGGTATATGCTGATGTCTAAAATGGGTCTCCTGCAGTAATACAATATCTGCACTCTCCCTTCTAAGTAATTGGTACACCTGGCTCCTTTTTTGTGGGGTATTCATACCGTTCACATTGAACGAGACAACTTTAACCTCCATTATGACATTCCGAAGGGCAAATTAATAACTGTGGATAATTGAGTCTGTATAGGGCGACACATAACACATAAGACATACATTGAACATATAAACATATAAACCGCATAATATAGAGCATAAGAGGGTTATCTAGAAGAAAAATAACCCTCCAAAAGAAAAAGGGGTGGAGGGGGGGGAAGTGGGTGAGAAAGTACTCATATACCGGTCCTCACACACCTAGCCCAATCTCATAGCAACTGAAATATAAACCTACACTACAAAAAACCGTGCTAAAAAAGCTTCCCATATGTATAAATACTGCCCATGTAATAATCTAGAAGAAAAAAAAAAAGGGTTAGTGCCATAACTTATTGATATAAAATATCACTTTAACCAAGAGTCTCTCAGGTAGTTCCCTTTTGGGAGACTTCTTTTCTGATTCACAGACCAATTCTCCAACCTAGGTAGTCTCAATGGATCCATAGAGAGATTGCAGGAGAGCCAAGATGGAATATCCAAGCCGTCCATTTCCAATGCTGCCCAAATAGGGGGCAGGTCTGAAGGTAATCGGATTGTAAAAGATTTTCCTCCGATGACGGTGTGTAGACCGAATGGAAATAGCCATCTGACAGGTAACTTCTTTTCTCTAAGAAGTGATGTAAGCGGACGAAGTGCTCTTCGCTTAGCTAATGTACTCGCTGCCAGATCCTGGAATAAAAGTATTTTATGTCCATCAAGTATTAGGTCACCTTTTTCTCTTGCTGCTTTCAAAACGGCGATGGTATCCAAAAAGTTCAACAACGCACAAATCACATCTCTGGGAGGTTCGCTTGCAGCCGGTTTAGGCCTAAGGGCTCTATGAGCTCTTTCTATTACAATCATGGCAGCACGGTCAGGGCCGACCAAAGAGGCAAACAACTTACGGACAGTTTCCGTCAGATCTTGAGGCGGTATAGCTTCAGGTATGCCCCTTACTCTAACATTTTTCCGACGGCCTCTATTTTCTTGATCCTCCAGCTGTAAATAGGCCATGTTTATACTATGCGCCATATTGGTCAGGTTTTCCCTACACCGGCGCCATGCTGTATAAGGAGGTCATGGTTCTCTTCCAAGCTTTCGACCCTGTGGCCCAAACTGACTAATTTCAGACTTAATGTCCGAGAGTTCCTTAAGGACCGGTGACATTGCCTGCGCGAGAGCTTTTTGTAAAAAATCTCGGGTAATCGGGAGGGGATCAGTTTCACCTTTAGTGCTGGCCTCGATGTCTGTGCTCCCTTCATCCGAGTCAGCGTCCTCCCGTCCCGAGTCAGTGCGCGCTTCCCGCGTCTCTCGTACCTCTCTCGTGTCTCGCGTTATCCTGGAACTCTCCTGGCGCGGAGGTAGGCGCTCGCTGAGGTATTTACTCAGGTCTCCTTGCACATTTTTTTCCTTTTTCGGAGTAACCCCCTTTGCTCCCTCGCGATCTCTATGGGTTCTCCCCATGTTTGAGCGTGGTCTGTCGGGCTAGTTGCAGTATCAGGGCCGGTGGTGAGGAGCTCAGCAAAAAGATGTCCTACACCATCGCCGGCTAACTCCGCCCCCCCCCGGTATTGCTATTTTGGCAGATTAATTTCACCCCAGAACAAAATATATGTTTTGGCGGACACTATGAAATCTGGCCTGCAAAAGCTGGGACACCAGATTCAGGGTATTGCTATATTGGCAGATTAATTTCACCCCAGAACAAAATATATGTTTTGGCGGACACTATGACATCTGGCCTGCAACAGCTGGGACACCAGATTCAGAGTATTGCTATTTTGGCAGATTAATTTCACCCCAGAACAAAATATATGTTTTGGCGGACACTATGAAATCTGGCCTGCAAAAGCTGGGACACCAGATTCAGGGTATTGCTATATTGGCAGATTAATTTCACCCCAGAACAAAATATATGTTTTGGCGGATACTATGAAATCTGGCCTGCAACAGCTGGGACACCAGATTCAGGGTATTGCTATTTTGCCAGATTAATTTCACCCCAGAACAAAATATATGTTTTAGCGGACACTATGAAATCTGGCCTGCAACAGCTGGGACACCAGATTCAGGGTATTGCTATTTTGGCAGATTAATTTCACCCCAGAACAAAATATATGTTTTGGCAGACACTATTCTATTTTGCCAGCCACAGCTGAAACCACTGATTTATGGTATTGCTATTTTGGCAATTGAATTTCAACCCAGAACAAAATATATGTTTTGGCGGACACTATGAAATCTGGTCTGCAACAGCTGGGACACCAGATTCAGGGTATTGCTATTTTGGCAGATTAATTTGACCCCAGAACAAAATATATGTTTTGGCAGACACTATGAAATCTGGCCTGCAACAGCTGGGACACCAGATTCAGGGTATTGCTATTTTGGCAGATTAACTTCACCCCAGAAAAAATATATGTTTTGGCGGACACTATTCTATTTTGACAGCCACAGCTGAAACCACTGATTCATGGTATTGCTATTTTGGCAATTGAATTTCACCCCAGAACAAAATATATGTTTTGGCGGACACTATGAAATCTGGCCTGCAACAGCTGGGACACCAGATTCAGGGTATTGCTATTTTGGCAGATTAATTTCACCCCAGAACAAAATATATGTTTTGCAAGACACTATGAAATCTGGCCTGCAACAGCTGGGACACCAGATTCAGGGTATTGCTATTTTGGCAGATTAATTTCACCCCAGAACAAAATATATGTTTTGGCGGACACTATGAAATCTGGCATGCAAATGCTGGGACACCAGATTCAGGGTATTGCTATATTGGCAGATTAATTTCACCCCAGAACAAAATATATGTTTTGCAAGACACTATGAAATCTGGCCTGCAACAGCTGGGACACCAGATTCAGGGTATTGCTATTTTGCCAGATTAATTTCACCCCAGAACAAAATATATGTTTTGGCGGACACTATGAAATCTGGCCTGCAACAGCTGGGACACCAGATTCAGGGTATTGCTATTTTGGCAGATTAATTTCACCCCAGAACAAAATATATGTTTTGGCAGACACTATGAAATCTGGCCTGCTACAGCTAGGACACCAGATTCAGGGTATTGCTATTTTGGCAGATTAATTTCACCCCAGAACAAAATATATGTTTTGCGGACACTATGAAATCTGGCCTGCAACAGCTGGGACACCAGATTCAGGGTATTGCTATTTTGCCAGATTAATTTCACCCCAGAACAAAATATATGTTTTGGCGGACACTATGAAATCTGGCCTGCAACAGCTGGGACACCAGATTCAGGGTATTGCTATTTTGGCAGATTAATTTCACCCCAGAACAAAATATATGTTTTGGCAGACACTATGAAATCTGGCCTGCTACAGCTAGGACACCAGATTCAGGGTATTGCTATTTTGGCAGATTAATTTCACCCCAGAACAAAATATATGTTTTGGCGTACACTATGAAATCTGGCCTGCAACAGCTGGGACACCAGATTCAGGGTATTGCTATTTTGGCATATTAATTTCACCCCAGAACAAAATATATGTTTTGGCAGACACTATGAAATCTGGCCTTCAACAGCTGGGACACCAGATTCAGGGTATTGCTATTTTGGCAAATTAATTTCACCCCAGAACAAAATATATGTTTTGGCGGACACTATGAAATCTGGCCTGCAACAGCTGCGACACCAGATTCAGGGTATTGCTATTTTGCCAGATTAATTTCACCCCAGAACAAAATATATGTTTTGGCGGACACTATTCTATTTTGCCAGCCACAGCTGAAACCACTGATTTATGGTATTGCTATTTTTGTGGAACAGCTAAAGGGTTAACAAAGTTTCTAAAATCAATTTTGAATACATTGAGGGGTGTAGTTTCTAGAATGGGGTCACAAAGTGACTTCAGACCTGAACTGGTCCTTGAAAAGTGGGTTTTTGAAAATTTTTGAAAAATTTCAAGATTTGCTTCTAAAAGTCTAAGCCTTGTAACATCCCCACAAAATAAAATATATTTCCCAAAATGATCTAGACATGAAGTAGACATATGGGGAGTGTAAAGTAATAACTTTTTTTAGAGGTATTACTATGAATTATATAAATAAAGAAATTGAAACTAGGAAAATTGCAAATTATTTCAATTTTTTTTGTAAATTTTATATTTTGTTATGAATAAAAATGAACTTATCAGAAAAAAAGGGTCTGGCGATGACATTACTTAATTCTCTTAGGATACAGGGATGTATGCCATCTGGTCCTGGCGAATAGTCTATTTTAATCTTGTTAAGACGCCGCTGCACTTCTTCCTGGGTCAGACAGGGCACTTTTAATGGGGAATTTACTTTTACATTCTGAATTTCATCTGACAGTTTATTTTTTTCAGTGAATACAGTGGAGAAAAAAATATTTAATAGCTTTGCTTTCGCCTAATTGCTCTCTGCAACTCTCCCCTCATCACTCTGTAAAGTGCCGACTCCTTCAGATTTATACTTTTTACCATTTATAGAATTGAAGAACTCAATATATATTCTCCACCTCCACCAGTAACTATGCCCCCCTTTTAATGCTTCGGGGCCTAAGCCTGGGTTCCCACTGTATCCAGGTAGGAGCACTGTGACACATATAGGCTGCACCACACCACTCAACATTCCAATAGACTTGGGACACGATAGGGCCCTGGGGGAAGGCGAGTTGCATCCCAACCAGGCCAGAACTGGGCAGAGTCTGGACAGCTGATGCTGATATTCCTCATACTGCCTTCTCTGGCTAACTGGCATAAGCATCCAGAATTAAGAGTGCCACACGTCTTACTTCCACAACGAATTGCGACCATGGGGTAGCCTTTAATGGCAGACCAGGCTCTGCACCTTTTGCACAGGTTGCTGTACTCATAGTAAATGCTGCCACAATGTCCTCGGTGGGATGTGAATCCTTAACAAGTTAAACAGTGTTCTTATAAAACATATCCAGATGCCAAGTCTGCTGTGGAGCCTATAAGCCTTTTAGACAGGTTATCTCCACAGAGTTTCTGCATGCACCCCCTCTTAACACTGGTATACTCCACAATACATGTCTTTTTTCTCTCTGATTTTTTTGTTTGTTCTCCCTACATCTTTAATTGTCTTTGGCTGGTTCTGTAATCCTGGGCTTCTGATCTTTCACTGTCTAAACTCACACTTCCTAAATTTATGTTGACTCACTCCACCTACTGGGAAAGGGTGGCAACAGCAGCATCTAGTGGTGGAAATAAAGACCTGTTCACTATTAACTTGAAAATGCATAATTACAATGAAAAATTCTTAGCACCCCTTTAGCAGTGTAACACGACCTGGCAGTGGTACACTGTAATATCTGTCATCCTCACTGTGAAACACATCACTGTTAGTACACTGGCTATATATCTCTCCCCAGAACATACATGCATTTCATGGTTGGGATGTTATATAGTATGTATGACATATCTACTGAGTCTTCACTGCATCACACTTATAGTCCTCATGATTGGATGACGGTGTCTGAAAAGCATTTTGGCCAAGCCCAACTGGGCAGGCCATTGGCTCTGACTGAAGTCATATGTTCCTCTTCCTTCATCTTTTCTATCTTATGATCTGTAAAATGTCAGACTCCATTTTGACCTATTCCTCTGGGTAAGATCACAAAAGTTTCAGATACACTAAAAACCAAAGCTTTAGTAACAAATTAGTTTTGTGTAGAACTGATTCATTCATCTCTAGTAAGGACTAATTTAATGAGTGATTTTTACTAGAAACTTCTTCATTGTGTCTTTAACCTCCCTGTTATTAAGACTGTAGATGAGAGGATTCAACATTGGAGATATAATAACATAAAATAAAGAGCTGTATTTTTCCTGATCTGAGGAGTACATGGATGCTGGACCAAAATACATCAGCATTGCTGTCCCAAAATACAAGGCCACCACCCCTAGATGGGACGTACAGGTGGAAAACGCCTTAGACCTTCCTGCAGATTGAATCTTTATTACTGAAGATATGATAAAACCATAGGACAGTAAGATGAGCACAAGAGGGAGGAGGAGAGTGATAAAACTGAAGGAAAAGATCTGAAGTTCATTGGTAGAGATGTCCTCGCATGATAACTTTAGGACAGCCAGCATCTCACACATGAAATGGTTGACTTGGTTGGAGCATATAGTAATTGGAGACATAATTGAAGGCAAAGTACAAAGCATAAAGCTTAAGATGAATACTAGAGCCATCAACTTATAACAGTTTCCCCAACGCATGAGGGTGTGGTAGTGGAGAGGGTGGCATATGGCAACATACCGATCATAGGCCATCACAGCGAGAAGCTGGTACTCTATCCCTGCCACTAGTAGCATGACATAGATCTGAAGGGCACATGAAACACCTGAGATGATCCTTTCAGTGGAGAAAAGATCTGCTAATAATTTTGGCAAAGCCGTTGTTGAGTAACATAAGTCAAGAATGGATAACACGCAAAGAAAAAAGTACATGGGTTTATGTAACTGGGCATTGGTAATGATGAGAAATATTATAAGGCTGTTTCCACTAAATGTTACTACATAGATGACAAAAAATAAGACGAATAGCGCGCCGTTTATTTTTGGATCCATGGAAAATCCAAGCAGAATCACTTCTGTGAAGAGGGACTCGTTATTTGGCTTCATTCTTTGAGTTGTTACAATGTCTAGATTGTAGAAATAAAAGTCATAAAAGCAGTAAAAAGATAAAAAGAACATTATATTGTACTGTGGGGTATTTTTGAGATACACAGACAGAAAAATGGCCTACACAAACAAAAATGTGCGTGAATAAAGTGAAAGTCTCATAAAAAATGTAGCAAATATTAGCAGTGAAAGGCCAATTCCAGTCGGCTAAAATGGAAGATTGACAAGTCAGAAAATGTATCATATTGTCAGGTTGCATGTGGCTAAAAGTATTCTCTAATCTTCCTTAAATAAAAGATAAAAATCATTTTAGACAATGCATTCTTCAAATTTAACACTGAGCATTCATATAAGCCAAGACATACACAATGCAGTCTTTTCACCTTCATAAAATGCGTTACCTGGTTATATACTGTAGTTTGTATGGTTTAATAATTCTAGAGTACAGATCCAGAGGAAGGCAAAGCCTCTGTGAGGTGGTCGCTAGTCGCCCTATATTAGAGGAAAAATTCCATCCTGATTTCTAAATTCTTGGCTCTATGAGTTGTGTCCATCTCCAGAAGTCTAAAACCGATAAATTGTATTATATTTTTCATCAGAGATATCCAAGTCCTTCTTGGAGTAAAGATGAGCGAACCGGTAGAGATTTGTTTCGGGTCCGGTTTGACGAATTTTTTAAAAAGTCTGGTTTAGACTTAAACGATTTGGGCCAAACCAAAGTTGCTCTAATTGCCCTGGAAGTTGGTAGATAACCCCTTAGGGCTCTTTCACATGAGCAGATGCTGTGCGTATAATCCGCTGCATGAAAGAGAGCCAAGCCCTGTCCCGGCAAGCAGAGACACGGAGCATTAACATGATTAATAATGCTCCGTGCCTCTGTGCGATCTTTTTACTTCAAAATCACAGTGAGATAAAGTTGTCATTGGGATTTTATAGTAAAAAGATCACAGAAAGGCAAAGAGTATTATCAATCATGTTAATGCTCCGTGTCTCTGCTGTCCGGAAAGAGGCTTGGCTCTCTTTCCCGCATGGGATCCGCTCGTGTGAAAGAGTCCTTAAGGTCGAGACCTATTTCCATTTCTGCATTTCGGATTTTTCCTCCCCACATAACCCAATAACCATAACTTTTTTATTTTTCTATTCTGCTATATGATAGCTTTTTTTGTGGGACAAGAAGCATTTGTTGCCACCATTTGATCTTCCATATCTCGTATTCTTTGTGTGTCAAAATTGGAAAAAAAAAAAACTGAATTCCACCAAAGTTTTTGTGTTCTTGACATTACAACATTCACTCTGCGCTAAAAGTGACCTGTCATCCTTATTCTGCAGCTCAATATGAATGCGGTAATACCAATCTTGTATAGTTTTTTTTTTATTTCACTACTGTTTTTTAAACATTTGAAGACTAAATTTTCTTTGCATTGCGATATTCTGACAGGCATAACCTTTTTTATATTTCGGTCTACAGAGCTGTATCAGGGCTTGTTTTTTGTGTAATGAACTATATTTTTATTGGTACCATTTTTGTGGTATGTGGTATCTGTGGTATGTGGTATCTTTTTAATCATAGTTTTTATCTTTTTTCCTTTACGGCGTTCACCGAACAGAAATGTTTTAAAAATATTTTAATAGTTCAGACATTTTCAGATGCAGCGATACCTAATATGTTTATTTTTTATATTGTTTATTAGAGATGTCCTGAACTATTCGCCGGCGAACAGTTCCCGGCCAACATCGCATGTTCGCGTTAGCTGCGGCTGGCGAACATATGCAATGTTCAGTCTGCCCCCTATATGTCATCATTGAGCAAACTTTGACCCTGTACATCACAGTCAGCAGACACATTCCATCCAATCAGCATACCCTCCCTCAAACACCTTCCCACCTCCTATCAAAAAGCAAGGACAGCATCCATCTTAGATTCATTCTAAAGCTGCAGTGTTAGTTAGAGCAGGGAGAGTGCTGCTGCTGCTGATTTAATAAGGAAAGTGTTAGCTAGGCCAGTGTTCTGAGTCCACTCCAGTCCTCAAAGACTCATCTGCTGTAAGGACAGCGTCCTTACAGCACCCAAAAAGCTCTTTTTAGGGCTGGCACATCAGTCTGCTTTTAAATGACTGGGCGGCGCGATCACCGCTTCCTGTCAATGCGTGCAGGTGCCGGCTGTATAATACAGCCACTGCAAAGGACCGCTCCATACATCCCATCACACATTATGAAGTACAGGGATAACCCCGTACAGCTGTTATGGCTAACCTCCGGCACTCAAGCTGTGGTAAAACTGCAACTCCCAAGATGTACACTTGCTTGGCTGTTCTCAGAACTCCATAGAAATGAATGGAGCATGCTGAGAGTCATAGATTCACCACAGCTGTAGTACCAGAGGTTAGCCATCACTGTCCTATAGCTTCTTAGGTCTCATAATGTTTAGGAAAACTTGTTTTTCTTTTTTTTTTCTGATTTCTTTTCCCCTCCAACATCCCCCCGTCCCCGTCCCCAATCTCTGGAACACAAAGACAGCAATAGTAAATGATGTGAGTGACACAAACATACATAGCTATGGGTAAATGCACATTTGACAGGCTTAACATACAGCGTAATTAAAAACACACTCATATTCCAAAACGCCCAAAAATTGTTCCTTATTGGAGGCAGATGGTGTTAAAACACACACAGTGTTATAAGATAAAAAGAAAAGCAAGGAGAGGTCTATTGATCACATTCAGCCTGCCTGTATTAATACAGTAATCATGTACATATGTAACACCTGGGCACTGTTCTGGCATTTTTTGAATGCAAATTGACTGATGGTAGTCACTCGAGATCCAATATCAATCAAAGCAGGAAACATCACTCCGTTGATGCCACACTAAACATCACTCTGTTGATGCCAACTTCAACCACGGGGTGAGAGCCCACATATCTTGGCATAAAGGCTGGATCTTTGGAACCTACTGTTCTTCCTCCTGAGGGGCGGTCCTTGGCTTCAGGGGATACTTGTTTAACTGCCAGCCGTCAGTTTCGGTGTGTACACGATTATGACAATACCAACATACGAGTTTCTGGGTGTCTCAATACCCTACCGGTTTACTGACGTTGATCTTTTCATGGACCAGATGTTCGCCAATCTCTTGTTATGAGAGTTCCTCTCCCAGCCTTGGGTTGCTGTTCCAGTTGCTTCCTCATCCTCTTCATATTCACAGCTACAGGAGGGAGACTTGAGTAGTCAGGGCTGCGAATGCATCTGAGACGGGTGCCTGAGCCGCATGCTCGGCCATCTGGTCGTGGACAGCAGGCTATAGGACAAGTAACACAGAATTGGTGCCTGGCTCCTTTAAGAGTTACTGCAACTGCTCAATTTTGGGTAGTATGATGCTCTGGCAGGCAGATTATGGCCCCTAACAGTCTCTAGAAGGGTTAGTTTCCCCAGCAGTACTCACTCAGACCTCCATCTGGACATTGCTTTTCAGGATCCAGGGAAGCTGGGACTGTATTTTACCTTCTCCAAGATGGCTGCTGCTTCTACTTCCTGTAGGGATACAACAAATTTCTTTGTCCTCCAGGGAACTTGTACTCAGCACTTTAAATCCTTCTGCTGTAAGCATGGTTCCTTAGTGGAGGTGGGCCGTTTGGTTCGCTCCCCTTTGCTGGGTGGATATCTTCCTCCAAATACATGATGCCCAAATCCAAGATGGTCAATTAACCCCTGTTTTGCCACAGTGCTGCAACTGACACAGATTTACACTCTCCACCAGTAATTAGATGCCGTGAAGTCTCTTGTAGGGGGGTTTACAGATGGGGGGAAGCCTTTAAAGCACAGAAGTATTTGAATCCTGTTCGTGACGCTAATTTTGAAACGTGCCACCCCCCAGGGCCCTATCGCGTCCCAGGTTTAGTGGAATGCCAAGTGGTCTGGTGCGGTGCCCTTTATAGTCTCTATGTGTCACGTTGATCCTACCTGGATACAGCGGGAACCCAAGCTTAGGCTCCGAAGCAAATAAAGGAGGAATTGTTGAGGTAGGGGATGGAGAACAAATATCAAGTTCAGACTTTGATAAATTCCAACAGCTTTACTTGCATCAACATGTATACAGACAACATTCAGGCTTTCTCTTGGTTACAACTTGCAGGCAAACTTGATAATTCTGCTCTTTCTCTTCTGGGCTGACAGGCTTGTTTAATAACTCTGCTTTCTATCTCTCTGCTGTGTTAAACTCTGCTTGGGTCTGGTTACTGGACTTTCAGTCGGTTCTGGTGTCCTTGGATTTTGGTGCCTTTAACTGTTATCCCCCTCCTGACACTCAGAAAATTAAATTATCATTGAGTCCAGGTGCTCTACAAGCTACTTCTCTTTTGTGGCTCCTGCTCCAGCCGAAGAACACTTTCCTCTGGCTGCTATATCTTTCATGTCTTCTCAGCTTCAATATGGAGTCTAAATATAGAGTCTAAACTTGAATCAACTAGAACTACAACCCCTCCCTTCTGGTAGGAAGCAGGACTGATCCACTTCTGCCCAAATTGGGGGGGGGGGGCGGAGAATGGAGTGGTGAGTTCCATTTTACAGTATATAAAAATCTCTCTCTCTCCCATATACACACCTACTGGTGAACCATGCACATTACATGAACAAAACAGTTTCATAACAATAATATCAATGCACAGTAGTGAAGGACCTGGAAATAAATATGACAATTATGTTAACCATTAGAGACAGTAGACAGAGTGAAGAAATAGTAATACCACACCGAGGTGTTACACATATACTGCCAAATGAAATTTAAACCCCTCCTCCAAAAAAAAGAATGTTAACATTTCAACCTTGTTAACTACCCTCTCAAAAATATTTTACATTTCAGCTGTGATAACTGACCCTCAGGCATTAGTAGCATGATGTAGGCCCCAGCATTGCCTTGACTGGTGAGAAAATGTTCATATTGATGCAGTAATGACTTACATGTATGCTGAGCCTTAATGAAAATTTACCCCCCCCCCAAAAAAAAATAAATAAATATATATATATATATATATATTTATTTATTTATTTATTTATTTATTTTTATCTGTACGCAATGACATACAGATTTTTTTACATTTCAAGTGTGTAGAAATTGAATACACGTAAACTGATGATTGAGCCATTAGTAGCATGATGCAGGCTGCAGGCTGACAGACAGCAACAGTGAAAAGATAGGGCACCGCCAGCAAGGCGGGCTGGGCGAGGTCTATACATCAGAATCAGCCGGAGGAGTGTGAAAATCCTCCAAAATCCAGGCTTGGTTAATTTTGACAAAAGTGAGGAGGACAACTTGGTCTGTTTGGGTGTCACCAAACCCCTCACGACACTGAAAACTCTCTTCGAGATGACAACGGAAGCAGGGCAAGAAAGAATATAGAGAGCATACTGTGTCAGTTTGGGTCACTGTTCTGCCTCTGATGTTGCCTCCTCCTTAGCACCCTGATTTGGCTCCCAGGTCCTGTCCAGCGCACAAGCGCCATCGGAGTCCTCACCCTCTCTTTCACTGTTATCAGACTGTACGATGTCATGGTGGGCTCTTTGGCAACCCTCCCCTTCTGTTCCCCGACTGCCACTGTCGCTGACCCCAGCGCCAATTGCATGGCTACAGTAGCCACTACTACTACCACCACCAAAACGACCATGCCTTAGATAATCAGCCTCCTCCTTCACCTCCTCCTCTGGGCAGTACAAATGTTGACTTCTCTCACGCAAGTTGTTAACACAAACAATAGCAGATCTTGGGAAGACGAGCTACAAAAAATACTGTAGAGCCTCATTTAAGAGTCTGCAATCAAAAGTGCAAAGCTCCCTGAGAAACTGTCATATACAAAATTACCATGGAGCCACAGTTATGGGTTTCAACATAGTGAAAGCCGGATATCCCTCCAGGGAAGGAAAAATAAGCAAAGGGGTGTTCCTGTTTTAGAGATCACCAAATCTACCATATTAAGTAGTCCCTATGTCAAAATCCAGCTGTTATAAGTCTTAAGGATATGATCAGAGAAAATGCCTAAGCAAGTTATCCATCCAGACAGCTGTTTTGGGGTGTTTTCCCTCATACAGTGTGGATGCACTACATCCTGATGCTGCAGGCAGTCAATACACATGCAATGAGTGGCCCAGAAGAAGACCATGGAGCAGTGAGTACTGCCAGTGTTAGTAGTGCAATCACAGCTACACATGTTTTATGGTGGCATCAGACACTCTTGGAGGACACATAAGATACTGTAGTTGTAGGCTTGTTCAGCCAACAGCTCTCACTCCCAAATCCCTCATATAAATGCTTGCTTGACGCAGCTCAGCAAGAATCTGCCCAACTTTCCAATCCTTATGTTCTTCTACATCGGCTGTCGGTGGAGCATCAGGAGTCTCCTACAGTTCTGCCAAAATTGGTTTAGTCATAATACAGCTAGCTAATGTGTATGACCAGTTGGTTGAAGCTGGGTGTATGGAGACAGTAAAGCCATGAAACGTCTTTTTCCATATGCCTTCTCACGTAATTGAAGGCACATAGCACAGCATAAATCCATAGATTTATGCATTATGGATCTATAGAATACACATCCTTTATGTGGCCATGTGCAGAAGAGCTTAAATGAGCTCTAGAAAGAAATACATGTTGAGCAAGTTGAAAACTGGAACAAGGTGAAATCCTGGTGTCAACTTGCCCGTCCACAGAATAGGGAATAAGTGTCTGATCGGCAGGAGTCCTTCCAGTGGGACACCCAACAATCACGAGAATGTTCCCCAGTTCTTCCCGCAGCTCTTACACTTGTGGAAGTGCTCACTGGTGCGCAGGAGACATGAGGAGTGTTGAGTGTGGCTCAGAGCAGGCAATTTAATAGTTTGATCAATACAGTGAATATTGACCTTGGAGCTTGATTGAATAACTGCTCTTCCTGGTGAGAACAAGTGGTGACTGCTCCATGATCAAAAGGTTCTCTCCACTACAGGTGAGGATGAGTTAATTTCTTAAAATTTGTTTTGGGTACGAATGGGCTGAATCAGTCAACCATTTTGATTCAGGTCCAAGTAAATTTGCATATAGTGCAAGTGACCTGATTGCCTGGAAAATTTTCTCTCTGTCTCTCAGATTTCTCCTGGAACAAATCACAAAAATGTAAATAGTTTTGAATCAAAATTTTTGGGGAAAATTTGGGTTGAGTTCTTGAGTTTTAGAATTGTAGTCTCTACTCAGTTGATTTTTTTAAAGGCTACATTATAAATCCCGGAGTAATTTTATTGCCTTTGGAGGATATCTCGGAACCAATATCATCAAAAGTGATTTAAAAATAAAAATTACTAAATACTACAGTTTTTGTATTGGCTTTTCATTTTCAGCACAAAGGTCTCCATTTCTGATCAATATAAACTTGTCTTCTAAGCAGACCTGTAAAATTTGTTAAAGCAGCTGAATAAGTTTTAAAATAATAAAAGAAGATCCCCTGCTTACTCTTTCGTCTTTATCCACTGACGTACAACCTAACTTGACATTTAAAGGTGTTGTCCAAGTGTTTAATATTGATGACCTATCCTCCGGATCTTTGATCGGTTGGGGTCCGACGCCCACCAACCCCCATCGATCAGCTGTTCAAAGAGGCCTCCTTATATTGTATCTTACCAAGAACAGTGCTGTCATTGGTGGCTGTGCTTAGTATTGCAGCTCAGCCTCATTCACTTGAATGGGAATGAGCCCCGCTTAGGCTATGCGATGGATGAACATGGGGTCATTGGCCTAGGAA
>CM065592.1:12107717-12123170 GCA_033119425.1 Bufotes viridis | reverse complement strand
TATTCTCTCTCCCCTTTTTCTCTTCTCTAACACTTCTTGTCCTCTCTATCTGAATTTTTCACTTTCTGTCTTTTTCACAATATGTACACCTTCACCTCTTTCTTTCTTGGCATTTCTCTACCCATTCCTCACCCCCATCTAATAGTACCCTTATTATCAATAGAAACTCTCCAGGTCATTCCTTACATGAGTTACACCAGGTTTCCATAACAACTCGGCCTTTTTTTCACTGTTATAGTTCACTGTTAAGGGCGTTGTGCTGGAGGTCACTTTTTAGGGGCAGGTGCTATGGATATCACATTTAAGGGGCAGGCTGCTGTGGAGGTCTTTACTTAAGGGGGCAGGGTGCTGTAGAGTCTTATATTAAGGGTACAGGTGCTATTAAGGTCACTGTTAAGTGGGTGTGGAGGTCAATGTTAAGAGGCGAGGTCGCGGAGTCAGTGTTAAGGGGACATCGTATGGTGATGCAATGTTAAGGGGTGGAGTGCTGTATAGAATCACTTTTAAGGGATGGCACTATAGAGTCACAGTTAAGGTGATGGGATACTGTGAAGGTCAATGTTATGGGGTGAGATGTTGAAAGGAGTCACTGTTAGGGGCGGGTGACTTGAAGCCTGATTCTGTGCTATGGGACCTCACTCCAATTAATATTGTTTAATTTTTATTTATTTTATGTTAACTCATCATTTCCCTATCTACATTTGTTTGCAGGGGATTTAACTACATTTTGCTGCCTTTTGCAGCCCTCTAGCCCTTTCCGGGTGTGTTTTACAGCCTTTTTAGTGCCCAAAAGTTCGGGTCCCCATTGACTTCTATGGGGTTCGGGTTCGGGATGAAGTTCGGGTCGAGTTCGGATCACGAACCAGAACATTTTTCGAAAGTTCGGCCGAACTCGTCGAACCCGAACATCCAGGTGTTCGCTCAACTCTAAACATAAGTAGCATTTAAAAAATTCTGGTGTCCAATTTGCAGCAGTCTTCTTGTAATTAATACCAGAAAAAGGCATTATAGTGTCCAGTGTTGTCATTTTGGTTCCAAAAAGGGCAATTTAATCAATCTGGTGTTGGTGACACCTGAAATAGTAGGCCGCACGTTGTTACTCCTTTGAAAAGGAAATAGTTCTCCCACTGTGGGAATTCATTTAACATAAGTAGCATTTAAAAAATTCTGGTGTCCAATTTGCAGCAGTCCTCTTGTAATTAATACCAGAAAAAGGCATTATAGTGTCCAGTGTTGTCATTTTGGTTCCAAAAAGGGCAATTTAATCAATCTGGTGTTGGTGACACCCGAAATAGTAGGCCGCACGTTGTTACTCCTTTGAAAAGGAAATAGTTCTCCCACTGTGGGAATTCATTTAACATAAGTAGCATTTAAAAAATTCTGGTGTCCAATTTGCAGCAGTCTTCTTGTAATTTATAGCGTAAAAAAGAATTATATCTTCCAGTGTGGGATTTTTTGGGCTTAAAATTAATATATTTTATTGTTGTGCGTGTTGAATCGCAACAATGAGGAAACATTCTATTAAGGGACGGGGACGCGGTCGTGGTGGTGTCCGTGGAGTCTCTGTTGCTGGTAGTGGACGTGGACGTTCGCCCTCAGGTGAACAAAGTAGTGAACCAACTCCCTCAAGTAGCCGGCAGAATTTACAGCGATATTTGTTGGGGCCCAATGCCGTTATGAGGATGGTAAGGGCTGAGCATGTACAGGCAGTAGTCGATTGGGTGGCCGACAGTGCTTCCAGCACGTTCACCACATTGTCTTCCACCCAGTCTTCTGCGGAAAGCGCACAGGTGGCACCGGAAAACCAAGCCCATCAGTCTGTCACATAACCCCCATGCATATCAGGGAAACTGTCCAAGCCTCAAGTTATGCAGCAGTCTCTTCTTCTGTTTGAAGACTCTGCTGGCAGGGGTTCCCAGGGGCGTCCACCTAGCCCTTCCCTAGCGGTGGAAGACATACCATGCACTGACGCACAACCACTTATGTATCCAGATGATGACGACATGGGAATACCACCACAGCAGAGTCACCCAGTCTCTGATGATGACGAAACACAGGTGCCCACTGCCGCGTCTTATTGCATTGTTCAGACTGAACAGGAGGAGGTCAGGGAGGAAGACTGGGTGGAAGACGATGCAGAGGACGATGAGGTCTTAGACCCCACATGGACTGAAGGTCGTGCCGCTGACTTAAATAGTTCAGAGGAAGAGGCAGTGGTGAGACCGAGACAACAGCGAAGCCAAAGAGGGAGCAGGGGGCAAAAGCAGAACACCCGCCGTCCCGAGAGTTCGCCTGCTATTGGCCAGCGCCAACAGGGACCCAGCACCCCAAAGGCATCTTCAAGGAGTTCCCTGGCATGGCACTTCTGAGTACTAAAAGTTGAAATCGCAATGCGATTCTTATGTAATTGCTTAATCGCATTGCGATTACAACTTTGAGCTACCGATCACCATAGGAACGCCTCCTCCAGTAGAATGTACTGTCGGATGTGAGAATTAAGTTGAAATCGCAATGCGATTCTTATATATCTGCTTAATCGCATTGCCGTTTCAACTTAGCATTGCTAAATAATTCCATCCATATTCGTTAACTTACTGACTCAGTAAGTTAACGATATGGATGGAATTATTTAGCAATGCTAAGTTGAAATCGCAATGCGATTAAGCAAATATATAAGAATCGCATTGCGATTTCAACTTAATTCTCAGATCCTACAGTACATTCTACTGGAGGAGGCGTTCACAGTGATCGTTAGCTCAAAGTTGTAATCGCAATGGTTTATTGCGGTATATTATCCCTCTGGGTGTCTTTACAGCCTTTTAGTGCCCAAAAGTTCGGGTCCCCATTGACTTCTATGGGGTTCGGGTTCGGGATGAAGTTCGGGTCGAGTTCGGCCGAACTTCAGGTAAAAGTTCGGGTTCGGGATCCGAACTCGACCCGAACTTCATCCCGAACCCGAACCCCATAGAAGTCAATGGGGACCCGAACTTTTGGGCACTAAAAAGGCTGTAAAAGACACCCAGAGGGATAATATACCGCAATAAACGCATTGTGATTACAACTTTGAGCTAACGATCACTTCCAGGTGTTCGCTCAACTCTACTTCTCACCTGTCTGTCCGACATGCTGTAAGTCAAAAGAAGCTGCAATTCCACTCCAGAATCAAGGATGAATGTAAGTATAATACACCCTAAAACTTGTTGTATAAGGAAGCAAATTCACCCCAGAAGCAAGGATGAATGGACATACTTTTATATATTTAAAATAAATATACCCCAAAACTGATTGAATCAGACAGCACTTTCACCCCAATAACAAAAGCAAGGAAGGATTACTGGGATTAGTGATGTATCATAGAATGCAAACAACCTTAAATCTGTAGTAATAGATCACTTTTTGTAACCAGCCGGTTTTAGACAAAATGTGCCCCTGGGCAAAATCAAAAGTGTGACCCCAAATCTTGTAATAATGTGCTAAAAATACAGTTTGATGTCCGCCACCCCCGACGATCAGCTGTTTGAGGAGACAACGCGTACCGGAGCAGGAATAGAGAAGATGGACGGCATGTGTGGACAGTGCATACTGTCTCCTCATGCAGCTGATTGTCGGGGGAGCCAGGTGTCGGACCCCAATTGATCTGATCTTGATGATCTATCTTAAATACTGGTCATCAATATAAAAAAACCTGGAGAACTTCTTGAAGCTACTCCTAAGGGCTCATGCACACGACCGTGTGCCCCCCGTGGCCGTATTGCAGCCCGCATACAGCGGGTCCGCAATACACAGGCATCGGCAGTGTGCATGCCACATCATGGATCGCGGACCCATTTACTTGAAGGAGTGTTTCTGTCCATGCAAACGTAATGCATGCAAGTGAATGGGTCTGCGATCCGCATGCGACTGCTCCATGGTCTGTGTCCGTGCATTGCGGACCGCAATTTGCCCTTACGTTCTTGGGCATGACCCTTTATACTGTGCCTGCTTTGCTCCCCCCGATGACCTCAAACACTGTACTATACTGTAGATCCAGACTGCCCTCATTAGTAGTGTTGAGCGAACAGTTCGAGCATAGTTCACGGACATTTCAAAAAAGTTCGGGTTCGGGTTCGTTGTTCGGCGATTTCTTCCCGCTTTCTGAAGTGCTGCACAGCAGCCAATCAGCTAGCGTTTTACTTCTTGCCCTAAGAGCCCATCACAGCCATGCCTACTAATGGCATGGCTGTGATTGGCCAAGTGCAGCATGTGACCCAGCCTCTATTTAAGCTGGAGTCACGTAGCGCCGCACGTCACACTGCTCTGATTAGTGTAGGGAGAGGACGCAGCTTCTGTGAGGGCGAGATTAGGCAGGAAAAGTCAGCAACAGCACCTAATGAACTGATCGATCTACAGCTGTGAATGATTGAACTTCTGCTAGTTACTTGCTCACTGGTTTTTAGGCTGCACAGAGCGTTTTTCTGTCACTTATTTTCTGGGGTGATCGCGGCCATTTTGTGACTTGTGGTGCACCAGAAGAAGCTGCCACCAAGTCCATCAATCCATCAATAATAGTTTTTTTTTTTGCTATATCCTACATCAGGGGCTTGGCTGTGCTAATTGTCACCCCTAGAAACTCAGGATAGCAATTTCTATATTTTATTAAGGGGTTAAATACAATTGCCCAAATATCAATCCCCTAAATCTGGTGTTCCAGCTTTGGCTAGCCAAGTATAATACTGTCTGCTGTCTGGCAAAGGATAGATTATTTTATGTGGTGAAATTCAATTGCCAAAATAGCAATACCATAAATCAGTGGTTTCAGCTGTGGCTGGCAAAGTATAATAGTGTCCGCCAAAACATATATTTTGTTCTGGGGTGAAATTCAATTGCCAAAATAGCAATACCCTGAATATGGTGTCTCAGCTGTTGCAGGCCAAGATTCATAGTGTCCGCAAAAACATATATTTTGTTCTGGGGTGAAATTCAATTGCCAAAATAGCAATACCCTGAATCTGGTGTCCCAGCTGTTGCAGGCCAAGATTCATAGTGTCCGCCAAAACATATATTTTGTTCTGGGGTGAAATTCAATTGCCAAAATAGCAATACCATAAATCAGTGGTTTCAGCTGTGGCTGGCAAAGTATAATAGTGTCCGCCAAAACATATATTTTGTTCTGGGGTGAAATTAAATTGCCAAAATAGCAATACCCTGAATCTGGTGTTCGAGCTGTTGCAGGCCAATTGTAAATCTGTCCATAAAAGGATAGTTTTCATCCAGGGCCTACATACTAGACCTAAAAGAGATATTCTCCTAAATCAGTGGTTACTGCTGTGCTTGGATTAGTGTAATACGCTACATAAACAAATAGGCAGATAGTGTTAGGTGCCTGTAAAAAAAGGCCTGAATTTGAAATCAATACATTGGGCCAAATCTTCAAAAGAGATTGCAGAGAAGCGGCACTCACCCATTTCTTGGAAGAAAAGTCCACTTTATTTCATGGTATAGTCAGGTACATGCTAAGTCTGTGCACATAGAAAAGGAACAGCCGTTTCGCGTTATACACGCTTCATCAAGCCTCATGTTGAGTGGGGCTGGGTGCTCATCTTAAAACCAAGGTGGATCCACCCCTGCACCACGTCACATGTTAGTTGGGGAAACATATTAACCCCTTACATACAAAAAGACAATATGATAAAAACTACAATTAGACAAAGACTGATAGGTCATTCCTATCATTAAAGCCAAGTGGCCCCATTGCCTCTGTTTTCATAATCCAGAATGCTTCTCTTTGTAATAGAAGCTTTTTTCTATCTCCTCCTCGTTGAGGTAGTTTGACTATCTCTAGTCCTGCAAATCTGAGCAAATCCGCGCAGTTCTGATGCGATTGTGACATATGTTGAATTAATTTAGTAGCTCCAACTCCTGTTCTCAAAGAATTTTTGTGCTCTCTGAAGCGCACAAACAAAGGTCTAAAGGTTTTGCCGACATAGTAGTGGCCGCAGGGACAGAAAATCACATATACTACATAGGTGGATCTGCAATTAATAAAATCGCGCACTCGCCACTTTAAGGATCCCATGTGGAGGTAAGCGCCTTTACAAATCTGAGCACACATAGAGCAGTGTCCACACCTGAAATTTCCCTCAGGAATACAACGTTGTAGCCAATTCTTATTTTCATTTTCATCAGTAAAGTGGCTACGCGTGATGACATTGCCTATGGTTTTGCTCCTTCTGAAGCCAACCACAGGGAGGGCAATCAGTTTATTTTTTAAAATCTGGTCACTTTGAAGAATGTGCCAATTTTTAAATATTGCATTTTTTACTTGTTGCCCCATCGGGGAGTAATCAAATGTGAACACTGGTCTAGAGATTGCGTTATCTCCGCTGTGATCCATCCTATTCAAATTACCATCCCTGCGGTCAGCACCACCATCGGCTATACCTGTAAATCTGCGTGTCAGTACTCTATGATAAGCTTAATCAATTTTAAATTCTGAATAACCCCTCTGCAAAAACCTCATCTTTAATATTTTGGATTGTTCTACGAATTCTGTGTCACTGGTAATAATTCTATTTAAGCATGAAAATTGGCCATAAGGTAAGGAGGAGGTAACATGTGGGGGGGTGGAAGCTGCCGCAGTGCAAGAACGCATTGGTGGAGGTGGGTTTTCTGTAGACAGTTGTCTCCAGACATCCATCACCCACCTTCACCAACACGTCTAAAAATTCCAATTTAGCAGAGCTAATTTTGCTGGTAAAGGACATGTTCATATCATTATCATGGTTCAAGTAATCCACAAAGGCAAGGAAGTTGATTTCATCACCAGCCCATACTATAAAGACGTCATCAATATATCTAAAATACGTTTTTATATGCTTAACAAGACGGTTATTAACCGTAAATACATATTTGGCTTCAAAAGCGGCCAGGAATAAATTTGCAAACGTGCATGCTATGGGCGTGCCCATTGCAGTACCTGACCGTTGATGATACCATTGATTGTTAAACAAAAAAGCATTATGTGTCAATATAAACGAGATGGAGTCCACAATAAAATTAACAAAAACATCACTTTTGCCTATGTCTCTCAGTTGTCGGCCAATTACATCAGCCCCTAAGTTTTGGGGGATTCTGGTGTAAAGACTCTAGACATCGATAGATGCCAAGAGAAAATCTTCACACCACTCAATCTCCTTTAAACCCTTCAGAAAATCGCTGGTATCTCTCAAATAGGAGGGTATCCCTTCCAACATAGGTCGTAATAACCAATCAAGATATTGGGATAAAGGCTCAGTAATAGAGCCTAACCCAGCCACGATTGGACGCCAGGGGGGTTAACCAGCGATTTGTGAATCTTGGGCAAGTGATACCACACAGGTTTAATCGGAAACTGAGGATACAGTTTTTCTGCAGTTTCTCTGGAGAGGACTCCTAACTCTACATATTTCCACAATAATGATCTGAGTTGTTGTTGGTATTTGAAGGTTGGATTAGTTTGTAGACATGCATATGTAGTAGGATCACTCAGCTGTCTTTCAGCTTCTTGAAGGTATTGCGATCTATACATTATAACAATCTTACCACCCTTGTCGGCCGGTTTTACAATAAGCTTGTCATTCTGTGAAATCCGATTCATGGCTTGGCTTCACCATGACTGAGATTCTGTTTAATTGTAGGATAAAATAATGCTTTAATATCAGAAATGACCTGTTTATAAAACAGATCCAAAGCGATCCCGGCCGGCAAGGGTGGAGAGAAAGTTGAACGCACGCCACCTCTGAAATTAGTCAGATGTGGCGATCTCTGAGAATCATGTAATTCGCAACCTTGTAGTTCTATAAGTGTGTTCACAATAAGCCTATCTACTTGATCTAAATTTTAACCAACTTAAAAACCTAGTGGGCCTATTACAGGTGATTCCAATTCCTTCACACCCTGTGTGGATACATTTTTATCCTGAAACCATTTAAATAAATTCAATTTTCTGACAGATTTAAATAGGTCAATCTCAAATTTGACTACATCAAAATCATTTACCAAGCTATAGTTCAAACCTTTGGATAATAATGAAAGACAGTGTTCATCAAGTGGTTCATCTGTTAAGTTCACAACGTTGTAACCTGGCGGTAACTCCTGCACTGTGCCAGCATGAAGACTCAATTTCTCCACCCTACTTGCTTCCTTTTGTAACCTCCTCTGTAAGGCCCTTTTCTTTTGTGATCTCCCTCTTCTGGTGGATTTTCTGGTGGATTTGTTGGTAGTGTCTGTCCGTTTGGGGATTCAGTGACATTATTCATCTGTGAGGTTTTCGCAGTAAGGTTTTCCGAAGCGCTTGAATCCGAATCTGTTGTCCAGTAATCGCCAGAGCGGCAATTAAATTTGTGTTTTCTCTTTTGGAGACGTTTTAATGTTCCCCAGGAGAAAATTTTATTCTGTTCATAATCCAATTTATCCCTTAGGAATTTGTCTTTTTTCCTTTCTTTGACATCGGATTGTATGGGAATTAAGCGTTTTTCCAATTTATTGAGAAAAATTTGCATCTGTGAGTCTGTCTTCCGTGTTTTGAGTTCTCCCTTGATTTTGGCAATATCAGAGATTAGTACTGCATATTCTTTTTCATTTTGAGCAAGGACCAACTTCATAAGTTTAAATGCACAGTCAAGTTGTATATTTTTCCATTGTGTGAGGAATATTTCATCATCCTGGAATTGTGAAGGCTCTCATTGGGCCAAATATTTTTTTTCTTATTGTGGTGCTTGGTGAACGGTAACAATGAGGAAAACATCTAGTAAGGGATGCGGACACTGTCGTCGTGGTGTTAGTGTACCCTTTTGTGCTGGGAGAGGACGTGGCCATTCTGCCACAGCCACACATCCTAGTGAACCAACTACCTCAGGTTCCAGTACCCGCCAGAATTTACAGCGATATTTGGTGGGGCCCAATGCCATTCTAAGGATGGTAAGGCCTGAGCAGGTACAGGCGCTAGTCAATTGGGTGGCCGACAGTGGATCCAGCATGTTCACAACATTATCTCCCATCCAGTCTTCTGCAGAAAGCGCACAGGTGGCACCTGAAAACCAAGCCCATCAGTCTGTCACATCACCCCCATGCATATCAGGGAAACTGTCTAAGCCTCAAGTTATGCAGCAGTCTCTTATGCTGTTTGAAGACTCTGTTGGCAGGGTTTACCAAGGGAATCCACCTAGCCCTTCCCCAGTGGTGGAAGACATAGAATGCACTGATGCACAACCACTGATGTTTCCTGATGATGAGGACATGGGAATACCACCGCATCGAAGTCCGCACGTCTCTGATGATGACGAAACACAGGTGCCAACTGCTGCGTCTTTCTGCAGTGTGCAGACCGAACAGGAGGTCAGGGAGGAAGACTGTGTGGAAGACGATGCAGGAGACGATGAGGTCCTAGACCCCACATGGAATGAAGGTCGTGCCACTGACTTTCATAGTTCAGAGGAAGAGGCAGTGGTGAGACCGAGCCAACAGCGTAGCAAAAGAGGGAGCAGGGGGCAAAAGCATAACAGCCGCCTCCAAGAGAGTTTGCCTGCTACTGGCCACCACCACCAGGGACCGAGCACCCCAAAGGCAGCTTCAAGGAGTTCCCTAGCCTGAAGCGAGGCATTAACGTTCTGAACCTTAGCACAACCTGCATGACCAGGCATCTACATGCAAAGCATGAACTGCAGTGGAGTAAACATCTTAAAAGCAAGGAACTCACTCTGGCTCCCCCTGCTCCCTCTTCTGCTGCTGCCTCGGCCTCTTTCTCCGCCTCGGGAGGAATGTTGGCACCTGCCGCCCACCAAACAGAGGATGTGCCACCGACACGACCACCTGCGTCACCAAGCATCTCCACCATGTCGCACGGCAGCGTTCAGCTCTCCATCTCACAAACCTTGGAGAGAAAGCGTAAATTCCCACCTAGCCACCCTCGAGCCCTGGGCCTGAATGCCAGCATTTCTAAACTACTGGCCTTTGAAATGCTGTCATTCCGGCTGGTGGACACAGACAGCTTCAAACAGCTGATGGCCATGGCTCTCCCCCAGTATGCGGTTCCCAGCCGCCACTACTTCTCCAAGACAGCCGTGCCTTCCCTGCACAACCAAGTATCCGATAAAATCAAGTGTGCACTGCGCAACGCCATCTGTGGCAAGGTCCACCTAACCACAGATACGTGGACCAGTAAGCACGGCCAGGGACGCTATATCTCACTAACTGCACACTGGGTAAATGTAGTGGCGGCTGGGCCGCAGGCGGAGAGTTCCTTGGCGCACGTCCTTCCGCCGCCAAGGATCACAGGGCATCATTCTTTGCCTCCTGTAGCCTCCTCCTCCTACTCGGCTTCCTCCTCCTCTGCTTCCACCAGCTCATCCAGTCAGCCACACACCTTCACCACCAACTTCAGCACAGCCCAGGTAAACGTCAGCAGGCCATTCTGAAACTCATATGTTTGGGGGACAGGCCCCACACCGCGCAGGAGTTGTGGCGGGGTATTGAACAACAGACCGACTAGTGGTTTCTGCCGGTGGGCCTCAAGCCTGGCCTGGTGGTGTGCGATAATGGGCGAAATCTCTCCGCAGCTCTGGGACTAGCAGGTTTGACGCACATCCCTTGCCTGGAATATGTGCTGAATTTGGTGGTGCAGAAGTTCATTCACAACTACCCCGACATGTCAGAGCTGCTGCATAAAGTGCGGGCCGTCTGTTCGCGCTTCCGGTTTTCACATCCTGCCGCTGCTTGCCTGTCTGCGCTACAGCGGAACTTCAGCCTTCCCGCTCACTGTCTCATATGCGACGTGCCCACCAGGTGGAACTCCACCTTGCACATGCTGGAGAGACTGTGCGAGCAGCAGCAGGCCATAGTGGAGTTTCAGCTGCAGCACGCACGCGTCAGTCGCACTGCGGAACAGCACCGCTTCACCACCAATGATTGGGCCTCCATGCGAGACCTGTGTGCCCTGTTGCGCTGTTTTGAGTACTCCACCAACATGGCCAGTGGCGATGACACCGTTATCAGCGTTACAATACCACTTCTATGTCTCCTTGGGAAAACGCTTAGGGCGATGATGGAAGAGGAGGTGGCCCAGGAGGAGGAGGAGGATGAGGGGTAATTTTTAGCACTTTCAGGCCAGTCTGTTAGAAGTGGCTCAGAGGGAGGTTTTTTGCAACAGCAGAGGCCAGGTACAAATGTGGCCAGCCAGGGCCCACTACTGGAGGACGAGGAGGATGAGGAGGAGGTGGAGGAGGATGAGGATGAAGCAGGTTCACAGCGGGATGGCACCCGACACAGCTCAGGCTCATCACTGGTGCGTGGCTGGGGGGATACGGAGGACGATGACGATACACCTCCCACAGAGGACAGCTTGTCCTTACCTCTGGGGAGCCTGGCACACATGAGCGACTACATGCTGCAGTGCCTGCGCAATGACAGCAGAGTTGCCCACATTTTAACGTGTGCGGACTACTGGGTTGCCACCCTGCTGAATCCCCGGTACAAAGACAATGTGCCCACCTTACTTCCTGCACTGGAGCGTGATAGGAAGATGCGCGAGTACAAGCGCACGCTGGTAGACACGCTCCTGAGAGCATTCCCAAATGTCACAGGGGAACAGGTGGAAGCCCAAGGCGAAGGCAGAGGAGGAGCAAGAGGTCGCCAACGCAGCTGTGTCACGGCCAGCTCCTCTGAGGGCAGGGTTAGCATGGCAGAAATGTGGAAAAGTTTTGTCTCCACGCCACAGCTAACTGCACCACCACCTGATACGGAACGTGTTAGCAGGAGGCAACATTTCACTAACATGGTTGAACAGTACGTCTGCACACCCCTCCACGTACTGACTGATGGTTCGGCCCCATTCAACTTCTGGGTCCTTAAATTGTCCACGTGGCCAGAGTTAGCATTTTATGCCTTGGAGGTGCTGGCCTCAGCGGCCAGCGTTTTGTCTGAACGTGTATTCAGCACGGCAGGGGGCGTCATTACTGACAAACGCAGCCGCCTGTCCACAGCCAACGTGGACAAGCTGACGCTCATAAAAATGAACCAGGCATGGATCCCACAGGACCTGTCCCTCCCTTGTGCAGAATAGACATGTATAACTGCCTCCCCCTCAACCATGTATTCTTGTACTCTGGGGCACTTCTTTATTGAATCCTCATTTTTTTAACTTTACTATGATCTTGCGGTGCAACCCAAAGTTGAATAAACCTCTCCTCTGTCTGGGTGGTGGGGGCGAAATACCTGAAAGTGGCCTTCTCCGGTGGTGGGTGATATGACGCATGATTCCTTGCTGTGGGACCTCTCTCCTCTGTCTGGGTGATGGGGCCGAAATAACTGAA
The DNA here is from genome assembly GCA_033119425.1 of Bufotes viridis. Classification (NCBI taxonomy): domain Eukaryota; kingdom Metazoa; phylum Chordata; class Amphibia; order Anura; family Bufonidae; genus Bufotes; species Bufotes viridis. The sequence goes on along the minus strand of CM065592.1, from coordinate 12,110,844 downwards.
AGTGGCCTTCTCCGATGGTGGGTGATATGATGCATGATTCCTTGCTGTGGGATCTCTCTCCTCTGTCTGGGTGCTGGGGCCGAAATAACTGAAAGTGGCCTTCTCCAGTGTTGGGTGATATGATGACGCATGATTCCTTGCTGTGGGACCTGTATCCTCGGTCTGGGTGCTGGGCTGAAATAACTGAAAGTGGCCTTCTCCAGTGGTGGGTGAAATGACGCATGATTCCTTGCTGTGGGACCTCTCTCCTCTGTCTGGGTGCTGGGGCCGAAATAACTGAAAGTGGCCTTCTCCGGTGGTGGGTGATATGACGCATGATTCCTTGCTGTGGGACCTCTCTCCTTTGTCTGGGTGCTGGGGCCAAAATAACTGAAAGTGGCCTTCTCCAGTGGAGGGTGATATGACGCGTGATTCCTTGCTGTGGGACCTCACTCCTCTGTCTGGGTGCTGGGCCGAAATAACTGAAAGTGGCCTTCTCGGGTGGTGGGTGATATGACGCATGATTCCTTGCTGTGGGACCTCTCTCCTCTGTCTGGGTGCTGGGGCCGAAATAACTGAAAGTGGCCTTCTCCGGTGGTTGCTGATATGACGCATGATTCCTTGCTGTGGGACCTCTCTCCTCTGTCTGGGTGGTGGGACATAAATAACTGAAAGTGGCCTTCTCCGGTGGTGAGTGATATGACGCATGATTCCTTGCTGTGGGACCTCTCTCCTCTGTCTGGGTGCTGGGGCCGAAATAACTGAAAGTGGCCTTCTCCAGTGGTGGGTGATATGACGCATGATTCCTTGCTGTGGGACCTGTATCCTCGGTCTGGGTGCTGGGCCGAAATAACTGAAAGTGGCCTTCTCCAGTGTTGGGTGATATGACGTATGATTCCTTGCAGTGGGACCTCTCTTCAATTGATATTGGTTAAATTTTATTTTATTTTAATTAATTTCCCTATCCACATATGTTTGCAGGAGATTTACCTGCATGTTGCTGCCTATGGCAGCCCTCTAGCCCGTTCCTGGACTATTTTACAGCCTTTTTAGTGCCTAAAAGTTCGGGTCCCCATTGACTTCAATGGGGTTCGGGATAAAGTTCAGGTCGAGTTCGGATCCCGAACCCGAACATTTTCAGGAAGTTCGGCCGAACTTCCTGAACCCGAACTTCCAGGTGTTCGCTCATCTTTACTCATTAGTAATAGTGCCCCCAATAGTGATAATACTCCCCAAGATATCCCCCATTAGTAGAAATGCCCTCTATATTGCGTCAAATAATAATAACGCCCCTACAGTACCCTAGTAGTAATAATATAAACATAATGCTCCCAGTGGCTCTAAAGTCCCCCTGTAGTGCCCCCCATTAGTTCCAATATATAATGCTTCCCCCATAGTGCCAGTATATAATGGTCCTCTATTCCCCCCAGTAGTACCAGGAATATAGAATGATCTTCTTCCCCTCAAGCAGGGGGCCCTTAGATGATGAGGGCTCTGGGCAATTGCCAGTTTGCACCACCCCCCACCACCACCATGATGCCAGCCCAGTTTGTGACCCCAATTAGTGCAGCGAGGTGTAAGAGAATCGCTCCTATTACCCAGGCTGTACACTCTCCTATTGCACCCTGTTCTCCTTTTATAGTGTAGATGATTCCTCCCTATCCTTTCCCTACACATTGACTAATCTTTCCCTGAATTTGTAAATAGTTTTTTCAGTACAATGAACTCTTTCCTAGCACTGTCCCTAGCGCCTGCTGACGTCTCTCCCTGCACTAAGCACACTGGAAAATGGCAGAATCCAAGATGGCTGAGGCTTTATTTATATGGCTGTGACATCACTGGGCTGGCCGGCTGCTGATTGGCTGCATGAATGGCATTATGGGTGATCCCTCGTTCCCAGAGTTCTTTGCTCCATGTACTAACACGTGCAGCAGCCATTTTAGGAAAAAATGTGATTCGTTGCCACAAAGCATGGGGAAATTCGACTTCAGGACAAATCAAATATTTTCTGAAATTTTGATCGAATTCCACTTCGTCAACTTCGATTCGCTTATCTCTACATGGGACCTTTTAATCACTTTTGATTCAATCTTTTAGGACAGATGGGGTGAGACTGCGTTGATGGAAAAAGTTAAAAAGGCTGAAAATGACCATGGTATGGTGCCGGTTGGTTAGTGCCATGGCTGATGGATATATGCCTTAGTCTGATGGTGGGTATTACTTTTATTTTTTATTAAGCTTTTTCTGTGATTACTTGTTTTTCAATATCAGTGGAGTAATAATTAATCTCCAGCGTTTAGAAAGGATAATTGCAACTTGAAGAAATCCTATATAACCCACACGGCACAGCCTCTGTGGAAATGACTGGATCTGGAGCAGATGTGACATGATTCATGTTACATTTTTATTCTATCTTTTTATATATTTTTACATCTTTATGTTGATTTCCTTGGTAAAAAGTAAGTACTTTACATAGCGGACTAATGAACAACTCCTTCATATCACATCAATAAGACACAGGGGTGCACCTAGCCTATCTGCTGCCTGAGTTGAAAATTGAAATGGCGACCCCTCCCGTGCCAAATTTTTAATTTTCATATCACACTTTCTCTTGTTGCCGCAGGAGAGTCTATGGGCTAATCTTGATTCCGTCTACTACAGAGATGAGAGGGCGATATATCAGCGCTATTACCTCGTTCCAGTGATTGTTGTGAATGTTAGAACTCAGACCCCCACCCATCAAAACCTTTGAAATGTAACTATGACATCAAAAGTTTATTTCAAAGTTCAGTGACTCTTTAAGGCACACCATGTGGGTAATCGCACATAAGATCCACACACATTTCTGTCCAGATTTCTGTGCATTTCTGCACCATATCCGCAATGTAATTATGGATCTTAGAGCGGAATAGATGCGGTTCTGCCCAAGATCATACCCTTCATTGAAAATCCGCATGGCAGGCAAATTTCCGCATGAAAAAAAAAAGTGTACGTGAAATTATATATACACACTGTATATAGTATATAAACTAATATATATTGAATACAGTCCATACATAAGTATATACAGTACATACGCACATATATACTGTATACAATATACACACATACTGTATATACTGGATTTCCGACCCACTTCCCAACGCAG
>CM065592.1:11844927-12107217 GCA_033119425.1 Bufotes viridis | reverse complement strand
TTTTCAAGGTGAATTTAATCCCTACAGCAGCAAGCAGTGTTACTAGACCAGTTAAGCTGAGATACTTTACAGCTGAGAAGATCTGCTCTGCATGGAGGACAGACATTAAGAAGATTGCTTAGACCTTTTCACATCTTAGGTTGAGTTCACACTTCAGTTATTTGGTCAAATACTGTATTTCCATCAGTTCTTGTGAGTCAAAACCAGAGTGAAGCCTCCACAGAGATCAGGTGTAATGGAAATAGCTGCTTCCAAAGAATTATTTCTAACCCTCAGTATGAGAAGTAGTAAGCTGAGTAACGCTGCCTCTGTCTTATGTTCATGTATCTTGTGAGTGTTTGTGGCATTTATGTGTGTGGTGTACTGTATGTGTATCATTTTTTGGACAAAATGAAAGTGTCTTGTTAAGGGCATACCTTTAACCTGTAGGATACCAGCGCCGTACATGTACTGAGTTGAGAAGTGGGTCGGAAATCCCAGTGCAGTACATGTATGGCGGGCTGATCAGGCGGGAGCAGGATCTGCGCCCACCCAATCAGCGGCAAGGGTCCGGCTGTCACCGATAGCCGGACCCCTACTGTATGTGCCGCCATCGGTGAAAACACCGATGGCGGGTCATTAACCCTTGCATTGCCGCGGTCAGCACTGACTGCAGCACATGTGGGATCTTTCCGGGTCCTGGGTAGCCATTGGGTCCCTGCGCTACTGTGACGGGGACCCAATGGCAGTGAAGGCAGCCCGTTGCCTTTCTTTAGGCATCGTGGCTACCTTCCGTGCCAGCCTGTGAAATCCAGCCCCCTGGATCTCACAGGTAGGAAGCTGTAAGTGTATTACACTGGTAATACACTTAGAGCCAATGCATTACAATACAGAAGTATTGTAAAGCATTGTAAAGGAGATCAGACCCCCAAAAGTTTAAGTCCCAGAGTGGGACAAAAATAAAGTGAAAAAAGAAGTAAAAAAAATAAAGTTTGACAAAAAAAATACGTTTCAAGTAAAAGAAAATTAAAAAGTGTCCTTTTCCTTAAATAAAGTAAAAAAAATTGTAAAAAATAGGGAGAAAAATAAAAGTAGACATATTAGGTAGAATAAATAAATAAATAAATAAATAAATAAAAACAGTGTTAAAAAAGCCATTGTCACCTTACATCACAAAAAGTGTAATAGCAAGAGATCAAAAAGTCAAATGCACTCCAAAATAGTGCCAATCAAACAATCGTTTCATCCCGCAAAAAATATGACCTACACTACCTGAGACAATCGCCCAAAAAATGAAAAACAAAAACTATGGCTCTCAGACTATGGAAACTAAAACATGTTTTTCTTTTTCTTTCAAAAATGATATTATTGTGTAATTCTTAAATAAATAAAAAGTATACATATTAAGTATTTCCACATCCGTAATGACCTGCTCTATAAAAATATCACATGACTTAACCCCTCAGGTGAACACCGTAAAAAAAAAAAAAATATTCGGCCAAAAAATAAAAAAACTATGAATATGGAGACGCTAAAAAAATTATTTTTTTCAAAAATGCTTTATTATGTAAAACTGAAACAAACAACCAAAAAAAACATGCTATTGTCGTGTCCGTAACAATCTGCTCTATGAAAATACCACATGATCTAACCTGTCAGAAGAACATTGTAAATAACAAAAAATAAAAACGATGCCAAAACAGCTATTTTTTGTTACCTTGCCTCACAAAAAGTTTAATATAGAACAACCAAAAATTATATGTACCCTAAAATAGTACCAATAAAACTGCCAACTTATCACGTAGTTTGCAAAATGGGGTAATTTTTTTCAGTTTCTACTCTAGGGGTGCATCAGGGGGTCTTCAAATGTGACATGACAACTTAAAATTATCCCAGTGAAATCTGCCCTCCAAAAATCATATGGTGTTCCTTTCCTTCTGCGTCCTGCTGTGTACGGGCTGTTTACGACCAAATGTGGGGTGTTTCTGTAATCTACAGAATCAGGTTACTGAATATTGAGTTTTGTTTGGCTGTTAACCCTTGCTTTGTTACTGGAAAAAATGGATTAAAATGGAAAATCTGCCAAAAAAATGAAATTCTGAAACTTCATCTACATTTTCCTTTAATTCTTGTGGAACACCTAAAGGGTTAACAAAGTTTGTAAAATCATTTTTGAATACCTTGAGGGGTGTAGTTTCTAAAATGGGGCAGATTTTGGATGTTTCTATTATGTAAGCCTCACAAAGTGACTTCAGACCTGAACTGGTCCTTAAAAAATGGGTATTGGAAATTGTCTGAAAAATTTCAAGAATTGCTTCTAAACTTCTAAGCCCTCTAACGTGCTCAAAAAATTAATTCTCATTCACAAAATCATCCATACACGAAGTAGACATATGGCAAATGTAAAGTAATAACTATTATATGAAGTATCACTATCTGTTTCAAAAGCAGAGAAATAGAAATTTGGAAAGTTGCAAATGTTTTTGTAAATTTGTTTTTTAAATAAAAATGAAAAATACTGACTGAAATTTACCACTATCATGAAGTACAAGAATCAGAATGGCGTTCCAAAGTTATTACCATATAAAGTGACACGTGTCCGATTTGCAAAAATCGGCCTGGTATTTAAGGTGAAAAATGGCTCGGTACTGAAGGGGTTAATGAGGCACGGTGAGGTGGCCGCCTGAGATGGTACCATCTAGGGAAAGGAGGGGGACGGCGATGTGAAACAGTAGTTTATACTGACAGTGCAGTACTCTATGCGATGTGACTGTGGTGTAATACAAGCGGCAAAGACTATTGAGGAGCGGGCAGCAGCTCCCTGCTTCCTCCTCACAGATACCTGACTGCACTGCGCAGAGCGGCTTCTGTACTGAGCACGGGCAGTAAATGATAACCCTTGACCCCACATGAACTTCCTGTCGGGTCATAGGCTATAATTCACTGGCCGTGATCCTGAGGAAGCACTGAAAAACAGCCCTGGAAGGAGGGAAAACCAGATCATTACCCTGCTCCAGGTTAATCCCCAGGATGCCTGTAAGTGACTCTGTGTGTGTATACTGTATGTAGTGTATATACAGTATATATGTGTGTATGCACTGTAAATACTTGTATATACACTGTATACAGTAAATATGTGTGTTTATGTACCGTATAGATTTGTATACAGTATGTGTGTACACTGTATACAGTATATATGTGCGTATGTACTGTATATACTTATGTATGGACTGTATTCAATATATATTCGTTTATATACTATATACAGTGTGTATATATAATTTCATAATTTTTTTTTTCATGCGGAAATTTGCCTGCCATGCGGATTTCCAATGAAGAGTAAGATCTTCGGCAGAACCGCATCTATTCTGCTCTAAGATCCATAATTACATTGTGGATATGGTGCAGAAATGCACAGAAATCTGGACAGAAATGTGTGTGGATCTTATGTGCGATTACCCACATGGTGTGCCTTAAAGAGTCACTGAACTTTAAAAAAAACTTTTGATGTCAAAGTTACATTTCAAAGGTTTTGATGGGTGGGGGTCTGAGTTCTTACACTCACAACAATCACTACAACGAGGTAATAGCGCTGATATATCGCCCTCTCATCTCTGTAGTAAACAGAATCAAGATTAGCCCATAGACTCTCCTGCGGCAACAAGAGAAAGTGTGATATGAAAATTAAAAATTTGGCACGGGAGGGGTCGCCATTTCAATTTTTGACTCAGGCAGCACATAGGCTAGGTGCACCCCTGTGTCTTATTGATGTGATATGAAGGGGTTGTTCATAAGTCCGCTATGTAAAGTACTTACTTTTTACCAAGGAAATCAACATAAAGATGTAAAAATATATAAAAAGATAGAATAAAAATCTAACATGAATCATGTCACATCTGCTCCAGATCCAGTCATTTCCACAGAGGCTGTGCCGTGTGGGTTATATAGGATTTCTTCAAGTTGCAATTATCCTTTCTAAACGCTGGAGATTAATTATTACTCCACTGATATTGAAAAACAAGTAATTGCAGAAGTAGCCTAATAAAAAATAATAGTAATACCCACCATCAGACATGACTAAGGCCATGTCATCAGCCATGGCACTAACCAACCGGCACCATGGTCATTTTTTGGCCTTTTTCATTTTTTCCATCAACGCAGTCTCACCCCGTCTGTCCTAAAAGATTTAATCAAAAGTGATCAAAAGGTCCCATGTAGAGATGAGCGAATCGAAGTTGACGAAGTGGAATTCGATCAAAATTTCAGAAAATATTTGATTTGTCCTGAAGTCGAATTTCCCCATGCTTTGTGGCAACGAATCATATTTTTTCCTAAAATGGCTGCTGCACATGTTAGGTCGTGGAGCAAAGAACTCTGGGAACGAGGGATCACCCATAATGCCATTCATGCAGCCAATCAGCAGCCAGCCAGCCCTGTGATGTCACTGCCCTATAAATAGCCTCAGCCATCTTGGATAGTGTTGAGCGAACAGTTAGAGCATCGTTCGGGTTCCTACCGAATTTTGGGGTGTCCGTGACACGGACCCGAACCCGGACATTTTCAAAAAAGTTCGGGTTCGGGTCCGGTGTTCGTCGATTACTTCCCGCTTTCTGAAGGGCTGCACAGCAGCCAATCAGCTAGCGTTTTACTTCTTGCCCTAAGAGCCCATCACAGCCATGCCTACTAATGGCATGGCTGTGATTGGCCAAGTGCAGCATGTGACCCAGCCTCTATTTAAGCTGGAGTCACGTAGCGCAGCATGTCACACTGCTCTGATTAGTGTAGGGAGAGGACGCAGCTTCTGTCAGGGCGAGATAGGCAGGGATAAAGAAGTGAATGATCTACATTTCTACACCTGTGCATCAGAACAACTCAGCTGAGCTGTTCACTGAAAGTCACTATTTTGTTGAGACTGGCCAGAGCGATTTTTACTGGCACATGTAACTGGGCTGACCGGCGGTGGCCATTTTGGGACTTGTGGTGCGCCAGCACAAGCTGCCACAGAGTCTAAACCAAAGCTCCAAAGAAGTGAAAAATCTACACCTGTGAATCAGAACAACAGCGATTCAGCTGCTCAGTCAAAGTCAATTTTTTTTCTGGCTGGGCAGACCGTTTTCTGGCACATGTTACTGGGCTGATAGGCGGCGGCTATTTTGGGACGATTTTTTCATAGATATACTACATCAGGGGTTTGGCTGTGCTTGTGTCACCCATACTAACTGCAAAGATATTTAATATATCAGTGGTGAAACTGAAAGTAACCCACTTGGATAGCAAATTCCATGAATGTGCTGTTCTAGCTAGGCTAGCCAGTGCCACTACAGCCAAGTCCAATACTGTCAGCTAGAAATATTTTTTTTTTTTATGTGCCAGAAATATAAATTAAAAAAAGCTTTCACCGTAATAATAAAATTATTCTGGTGTTAGACCAGAAGAAGCACTCCTGTTGTAATTAATACTGTAAAAAGGCTTAGGCAATATTTCTCCCAGTGTGGGAAATTTATCTAGCAAAACTAGCATTTTAAAAATTCCGGTGTTCTGAAATACCAGCAGTCCTCTTGTAATTAATACCGCAAAAAGGCATTATATCGTCCAGTGTCGTAATTTTGGTGAAAAAAAGGCCAATTTAATCAATCTGGTGTTAGTTACACCAGAAACAGTAGGCCTCACGTTTTTACTCCTGTAAAAAGGAATTAATACAGGAAAAAGGCATTACATTGTCCAGTGTTGTAATTTTGGTGAAAAAAAGGACAATTTAATCAATCTAGTGTTAGGTACACCAGAAACAGTAGGCCTCACGTTTTTACTCCTGTAAAAAGGAATTAATACCGGAAAAAGTCATTATATTGTCCAGGGTTGTAATTTTGGTGAAAAAAAGGCCAATTTAATCAATCTGGTGTTAGTTAGAGCAGAAACAGTAGGCCGCACATTTTTACTCCTGTAAAAAGGAATTATATCTCCCCGTGTGGGAATCTATGTACCAAAACTAGCATTTTAAAACTTCTGGTGTCCAATTAGCAGCAGTCTTCTTGTAAGTAATACCTGAAAAAGGCATTACATTGTCCAGTGTTGTAATTTTGGTGAAAAAAAGGCCAATTTAATCAATCTGGTGTTAGTTACACCAGAAACAGTAGGCAGCAAGTTTTTACTCCTGTAAAAAGGAATTAATACCGGAAAAAGGCATTACATTGTCCAGTGTTGTAATTTTGGTGAACAAAAGGCCAATTTAATCAATCTGGTGTTAGTTAGAGCAGAAACAGTAGGCCTCACGTTTTTACTCCTGTAAAAAGGAATTATATCTCCCCGTGTGGGAATCTATGTACCAAAACTAGCATTTTAAAAATTCTGGTGTCAAATTTGCAGCTGTTTTCTTGTAATTAATACCGGAAAAAGGAATTATATCTTCCAGTGTGGGAATTTATGTACACAATCTAGCATTTTAAAAATTCTGGTGTCCAATTAGCAGCAGTCTTCTTGTAATTAATACCTGAAAAAGGCATTACATTGTCCAGTGTTGTAATTTTGGTGAAAAAAAGGCCAATTTAATCAATCTGGTGTTAGTTACACCAGAAACAGTAGGCCGCACGTTTTTACTCCTGTAAAAAGGAATTTTATCTCCCCGTGTGGGAAACTATGTACCAAAACTGGTATTTTAAAAATTCTGGTGTCCAATTTGCAGCAGTTTTCTTGTAATTAATAACGGAAAAAGGAATTATATCTTCCAGTGTGGGAATTTGGGGGCTAAAAAATAATATATTTTATTGTGGTGCGAGTTGAATTGCAACAATGAGGAAACATTCTATTAATGGACGAGGACGCGGTCGTGGTGGTGTCCGTGGAGCCTCTGTTGCTGGCAGAGGACGTGGCCGTTCGGCCTCAGGCGCACAAAGTAGTGAACCAACTCCCTCAAGTAGCCGGCAGAATTTACAGCGATATTTGGTGGGGCCCAATGCCGTTCTAAGGATGGTAAGGCCTGAACAGGTACAGGCATTAGTCGATTGGGTGGCCGACAGTGCTTCCAGCACGTTCACCACATTGTCTTCCGCCCAGTCTTCTGCAGAAAGCGCACAGGTGGCACCTAAAAAACCAAGCCCATCAGTCTGTCACATCACCCCCATGCATATCAGGGAAACTGTCAGAGCCTCAAGTTATGCAGCAGTCTCTTCTTCTGTTTGAAGACTCTGCTCCCACGGTTTTCCAGGGGCGTCCACCTAGCCCTTCCCCAGCGGTGGAAGACATTCCATGCACTGACGCACAACCACTTATGTATCCAGATGATGAGGACATGGGAATACCACCACAGCAGAGTGACCGAGTCTCTGATGATGACGAAACACTGGTGCCCACTGCCGCGTCTTATTGCAGTGTGCAGAATGAACAGGAGGAGGTCAGAGAGGAAGACTGGGTGGAAGACGATGCACAGGACGATGAGGTCTTAGACCCCACATGGACTGAAGGTCGTGCCGCTGACTTAAATAGTTCAGAGGAAGAGGCAGTGGTGAGACCGAGACAACAGCGAAGCCAAAGAGGGAGCAGGGGGCAAAAGCAGAACAGCCGCCGTCCAGAGAGTTCGTCTGCTATTGGCCAGTGCCAAGAGGGACCCAGCACCCCAAAGGCATCTTCAAGGAGTTCACTGGCATGGCAATTCTTCAAACAATGTGCTGACGACAAGACCAGAGTGATTTGCACGCTGTGCCATCAGATCCTGAGGCGAGGCATTAACGTTCTTAACCTGAGCACCACCTGCATGATCAGGCATCTACATGCAAAGCATGAACTGCAGTGGAGTACACACCTTAAAAACAAGGAACCCGCTCAGGCTCCCCCTGCTCCCTCTACCGCTGCTGCCTCGGCTTCCGCCTCGAGAGGAATGTTGCCACCTGCCGAGCAGCAAACAGAGGATGTGCCACCGACACCACCACCGCCACCGTCACCTAGCGTCTCCACTATTTCACACAGCAGCGTTCAGCTCTCCATCTCTCAAACCTTTGAGAGGAAGCGCAAATTCCCACCTAGTCACCCTCGAGCCCTTGGCCTGAATGCCAGCATTTCTAAACTACTGGCCTCTGAAATGCTGTCATTCCGGCTGGTGGACACAGACAGCTTCAAACAGCTGATGGCCATGGCTGTCCCCCAGTATGTGGTTCCCAGTCGCCACTACTTCTCCAAGACAGCCGTGCCTTCCTGCACATGCAAGTGTCCGATAAAATCAAGTGTGCACTGCGCAACGCCATTTGTGGCAAGGTCCACCTAACCACAGATACGTGGACCAGTAAGCACGGCCAGGGACGCTATATCTCCCTAACTGCACACTGGGTAAATGTAGTGGCGGCTGGGCCCCAGGCGGAGAGTTCCTTGGCGCACGTCCTTCCGCCGCCAAGGATCACAGGGCATCATTCTTTGCCTCCTGTAGCCTCCTCCTCCTACTCGGCTTCCTCCTCCTCTGCTTCCACCTGCTCATCCAGTCAGCCACACACCTTCACCACCAACTTCAGCACAGCCCGGGTAAACGTCAGCAGGCCATTCTGAAACTCATATGTTTGGGGGACAGGCCCCACACCGCGCAGGAGTTGTGGCGGGGTATTGAACAACAGACCGACCAGTGGTTGCTGCCGGTGGGCCTCAAGCCCGGCCTGGTGGTGTGCGATAATGGGCGAAATCTCGTGGCAGCTCTGGGACTAGCCGGTTTGACGCACATCCCTTGCCTGGCGCATGTGCTGAATTTGGTGGTGCAAAAGTTCATTCACAACTACCCAGACATGTCAGAGCTGCTGCATAAAGTGCGGGCCGCCTATGCGCGCTCCGGCGTTCACATCCTGCCGCTGCTCGCCTGTCAGCGCTACAGCGGAACTTCGGCCTTCCCGCTCACCGCCTAATATGCGACGTGCCCACCCGGTGGAACTCCACCTTGCACATGCTGGAGAGACTGTGCGAGCAGCAGCAGGCCATAGTGGAGTTTCAGCTGCAGCACGCACGGGTCAGTCGCACTGCGGAACAGCACCACTTCACCACCAATGATTGGGCCTCCATGCGAGACCTGTGTGCCCTGTTGCGCTGTTTAGAGTACGCCACCAACATGGCCAGTGACGATACTCAATTCTATGTCTCCTAGAGAAAACGCTTAGGGCGATGATGGAAGAGGAGGTGGGCCAGGGCCAGGAGGAGGAGGAGGAGGATGACGGGTCGTTTTTAGCACTTTCAGGCCACTCTGTTAGAAGTGGCTCAGAGGGAGGTTTTTTGCAACAGCAGAGGGCAGGTACAAATGTGGCCAGCCAGGGACCACTACTGGAGGACGAGGAGGATGAGGAGGAGGTGGAGGAGGATGAGGATGAAGCAGGTTCACAGCGGGGTGGCACCCAGCACAGCGCAGGCACATCCCTGGTGCGTGGCTGGGGGGATACAGAGGATGATGACGATACGCCTCCCACAGAGGACAGCTTGTCCTTACCTCTGGGGAGCCTGGCACACATGAGCGATTACATGCTGCAGTGCCTGCGCAACGACAGCAGAGTTGCCCACATTTTAACGTGTGCTGACTACTGGATGGCCACCCTGCTGGATCCACGGTACAAAGTCAATGTGCCCACTTTACTTCCTGCACTGGAGCGTGATAGGAAGATGCGCGAGTACAAGCGCACACTGGTAGACGCGCTCCTGAGAGCATTCCTAACTGTCACAGGGGAACAGGTGGAAGGCCAAGGCCAAGGCAGAGGAGGAGCTAGAGGTCGCCCACGCAGCAGTGTCACGGCCAGCTCCTCTGAGGGCAGGGTTAGAAATGGCAGAAATGTGGAAAAGTTTTGTCTCCACGCCACAGCTAACTGCCCCACCACCTGATACGGAACGTGTTAGCAGGAGGCAACATTTCACTAACATGGTTGAACAGTACATCTGCACACAACTCCACGTACTGACGGATGGTTCGGCCCCATTCAACTTCTGGGTTTCCAAATTGTCCACGTGGCCAGAATTAGCATGTTATGCCTTGGAGGTGCTGGCCTGCCCGGCGGCCAGCGTTTTATCTGAACGTGTATTCAGCACGGCAGGGGCGTCATTACTGACAAACGCAGCCGCCTGTCCGCAGCCAACGTGGACAAGCTGACGTTTATAAAAATGAACCAGGCATGGATCCCACAAGACCTGACCCTCCCTTGTGCAGAGTAGTCCTTAATAACTGCCTTAAAATATGTTGTCTTGTACTCCTGGCCACTTCTTCATTGAAAAATCAATTTTTGAAATTAAGTAGGATCTTGGGGTGCAACCCAGAGTTGAATGAACCTTCCGTCTGTCTGGGTGCCGGGGCCAAAGTACATGAAAGTGTCCTTCTCCTGTGCTGGGTGATATGAATGTTATACTTGTGCTGTCTGACATGTCTCCTTGTGTGGGTGCAGGGGCCAAAGTCACTGAAAGCGGCCTTCTCCTGTGGTGGCTGATATAAATGCCTGAATCTCTGCTGTGGGACCTCTCTCCTCTTTCTGGGTGCAGGGGTCAAAGTCTCTAAAAGTGCCCTTCTCCTGTGGTGGTTGATGTGAAACTGATGCTTGTGCTATCTGACCTGTCTCCTCTGTGTCGGTGCTAAGGCCTAAGTCACTGAAAGCGGCCTTCTCCTGTGCTGGCTGATATAAATGCCTGAATCTCTGCTGTGGGACCTCTCTCCTCCGTGTGGCTGCAGGGGTCAAAGTCTCTAAAAGTGCCCTTCTCCTGTGGTGGTTGATGTAAAACTGATGCTTGTGCTATCTGACCTGTCTCTTCTGTGTCGGTGCTAAGGCCTAAGTCACTGAAAGCGGCCTTCTCCTGTGCTGGCTGATATAAATGCCTGAATCTCTGCTGTGGGACCTCTCACCTCCGTGTGGCTGCAGGGGTCAAAGTCTCTAAAAGTGCCCTTCTCCTGTGGTGGTTGATGTAAAACTGATGCTTGTGCCATCTGACCTGTCTCCTCTGTGTCGGTGCTAAGGCCTAAGTAACTAAATGATGGCCTTCTCCTGAGGTGGTTGATATGATGCCTGATTATGTGCTGTGGGACCTCTCTCCTCTTTCTGGGTGCAGGGGACAAATTATCTAAAGGTGGCCTACTCCTGTGGTGGGTGATCTGTAAAACTGATGCTTGCACTATCTGACCTGTCTCCTCTGTCTCGTTGCTAAGGCCTAACTCACTGAAAGTGGCCTTGTCATGTGCTGGGTGATATAAATGTTGTACTTGTGCCATCTGACATGGTTGCCGGGGTCCCATTAAATGGTGGCCTACTTCTGTGGTGGGTGATCTAAATGCCTGATTCTCTGCTGTGAAAACCTCTCTCCTCCGTCTGGGTGCAGGGGTCAAAGTCTCTCAAAGTCGCCTTCTCCTGTGGTTATTGATATGATGCCTTAATATGTGCTGTGAAACCTCTCTCCTCCGTCTGGGTGCAGGGAGTCAAAGTCTCTCAAAGTCGCCTTCTCCTGTGCTGGGTGATATAAACTGTTATGCTTGTGCCATCTGACATGGTTGCCGGGGTCCCATTAAATGGTGGCCTACTCCTGTGGTGGGTGATCTAAATGCCTGATTCTCTGCTGTGAAACCTCTCTCCTCCGTCTGGGTGCAGGGGTCAAAGTCTCTCAAAGTGGCCTTCTCTTGTGCTGGGTGATGTAAAACTGATGCTTGTACCATCTGACATGGGTGCAGGGGTCAAATTAGCTAAATGGTGGCCTACTCCTGTGGTGGGTGATATGAAGGCCTTAATATGTGCTGTGAAAACCTCTCTCCTCCGTCTGGGTGCAGGGGTCAAAGTCTCTCAAAGTGGCCTTCTCTTGTGCTGGGTGATGTAAAACTGATGCTTGTGCCATCTGACATGGTTGCCGGGGTCCCATTAAATGATGGCCTACTCCTGTGGTGGGTGATCTAAATGCCTGATTCTCTGCTGTGAAACCTCTCTCCTCCGTCTGGGTGCAGGGGTCAAAGTCTCTCAAAGTCGCCTTCTCCTGTGCTGGGTGATGTAAAACTGATGCTTGTGCCATCTGACATGGTTGCCGGGGTCCCATTAAATGATGGCCTACTCCTGTGGTGGGTGATCTAAATGCCTGATTCTCTGCTGTGAAAACCTCTCTCCTCCGTCTGGGTGCAGGGGTCAAAGTCTCTCAAAGTCGCCTTCTCTTGTGCTGGGTGATGTAAAACTGATGCTTGTGCCATCTGACATGGTTGCCGGGGTCCCATTAAATGATGGCCTACTCCTGTGGTGGGTGATCTAAATGCCTGATTCTCTGCTGTGAAAACTCTCTCCTCCGTCTGGGTGCAGGGGTCAAAGTCTCTCAAAGTGGCCTTCTCTTGTGCTGGGTGATGTAAAACTGATGCTTGTGCCATCTGACATGGTTGCCGGGGTCCCATTAAATGATGGCCTACTCCTGTGGTGGGTGATCTAAATGCCTGATTCTCTGCTGTGAAAACCTCTCTCCTCCGTCTGGGTGCAGGGGTCAAAGTCTCTCAAAGTCGCCTTCTCCTGTGCTGGGTGATGTAAAACTGATGCTTGTGCCATCTGACATGGTTGCCGGGGTCCCATTAAATGATGGCCTACTCCTGTGGTGGGTGATCTAAATGCCTGATTCTCTGCTGTGAAAACCTCTCTCCTCCGTCTGGGTGCAGGGGTCAAAGTCTCTAAAAGTGGCCTTCTCTTGTGCTGGGTGATGTAAAACTGATGCTTGTACCATCTGACATGGTTGCCGGGGTCCCATTAAATGATGGCCTACTCCTGTGGTGGGTGATCTAAATGCCTGATTCTCTGCTGTGAAACCTCTCTCCTCCATCTGGGTGCAGGGGTCAAAGTCTCTCAAAGTCGCCTTCTCCTGTGCTGGGTGATATAAATGTTATACTTGTGCCATCTGACATGGTTGCCGGGGTCCCATTAAATGGTGGCCTACTCCTGTGGTGGGTGATCTAAATGCCTGATTCTCTGCTGTGAAAACCTCTCTCCTCCGTCTGGGTGCTGTGAAACCTCTCTCCTCCGTCTGGGTGCAGGGGTCAAAGTCTCTAAAAGTGGCCTTCTCTTGTGCTGGGTGATGTAAAACGGATGCTTGTGCCATCTGACATGGTTGCCAGGGTCCTATTAAATGGTGGCCTACTCCTGTGGTGGGTTATCTGAATGCCTGATTCTCTGCTGTGAAACCTCTCTCCTCCGTCTGGGTGCAGGTGTCAAAGTCTCTAAAAGTGGCCTTCTCTTGTGCTGGGTGATGTAAAACTGATGCTTGTACCAGCTGACATGGGTGCAGGGGTCAAATTAACTAAATGGTGGCCTACTCTTGTGGTGGGTGATATGATGACTGAATATGTGCTGTGGGGCCTCTCTCCTCTTTCTGGGTGCAGGGGTCAAAGTAACTAAAAGTGGCCTTCTCCTGTGCTGGATGGTATAAATGTAATGCTTGTGCTATCTGACATGTCTCCTCTGTCTGGGTGCTAAGGCCTAAGTCACTGAAAGTGGCCTTCTCCTGTGGTGGTTGATATGATGCCAGATTCTCTGCTATGGGACCTCTCTCCTTTGTCTGGATGCTGGGGTCGAAATAATAGTAAGCGACCTTCTCCATTGGTGGGTGATTTGAAGCCTGATTCTGTGCTATGGGACCTAACTCCAATTAATATTGGTTAATTTTTATTTATTTTATGTTTAGTCATCATTTCCCTATCTACATTTGTTTGCAAGGGATTTACCTACATTTTGCTGCCTTTTGCAGCCCTCTAGCCCTTTCCGGGAGTCTTTTACAGCCTTTTTTGCATTGACTTCTATGGGGTTCGGGTTCGGGATGAAGTTCGGGTTGAGTTTGGATCACGAACCCGGACATTTTCCGGAAGTTCGGCCGAACCTCTTGAACCCGAACATCCAGGTGTTCGCTCATCTCTAGTGGTGAGGAAAATTTTGAAAAAGAGGAATGATTTTAGAAAAAGGGGAGTGGTTTTAGAAAAAGGGTAGTGGATTTAGAAAAAGGGGAGAGATTTTAGAAAAAGGGAAGTGAATTATTGGGTTATAGAATGTGTTGTATATTGCTGCAATATAATGAGTAGTAACAGCAAAGGCATTTTACTGCAATAATGCCATTATCACATCCGTGTTATTGAATGCATTGTATGTCACTTCAATCTATCCTCAACTCTGCTACCCATGTTAATCCACCTCTCCAATCATTTCTTCTCTGCCAATCCCTTCACTTTCTCCCTAGAAAATTTGGTAATGTCTCTTGTAACCATGGTTGCAGTAGCGGCAGTGGTAACGACACTCGAGGCAAATACAGACCACAGACTAAGGAGGAGGAACAAGGAGGCCACAATGACATATATCAGTCTGATAAAAGTGGTGGGGAGGGTGAGGAGGAGGTGACATCAGAGGTTGTGCAGAGGTATCAATAATGAGCAGAGGCAGCATATAGCCAGATCTGCTTTTGTAATTCCCCATATACTAAACTCCTGGAGCGTCTGGTATACTATCGCCTCATCGATTATTTCTCTGATAACTCTCTCCTTAATCCAATACAATCTGGTTTTCGCACCCTACATTCTACAGAAACTGTCTTCACCAAAGTGACCAATGACCACCTGACAGCTAAATGCTACGGTGACTACTCTCTACTAATTCTACTTGCATTCTTGGTTTTCTTCCTGTATCTCTGGCCACTCTTTCTCTGTATCGTTTGCTAGTTCTAACCCCCCTTCTTTCCCTCTTGCTGTTGGGGTTCTTCAGAGTTCAATCCTTGGTTGTCTCCTCTCTTTTCTCTACGCAGCCCCTATTGGACAGACTATTAACAGATTTGGTTTCAAGTACCATCTTAAACAACACCTAATTATATACTTCTTCCTGTGATATCATCCCTAGTGTACTAAATAACACCAATGACTGTCTGCCCGCTGTCTCTAACATCATGTCCTCTCTCTATCTGAAACTGAACCTTTCAAAAGCTGAACTATTGTTGTTTTCTTTTTCCACTAAAGTACCTAAACCTGATATCTCTCTCTCAGTGTGTGGCATTATCATAAATTCAGGAACCACACCCACTGTTTCGGTCTTATGTTTGACACTGATCTTTACTTTACCCCCTATATTCCATCTCTTACCCACTCATGCTGTCTGCACCTGAAAGACACCTGCCCCTTTCTTACTTTGGAAACAAATAAAATATCTCATTGTTGTCCTGATCCATTCCCGCCTCGATTATTGTAACTCATTACTAATTAGTATCTCCCTCACCAGACTCTCCCCTTACCAATCTATCCTAAACGTAGCAGCCAGCCTCATCTATCTGTCTAACTGCTACTCTAATGCCTCCACCCTGTGCCAGTCACAACTCCAGTGCCGTCGCTTTGTGCCAGTCACTAATCTGATGTCTCCACCCTGTCGCTCCTCTTCACAGCTTGCGGACTCATGCCAGCCTATTCTGCAGCTACCCGTGACCCTTTCCTCCATAGCGGTATATGTTTGAAGAAGGTTGTTCCAGCCGAAACGTCACACAGAGTGTATGTTTGCCGCATTACAATAAACAAAACATCAACGCAACTTGCTGGAGTTTTTTGATTATTCCATCCTGTGCCAGTCATTGCGCTAGTTGCCGATACAGTACAGGATTTAATTTACACTGCTCATTCTCACTTACAAAGCTCTCCACAGTGCTGCACCCCCTATTCTCCTCCCTCATCTCTGTCTATCATCCTACCTGTGCTCTCCTTTCAGCTAATAACTTACGACTAACAGCCACCATAATCCGAACATCTCACTCCCATCTCCAAGACTTCTTCTAAGCTGTACCAGTTCTCTTAAATGTCCTACCCCTAGCAACTAGGTTAATCTATAACACTAACAGTTTTATGCTCCTTAAAAACAGATATTTTTAGGTTAGCCTATCGCATCCCCTGATCTAACTCTTCTTCACTCACCAACCCCCCCCCCCCTTCTGAACCTGATCTATCATTATCTACCACACCCTACACACTGGCTCATGCAGTCTTATATCTACAGTAATTTGTCACGAAGCAAATTTTTGGGTAAAATTCGGCGGAGCAGCCATTTAAAATTTTAGACAACTTCACTCATCTCTACTTATCAGCCTGGAGAAGAGAAGCCACACATCTGATCACTTGGTAAAGTGCATTAAGCAGCAAACTGGCTCCCTGCCAATTCCAACTAGCCAGTGGTCAGTGACAATGGTAGGAACACTGTGGCCACGCTGCATTTACACTTCACACTTGCTGCCTGCATCGTTCACATGATAAATTTGGTCATGCAATGATTTTTAAAATAGTACAGTGGCTTCTTATATAGCAAGGAACTAGCTATGGCGACGGAAAAATAAAACTGATTTTTTCCAAGGTTTTTATTATTACCTATACATATAATATATCTCTGGATTTGTACTGACCTGTAGAATGAAAGTAACTGGTCAGTTTGATCACACATCGAACGTCGTAAATAAAAAAAAATGTAAAATTGTTGTGAATTTTTTTTCCAATTCCACCCCATTTGGAATTTTTTTTCTTACTAAATTATATGCAATATTAAATGGTGGCATTGGAAAGTACAACTTGTCCGACAAAAAACAAGCCCTCATATGGCTTTGTGAATAGAAAAATAAGAAAAGTTATGGCTCTGGGAAGTTATGGCTCTTGGGTGCTTCATTCATCATTCCTACAAGGTCATTCACCACAGTCTGCGACCCGTGTGTCTCAAGTTTCACCCTACTCTTTTTTTAGGTCAGGCCGTGACAGCTCATCTGAGATTTCTGCCGTGTACTCAAGCCAGTACATTCTAATATAATAAAATATGAGATTCTTGCAGTGTCCTACTCTGTATCAGTACTGTGGGTATTTGCAGAATGTGATTCTATGCTGTGTATGTATATTGATGTAATTCCTTCTAACAGGCTGGTGCTCTCTTGCATGTAATTACACCCAATCACCCTTACGTTGTGTTGGCACCACATATATATGTAGAGCAGGGGGATAGGGAAGTTAATTAGTGATGGAGAGGGAAGTGTGAAGTGACGACACAGAGATGTGACGTGCAAGAAAGAAAGGAAGGGCAGCAGTTTAGTTCTCAGCCAAGGAATGCTACCTCCAGTGTTAGACCAGCACACCTTTGCTAGGACTAACAAGCTTTGCAAACCTTTTGCTCAGACATCTACCTAAAGTGCAACATGCCTTAAATACCTAGACTACCTAGCCATAGGCTGGGGAAGAATTAGTGTGTGAGCGCATGCTGGTCTTTTAAAAGCCACAAGGTGCAACCCCTACAGACAGAAAGAAGAGACCTTTCCTGGCAAAAGGCAGGCGGAAACCTGTAAGCGAGAGACACACAGGACTCTGGCGACCAGAAGAGGGCAAGTGGGTCTGGACCACCAGAAAAATAGCAATAGCAGGGAAAATAGTTCTGCACCTGAGCCCACCTGGGGGAAGGGGACAGAAGCAGGTATGAGCTGTTTACTTAATAGTACCCCTTCCTCTTTACAGACTCTTTTTTTAAGGTCCAAACATTTGCATGAGCTCCCACAATCTCTCCTCAGAACTAAAACCTTCCCAGTCTATCAAGAAGTAGTTTTTACGTCTAATGCTCTTCATGTCCAGAAGCTTTAAGAGGGACCTTGAGAACACGTAAAGAGGCAGGAAGGCATAATTTGTAAAAAACTGGATTCAATTGCTTGAATATCCCAAAGGGCTAATGAAACGAGGTGACAACTTGTATGAGGATACTTCAAGTCTAATATTGTTGAAGAAAGCAAGACGTTCTCCCCAGGAGAGAATTGTAGTGGAACCATTTGCTTTTGATTTGCAACCTTCTTCATCTGAACAAAGGCGTATAGCAAGGACTTCTTAGTCTCTTAGTCTCAGATGTGCAAGAAGTTACTAACAGTACTGTCAGCTGCCGAAACTCAAGAGGAGACAGGTACAAGAACAAGGATTCTTAATTGATGGCCATACACAATGAAAAAATGAGTCTCAAGAGAGGACTCACTGCAACAATTGTATGAAGCAAAGCAGCCAAACCATCCAAAGATTGGCAATGAATCCCGGTCAGACAATTTGTAAGGACAAAAAATGTGTTAAAATTGGTGGCTGGCTGTAGGTAGGCTGGGCAGGGGCATAAAGTGGGCTATTTTAGAAAATCGCTCAGCTACTATCCAAATTACAGTCCATCCCAAAGAAGGAGAAAAATTGACAATGGAGTCCATGAAGGCCCTCCTATCTACTATATGGTGAAATAGTGCACTCCTTTTACACTTTCAGCTTATTCCAATATAGATTTCTACAGCAGCTGTTTTGTTTAACACTGATCCAGGTAGTAGCCGCATGACAGAGTGGAAAGGTTGTCCGCAATAAGTTTGTGTTGATGTCACTGTTTATTTTTCCCTTCTCATCATCTGTCACAAGAACAACCCCCAAAAAATGGATCCTGTCTTTTGAGCATCTGCCTTCACAGGGTCAGCATTTGGTCAGTAAACCATTGGTATTGGTAAAGGTAGAACAAAAAAAAACAGGATCCAAATCTGGATCCAAAACAGAGATGACATGTGATTCGAATATTTGCTTGCCTTCTGTGTTTTGTACCCACTCCTGCTTTTGGCTTGCAAATCCTGATGAAAAATACTGACCGTGTGATAGACGCCTTATGGATACTCCAAAGAGAGGATCCATTGTGGTTTTCATTTTTCCATCCTTCTGACAGATCAGAAGTCAACAAGGCCAAACAGGGACACTAGTAGCCCCTTCACAGAGTAGGGAGGGTGGCAACCGCATGAGGAGTCAACATAGTGGCCCAGTCACAGAGTGGTGAAGTGTCAACCACATGAGGAGTCAACACAGTGGTCCAGTCAGAGAGTGGGAAGTTGGGGGGGATTAACAGTGGAAGAAATAGCACACGATGGTGTGTGGCAGTAGGAGAAGGAGGCAGGAGGTTTGTGGAATCAGGTGGGTGACAGCGTCAGAATAGTTGCTGAATTAGTGGCCAGAGGAAAACTTTTTTTTTTCACAAAGTTTGGGTGTGGCACCCAGAATCATCTAGTCTGATGCATCAGGCACTGGTGTGTGAAAAAACAGGCTGATACACACCTGATTCATCTTTAAAAAGGTTAGTCTCTCAATATTTTGGGTGGAAAGGCGAGTTCTTCTTGAGGTAACTATGCCCCTCTGCACTAAACACCCATTCTGGTACCACACTACTGGCTGAGCAGGAAAGCATGTCCAGGGCAAACTTGGCAAGTTGCAGACACAAATCAAGTTTGGCTGCCCATTAGTCTAGGGGATCTTGGATGTGGAATGGCAGGATGCAGTCTAACTATGCCAACATGTGGTGGTTCAGGTCCTGCTCCATTTCTTGCTGCTGGTGGGTGGTTTCTTCTGTAGATGGGTGAAGAAAAGTGCTCATTAGAGACTCCAGACTTCAGTTGCTGATGATGGAGCTGGTGCTGCTCGTGCCCCCCCCCCCCCTCCAGCAGCCATGGCAGTGGAATGTGAGCGCCTCCCTGGCCAGTCCTTCATGAGGATGAGCGATGACGTACATAGATAGAGGACAACTGACTACATAGAGTGTCTCGATAGTAGTTGAGTTTATCCTCCCTCTAAGCAGGTGGGAAAAAGGCCCCCATTTTGGCACGGTAGCGAGGGTCTAATATTGTCACTGTGCATGCATCTGGCCATTTGTGCAAGGGACTTGGATGGACTCCCTGCCTCCATGTTCAGTGCATACTGCCACTGTGTGTCAGGGTCATCTGCGTGGCCTTGCTCATTGCCCATTAGCTCCTCATGTGCCTCTCCTGTCACTTGTGCAAATAAACCTCCCATTTATGTATACATTGCTTGTGTGAGAATGTCCTCCTCTTCCTCCTCTGCCAGTTCAGCGCCCACAGGGCTCAGGTGGCCATGAGATATAGAAGCCATGTCTCCTGTTCCCTGGCCAGCCAGGTTTAACTCCAGGATGTGAATCAGTGGAATGACGTCGCTCATCCCATTGTACCTGGGGACTGACAAATAAAGAGGCCTCCTCAAAAGGCTTGGGAAAATGGAAGGTGTCACACATGAGCTGCCACTGGCTAATGTTGAAGTTACACAGGGGAGTGCTCCTGTACGCCTGCATCATCAAGATATAATTTACAGCCTTCCTCTGCTCATATAGTTGGTCTAACATGTGGAGGGTGGAGTTCCAACGGGTGGAAACGTTGCATATCAGGTGATGTTAGGGGACACTATTCTGCCTTTGCAGCTCAAGAAGGGTGTGTTTTGCAGTGTAAGAGTGGCTGAAGTGTATGCACAGTTTCCTGGCCATTTTCAGGATGTCTGCAGTTGGGTGGAAGACTTCAGGAACTGCTTTACAACTAGATTAAAGACATGCGCCATGCAAGGCTCATGGGTCAGCCCTCCTTGACGCAGCGCCGACTCAATGTTCTTCCCGTTATCGGTGACCATGGTTCTGATCTGCAGTTGGCAAAGAGACATCTAGGATTTGATTAACTTTTGAAGGACACAGAGCAGTTCCTCCCAGTGTGACTCACCAGGCAAACCAGGTGCAGAACAGAGTGCCACTGCCTCCAAAGGTGGTATGCTGGAAAAGCACTACGAATTGTGACTGCAGTGGAGGCTGAGGACAAGGATGAGGAGCCAGAGGAGGACATTGGCACAGGACTAAACAGCTTGATAACACGGAGGCAGCAGTGCAGTCATCTGGCCAAGTTGCTGGTGTGGCTGGGCAGAAACCACATTTACCCAGTGGACCGTAAAGGACATATATTGTCCTTGACCATAGTTACAGCTCCATATTTTGGCACTGCTGTGGACTTTAGCAGACACCGACAGGCTCAAGGACTGTCTTACTTTCTGATCAACATACGTGTGCAGCGCTGGTACTGCCTTTTTGGAGAAGTAATGATGGCATGGGACTCTCCACCTTGGCTCAGCACAAGCCATCAGTTCTCTAAAGGGTGCAAAGTCCACTAAATGGAAAGGGAGGGACTGTAGTACCAGCAAGTTGACCAGGAGCACGTTCAGCTTCTGCACTGTTGAATGAGTGCACGCATACTATTTTTTTTTTTTGCAATCGCCTCTGTGATCGATTGCTGACGAAATGAGTGATGAGGAGGACCGGGAGCAAATGGCCACGCTGACATCCTCTGGCAACTTGATTAGAAATTCCCACACTGACGAATATGGAATTTTCCCTCCACCACTCCGTGCTAATTTCCTTGGGCACGTTTGGCTCTAGACCTCACACTGCTGACTCATGGCCAAGCTAAAACCCTGCTGGTTCAGCAGCTGCCTCACATGCAAGCTGCCAACCTCATTCCCTGATGATTATGATGATGCCCCTTCTTCACCCGACTCCTACGTATGATCGGCAACATCATCATCCACTACTGTCTGCATGCCACTGATGTCAACCTCACCAGTCTCTGTGTGCTTGACTGCTGACAACACCTGCTCTTACACGACTCTCATCGTTGCTACGTGCCTGCCTACCAGAGGAAGCAGCGGATTTCTCCTCCACATCTTGGCTGGGCAGTAGCTGTTGACTGTCCTCAATAAGCTTGTCCTCCTGAAAAGCATAACAGAGCTGATGGCATACAATACTTCGCGAGCAGAAAGAACAGAAAATGAAAGAGGCAGTTTCAGGACAGGTGGAGGTACAGAGCTTTTTCCCAGGCCATCTTATCAAACATGGTATCAGAGGAACGCATCGACTCCTGGCTGTGGGTGTCTAATGTCAGTTGAGATAATGTTGAAGACCGAGTCAACCATTCAAGGACAGCTGGGTTGCTGGTCAAAACACAACCACTGAATGACACTGGCCTGTCACTGCCACTGCTGCTCCCACCCCACCTTCTTCTTCTGCTGGTACTTCCAGCTCCAGAAACATTTTTGCCACTGCCCGTTCCCTTAGAAGGGCCTGGCACCTGTCTGTCGCACATACTGTCCTGTAACAGTAATTGTAAGTGTAAAATAGCAGTAATGTTTGGGCGCAATTTCACCCTAGAAACAAGGATTAATCGATTTACTTATGTATGACAGAATGTGAACACCGTAAAATCTGTAATTTTAGGCTGCAATTTCCCCCCAGAATCAAGGATGAATGTATTTACTTATTTATGAAAGATTGTGAACACCCTAAAATCTGTAGTTTCAGGCCACAATATCACCCCAATTACAAGGAGAACATAAACCTACCAAAATATGTAGTATCAGACCTCAATTTCACCACAATAACAGAATCAAGGATTAATGGAATTACTTATGTATAAAAGAATGCGAAGAACCTAAAATATGTAGTATTAGAACAGTTTGTAACCCCAATTAGTGCAGCAAGGTATAATAGAATAGCTCCTATTAGCAAGGCTTTACACTGCTCAATTGATCCCTGCTCTCTCTCTATAGTGTGCATAATACCTCCCTATTATATCCCTACACTATAACTAAGCTGTCCCTGAACTTCTCAGTAGTAATATTTTGTGAATAAAGTCTTTCCTAATCACTGTCCCTAGTGTCTGTAACATCTCTCCTTGCAGTAAGTTCACTGGAAAATGGTGGAGACTTTCTATAGGGCTTTGACATCACAGGGGCTGGCTATCTTCTGATTGGCTGGCTGCATGGAATTATGGGTGATCCCTCGTTCCTTGGCTTATTACTTCTTCTTTCTAACATGCAGCAGCTATCTTAAAAAAAAATCTGATTCGTTACCACGAAGCAAAAGGAAATTCGACTTTTTGACAAATCTAATTTTTCCTGAAATTTGGATTGAATTCAACCTTGATTCGCTCAACTGTACTCATAACCCTTCATTTTCTTAGCGATCATAAGCAAATAGTAATGTTGAAAAATCAGGCCTATATTTTTGTGGAGACAGGGGCGGCCAGCAATTTTGGAACAACGCCCCCAGACCAGGATCTGCTTCATCTTGGCCACAGGAACAAATGTCTTGTCAGGCAGAATGTCTCTCAGCTGAACAGGATCAACTGGGATGAAGTGAGTAGGCTTTGAGATGGGCTGAGGCTCTTCTATCTCATCAGCAGGGTCAAAGGGCTTCAGCATGTACAAGCATTTTCGCAGACTCAAAGTTGAGGAAAGTGCGGATGCGGGAGATGTTTTTCAGTTGGAGGTGGTGGAAAGGGCTTGGATGTGTGGTCACAAGGGGAGGGCAGAATCCAAGGTCCAGCGGACGGTTGACCGGGGAGAGTGTGCAGCCATTGATCGTGATAGATAGGTCTGTTGGGGGGGTTGAGCAAGATGGGGGAAATATGATGAATTCTGTTTTATCCATGTGAAGTTTTAGAAAGTGAGAGGAGAAGAAAGAGGACATGGAAAATGGGCATTGTGGGATTCTGGATAGTAATGTGGTGATGTCTGGACCAGAGAGGTAAATTCGTGTGTCAATAGCATAAAAGTGATACTAAAAACCATCAGACTCTATAAGATGTGTCAGGCCAAAAGTGTAGATAGAGAAGAGCAGGGGTCCTAAGACAGAGCCTTGAGGGACACCAACAGAGAGGGAATGATATGAGGAAGTGGTGTGAGAATAGGAGAAGCTAAATGTCCGGTCTGTGAGGTATTATGTGATCCAGGAGAGAGCCAGGTCAATGATACCAAGAGATGAGAGTTTGTAACAGAAGGGAGTGGTGTACAGTGTCAAAGGCAGAAGATTTTGTTTTTGGCTGTTAGTAGGTCATTGGTGACTTTGGTAAGGGCAGTCTCAGTTAAATGGTGGGGTCGGAAGCCAGATTGTAGCCGGTCAAAGAGGGAGCAGGAGGAGAGGTGAGAGGACAGTTCAGAATGGACATGTTCAAGTAGATTTGAGGCATATGCAAGACGTGATCTGGGGTGATAACTGGACAACTGGATAAGTGGAAAAAGAAGTTAGGTCAAGTGAAGGCTTTTTGAGGATGGGTGTAATGGTAGCATTTAGTAAACAAGAGAGGAAAACACCAGAGGTTAGTGATAGGTTGAAGAGATGAGTTAAGGCTGGGATAAACACTGTGGTGAGGTTAGGGATGAGGTGGGATGGGATTGGGTCAAGTGCACAGATGGTTAGATGTGATCTGGAGAGTAAAGTGGAGAGTTTTTCTTCTGTAATGGTGGAGAAGCGGGTTTTGGGAGAAGAGGACTGAGCAGTTGTGTAGAGGGTCTGTGGGGACTGTGCACTGAAGTTTTCTCTGTTGACTATCTTTTGTTTTAAGTATGTGGCAAAGACCTCAGCTGAGAGGAGAGGGTGGGGGTGCTGGGGGACTGAGAAGGGAGTTAAAAGTCTTAAAAATTTGTTTAGGGCTGTGAGACAGAGAAGATATGAGAGATCAGTAGTCGCCTGTTTTGTATTAGGGAGTGAGATTTTGGAAATGAGGAGGGATTGCTTGCATATGGTGAAGTGATCCTTAGAATGAGATTTCTTCCATCGGCAGCCCTGGAACCTTGTCTGAATTTTTTGGTCAGGTTGATGTGCCAGGGTTGTCTGTAGATTTTTCAGTTTTTGTTTTTTGTGAGGGGGACAACAGTGTCCAGAGCTGTACTTATTGTGTTGTTATACATGGTGGTGGCAGTATCTGGGTCTTAGAGGGAACAAATGGTAGAGAGTGGCAAAAGAGAGTCGGAAAGCAAGTGAAAGTCAAGATGTTTAAGGTTCCTGCGGGGGTGTGTTAATGTTTGGACTGGGGGAGCAGCAGAAAAGACAAGTGAAGAGAAGGTGAGTAGGTTGTGGTCGGATAGGGGGAGAGAGGCGAATTAGAATTAGGTTAGATAGGGAGCAGAGGCAGGTAAAGATAAGATCCAGAGTGTGACCATCTCTGTGGGTGGGAGTGGAAGACCACTGTGAGATGCCGAAGGAGAAAGAGAGTGATAGGAATTTAGAGGCTGCTGAATAGCAGGTGTCAATAGGGATGTTGAAGTCACCCGTGATGATAGTGTGGATGTCGGCAGAAAGAAAGTGTAGGAGTCAGGTGTTAAAGTGGTCAAGAAAGATGGTGGCCGGGCCTGGGGGGCGGTAAATGACAGCTACTTGGAGATTGAAGGGAGAGTAGATGCGAACAGTGTACTTCAAATGAAGTGAGTATAATGGAGGGTGGCAGTGGAGTTGGGCTGTAAGAGCAGGTGTCTGATAGGAGAAGACCAACTCCTCCACCATGTTTACAGCCAGGGCGGGGGGTGTAAGTGAAATGAAATCTGCTATAAGAGAGTGCAGCAGGGGAGGAGGTGTCAGAGGTTGTCAGCCATGTTTCTGTGAGACTCCGAAAGGAAAGTTTTCGACAGATGAAGAGATCATGATGAATGTAGCACAGTTTTTTACAGACAGAGCGTGCATCCCATAATGCTTCTGCAAGAGGAACCAAAGGAGCAGGGGTCAGATAAATGGTTATTAGGTTTAAAGGGTTGCAAAAATTTGTAGAAGGAGATTAGTAGTAGGAGGTGGAGGTGATAGTGGGGATTTGCTGAGGGAGGTCTGGATTGGAGAGATCTTACCAGCAATAAGGAGAAGCAGAGATAGTGTTAGTAGGTGAGAATAAGAGAGGGCATGAGGTATCTGTGTGTGTTTGGGAAGAAGTGTTTTATGTTGCCAAACAGGTTTGTGCAATCAGTCAGATGAGAAGGTAAGATGGAGGGAGAGATGAATAGTTACTTGATGGGTGAATGGCTGTGGGGTATTGTTTGCATTAACTATTTCTGTAATTACTTTTGGTCCCCTTCTGGTTAAATTCTGGTATAATTCGGTATGTGCACTTAAAGAGTTGCGCTTGAAAGGACCCAGATTAATTTAGTTGCATCAACCAGAGGTGTGTGAAAATCCTCATGGATGCATGCCTGATTCATTTTAATAACTGTGATGATCTACACTTGTGGAGGACAATTGTATCTGCTTCATTGTCATGATGCCACTTGTATGTCTCTGAAAGTACACTGGTGGCTGAACAAGACAGTACACTGATGGCAAACTGGGCCAGTTATTGCCAC
This sequence comes from Bufotes viridis, assembly GCA_033119425.1. Taxonomy (NCBI): domain Eukaryota; kingdom Metazoa; phylum Chordata; class Amphibia; order Anura; family Bufonidae; genus Bufotes; species Bufotes viridis. The sequence continues at coordinate 12,081,323 of CM065592.1, read as the reverse complement.
TGGTCCAATCTGCTGACAATGGATCAGAGTATTTACCTGAGAAAGAGCACAGTCTGGGTACTGTAGTACCACTGACCTGGGGGCAACACAGTAACATAGTATATTAGGCCGAAAAAAGACATTTGTCCATCCAGTTCGGCCTGTTTCCTACAAGTTGATCCAGAGGAAGGCAATAAACCCCTGTGAGGTAGAAGCCAATTTTCCCCACTTAAAGGGAAAAAATTCCTTCCCGACTCCAATCAGGCAATCAGAATAACTCCCTGGATTAATGACCCCTCTCTAGTAGCTATAGCCTGTAATATTATTACACTCCAGAAATACATCCAGGCCCCTCTTGAACTCTTTTAGTGAACTCACCATCACCACCTCCTCAGGCAGAGAGTTCCATAGTCTCACTGCTCTTACCGTAAAGAATCCTCTTCTATGTTTGTGTACAAACCTTCTTTCCTCCAGATGCAGAGGATGTCCCCTCGTCACAGTCACATTCCTAGGGATAAATAGATGATGGGAGTGATCTCTGTACTGACCCCTGATATATTTATACATAGTTATTAGATCTCCCCTTGTCTTGTTTCTAAAGTAAATTACCCTAATTTTAATAATCTTTCAGGGTACTGTAGTTGCCCTCATTCCAGTTATTACTTTAGTTGCCCTCCTCTGAATCCTCTCCAGCTCTGCTATGTCTGCCTTGTTCACAGGAGCCCAGAACTGTACACAGTCCTCCATGTGTGGTCTGACTAGTGATTTGTAAAGAGGTAAGACTATGTTCTCATCACCGGCGTCTATGCCTCTTTTGATGCAACTCATTATCTTATTGGCCTTGGCAGCAGCCGCCTCACACTGGTGTCACAGCTTAGTTTTCTGTTCACTAAAATTCCTAGGTCCTTTTCAATGTCAGTGTTACCCAGTGTTTTACCATTTAGTATGTACAGGTGACTTGCATTATTCCTTCCCATGTGCATAACCTTGGATTTGTCAGTGTTAAACCTCATCTGCCACTTATCTGCCCAAGCCTCCAATCTATCCAGATCCCTCTGTAGCAGTATACTGTTCTCTGTAGTATATATACAGTATACTGTCATCTTCAGTGTTAATTACTTTACACAGTTTAGTGTCATCTGCAAAAATTTATATTTTACTGTGCAAGCCTTCTACAAGATCATTAATAAATATATTGAAGAGGATAGGGGATAGGATACTGACCCCTGAAGTACCCCACTAGTGACATTGACCCAATCTGATTGTGTACTGTTAATAACCACCCTCTGTTTTCTGTCACTCAGCCAGTTACTTACCCACATACAGACATTTTCTCCCAGTCCGAGCATCCTCATTTTATATACTAACCTTTTATGAGGTACAGTCTCAAATGCTTTGGAGAAGTCCAGATATATGACATCCATTGATTCGCCGCTGTCAAGTCTAGAACTTACCTCCTCACAGAAACTGATTAAATTAGTTTGACATGACCGATCCCTCATGAAGCCATGCTGATATGGTGTTATTTGCTTATTTTCATTGAGGTGCTCTAAGATAGCATCTCTTAGAAAACCTTCAAATAGTTTACCAACAACGGATGTTAAACTTACCGGCCTATAGTTTCTAGGCTCTGTTTTTGGACCATTTTTGAATATTGGCACCACTTTAGCTATGCGCCAATCCTGAACTGGACAGAGACTGGACAGCTGATGCTGATATTCATACTGCCTTCTCTGGCTAACTGGCATAAGCATCCAGAAATAGGAGTGCCACACGTCTTGCTTCCTCTATGAATTGCGACCATGGGGTAGGCTCCAATGGCAGACCAAGTTCTGCACCTTTTGCACAGGTTGCTATACTCATAGTAAATGCTGCCACAATGTGCTTGGTGGGATGTGAATCCTTAACAACTTAAACTGTGTTCTTATAAAATATATCCAGGTGCCAAAAGACTTCTATCTCCTGAACAAGTCTGCTGTGGAACCTATAATCCTTTTAGACAGGTTATCTCCACAGGGTTTCTGCATGCACCTCCTCTTAACACTGGTATACTCCACAATACATGTTTTTCTCTCTCAGAAGTTTTTTTTTTTGTTCTCTCTACATCTTTGATTGTCTTTGGCTGGTTCTGTAATCCTGGGCTTCTGATCTTTCACTGTCTAAACTCCCACTTCCTAAATTTTTGTTGACTCACTCCACCTATTGGGGAAGGGTGGCAAAAGCAGGATCTAGTGGTGAAAATAAAGACCTGTTAACTATTAACTTCAAAAATATATAATTACAATGAAAAATTATTTGCACCCCTTTAGCAGTGTAACATGGCCTGGAAGTAGTACACTGTAATATCTTTCATCCTCGCTGTGAAACACATCATAGTATGTATGAAATATCTACTGAGTCATCACTGCATCACACTTATAGTCCTCATGATTGGATGACGCTGTCTGCAAAGAACTTTGGCCAAGCCCACCATCTTTTCTATCTTATGATTTGTAAAATGTCAGACTCCATTTTGACCTATTCCTGTGGGTAGGATCATAAAAGTTTCAAAAACCAAAGCTTAGTTTTGTGTAGAACTGAGTCATTCATCTCTAGTAAGGACTCATTTAATGAGTGATTTTTACTAGAAACTTCTTCATTGTGTCTTTAACCTCCCTGTTATTAAGACTGTAGATAAGAGGATTCAACATTGGAGATATAATAACATAAAATAAAGAGCTGTATTTCTCCTGATCTGAGGAGTACATGGATGCTGGACCAAAATACATCAGCATTGCTGTCCCAAAATACAGGGCCACAACCCCTAGATGGGACGTACAGGTGGAAAACGCCTTAGACCTTCCTGCAGATTGAATCTTTATTACTGAAGATATGATAAAACCATAGGACAGCAGGATCAGCACAAGAGGGAGGAGAAGAATGATAAAACTGATGGAAAAGATCTGAAGTTCATTGGAAGAGATGTCCTCGCATGATAACTTTAGGACAGCCAGCATCTCACACATGAAATGGTTGATTTGGTTGGAGCATATAGTAATTGGAGACATAATTGAAGGCAAAGTACAAAGCATAAAGCTTAAGATGAATACTAGAGCCATCAATTTATAACAGTTTCCCCAACACATGAGGGTGTGGTAGTGGAGAGGGTGACATATGGCAACATACCGATCATAGGCCATCACAGCGAGAAGCTGGTACTCTATCCCTGCCACTAGTAGCATGACATAGATCTGAATGGCACATGAAAGGTGTGAGATGATCCTTTCAGTGGAGAAAAGATCTGCTAATAATTTTGGCAAAGCCGTTGTTGAGTAACATAAGTCAAGAATGGATAACACGCAAAGAAAAAAGTACATGGGTTTATGTAACTGGGCATTGGTAATGATGAGAATTATTATAAGGCTGTTTCCACTAAGTGTTACTACATAGATGGCAAAAAATAAGACGAATAGCAAGCCATTTATTTTTGGATCCATGGAAAATCCAAGCAGAATCATTTCAGTGATGAGGGACTTGTTATTTGGCTTCATTCTTTGAGTTGTTACAATGACTAGATTGTAGAAATAAAAGTCATAAAAGTAGTAAAAAAGATAAAAATAACATTATATCGTACTGTGGGGTATTTTTGAGATACACAGACAGAAAAATGGCTTACACAAACCAAAATGTGCGTGAATAAAGTGAAAGTCTCATAAAAAATGTAGCAAATATTAGCAGTGAAAGGCCAATTCCAGTCGGCTAAAATGGAAGATTGACAAGTTAGAAATATATCATATTGTCAGGTTGCATGTGGCTAAAAGTATTCTCTAATCTTCCTTAAATAAAAAATGAAAATCATTTTGTGTTATAAGGTTTACAAATGACAATTAGACAATGCATTCTTCAAATTTACCACTGAGCATTCATATAAGCCAAGACATACACAATGCAGTCTTTTCACCTTCATAAAATGCGTTACCTGGTTATATACTGTAGTTTGTATGGTTTAATAATTCTAGAGTACAGATCCAGAGGAAGGCAAAGCCTCTGTGAGGTGGTCGCTAGTCGCCCCATATTAGAGGCACAATTCCTTCCTGATTTCTACATTTCTGGCTCTATGAGTTGTGTTCCAGCTCCAGAAGTCTAGTACCGATAAATTGTATTATATTTTTCAACAGAGATATCCAAGTCCTTATTGAACGTCAATAAATGAACTAAAGATGAGCGAACCAGTAGAGATTCGTTTCGGGTCCGGTTTGCCAAATTTTTTAAAAAGTCTGGATTGGACTCAAAACGATTTGGGCCAAACCAAAGTTGCTCTAATTGCCCTAGAAGTTGGTAGATAACCCCTTAGGGCTCTTTCACATGAGCAGATGCCGTGTTGGTAATCAGCTGCGTGAAAAATAGCCAAGCCCCGTCCCGGCAAGCAGAGACACGGAGCATTAGCATGATTAATAATGCTCCGTGCCTCTGTGTGATCTTTTTGCTTTAAAATCACAGTGAGATAAAGTTGTCATTGTGATTTTATAGTTAAAAGATCACAGAGAGGCACTGAGCATTATAATTTATGTTAATGCTCCGTGTCTCTGCTGTCCGGAATGGGGCTTGGCTCTCTTTCACGCAGCGGATTGCCCACATGGGATCCGTTCATTTGAAAGAGCCCTTAAGGTCGAGACCTATTTTCATTTTTGCATTTTGGATTTTTTCTCCCCACACTCCAATAACCATAACTTTTTATTTTTCCGTTCACATAATAGCTATATGAGTTGTTTTTTTTGTGGGACAAGAAGCATTTGTTGCCACCATTTGATCTTCCATATCTCGTATTCTTTGTGTGTCAAAATTGAAAAAAAAAAACTGAATGCCACCAAAGTTTTTGTGGTCTTGACATTACAGCATTCACTCTGCGCTAAAAGTGACCTGTCATCCTTATTCTGCAGCTCAATATGAATGCGGTGATACGAAACTTGTATAGGTTTTTTTTTCGTTTTACTACTGTTTTTTTTAAACCTTTGAAGACTAAATTTTCTTTGCATTGCGATATTCTGACAGGCATAACCTTTGTTATATTTCAGTCTACAGAGCTGTATCAGGGCGGAAGAAGCCAGTTATCTGGCGAAACGGTGTTGGAAGGAGGCGGCTGAGGGATCTGCGTGCTACTTGGTATATTTATTGGCTATTTCCACACTTTTCTTGTTATTTTCTGCCCTTGTGCTGTTACTTTGTTTCCTTAAGCTTGGTGTGGTTCCTTGCTTATTTCCTTATGCCCCTATGAATGCCGATCCCCCAGCCCCCTCTTAGGCACTTGTCTGTCTTTATCGATGTTCTCCTTGCTTGTACTGTTTCTCTTATACATGTATGTAAATGTTGATACATTTAATAAAGTAATGTAAAAATTTTAATTGCTAAGGTCTTTGTCCAAAAATTTTTTTGTGAAGTAATCCATATTCTGCAGCTCAATATGAATGCGGTACTACCAAACTTGTATAGGCTTTTTTTTTTGTTTTACTACTTTTTTTTAACTTTTGAAAAAATCTAAATTTTCTTTGCATTGCGATATTCTGACAGCCATAACTTTTTTATATTTCGGTCTACAGAGCTGTATCAGGGCTTGTTTTTTGCTTAGCGAACTATATTTTTATCTTTTTGATCATTGTTATTATCTTTTTTCCATTACGGCGTTCACCGAACAGGAATGTTCTAAAAATATTTTAATAGTTCAGACATTTTCAGATGCGGCAATACCTAATATGTTTATTTTTTATACTGTTTATACATTCTTATATGTAAAATCTGGAAAGGGGGTGATTTAAACTTTTAAATTTAATATATTGGAGTTTTTTTCACTTTTGTTGCCTTTTAAAAAAAAAAAAACTATTAGCTCTAGGGGCCTAGTACATAGGATCTTTTGATCTCCTCTGCTTTTCACCCTAATAGATCTCTATTAGTGTGAATAGTATTTTTACACTGTCCCTGCTGGGCTATGCCTCGTGCATAGCTTAGTATGGAGAAAGCAATGGCAGGCCTATAGTGCTTCAGCAGTGTCCAGGCTGCCATGGCAACCTATCGGAGCCCCGCAATTTCACTTCAGCGTTGATCGTGGGACCTGAGGGGTTAAATGACAGGGGTGGCGCATTCATCGCTAGTGATGAGCGGCAGGTGCCATATTCGATTTCGACGAAATTCGCGAATATTCGAATGAATATTCGTTTCGTATTCGTCGAAATCGAATATTCGTCATTTTTTCTAGTTATCGCGATTAAAATGCGATTTAAATAATCGCATATTGCGATTTGTACTTAAGGCTACTTTCCTATTGGTTTCATATCTAGAATTAGCGAGGATGACGAATATGGCGAATGTATTCGTCATATTCCTCAAAGCGAAGATAGCAGTATTCTACATCTTCGTTTTAGCAACCTATTCGTCAACCTCGCTAATTCTAGCAATCAAATAGGAAGGTTGACTATAGAGACAGCTGTGTTAAATTCGCTATGCGATTTTTTTTTAATACAATAATTATATTACTTGATATGATAATATTATTATAAGTATTCTATTTATTAAAAAAAAAAAAAATCGCATAGCGAATTTAACACAGCTGTCTGGTAAGTCAACCTTCCTATTTGATTGCTAGAAGTTAGCGAGGTTGGCGAATAGGTTGCTAAAGCAGATGTAGAATACTCGTTATCTTCGTTTTGAGAATATGACGAATACATTCGTCATATTAGTCATCTAGCTAATTCTACCAAGCCAACCATAACTTCTGTGCTCATGGAGCGTCCCCATCACCATGGGAACGTCTCCATATACTAAAATGTGCTGTCGGTTGAGGAATTACGTTGAAATCGCAATGCGATTAATTCAAGTTATATTAATCGCATTGCGATTTCAACTTAGAGCTGGGTTTATAATGGGTCAGCTTGCTAGAATTAGCGAAGTTAGCGAATATGGAATATAGCAGCAGTGCTAAGTTGAAATCGCAATGCGATTAATTTAACAAAGTATTCGCATTGCGATTTCAACTTAGCACTGCTAGTGCATAGCTATATATTCCATATTCGTTAATTCTAGCCTATGTAAGATAGCAGTGCTAAGTTGTAATCGCAATGCGATTAATATAACTTGAATTAATCGCATTGCGATTTCAGCGTAATTCCTCAAATCCGACAGTACATTTTAGTATATAGAGATTTTCCCATGGAAGGGGACGCTCCATGAGCACGGAAGTCGGCAGAAGCGGCAACGGGCACTGACTGGAGCAGCCAGGAAGCCAGGAATCCTCATGACAGGTAAGAACTACTTTTGGGAAGTGGGAAAGAAAAAAATATAACTAAAAAAAAAAAAAAAAAAAACGAATATTCGAAATAGCGAATTTATAGCGCTATATTCGAAATATTCGCGAATTAGCGAAGTGCCGATATTCGCTAAAAAAATTCGCTTTTCGAATATTCGCGCTCAACACTATTCATCGCTTTCTGTCAGTGCGGACAGGTGCCGGCTGTATAATACAGCCACTGCAGAAGACCGCTCCATACATCCCATCACACATTATGAAGTACAGGGATAACCCCATACAGCTGTTATGGCTAACCTCCGGCACTCCAGCTGTGGTAAAACTGCAACTCCCAAGATGTACACTTACTTGGCTGTTCTCAGAACTCCATAGCAATGAATGGAGCATGCTGGGAGTCATAGTTTCACCACAGCTGGAGTGCCGGAGGTTAGCCATCACTGTCCTATAGCTTCTTAGGTCTCATAGTGTTTAGAAAAACTTGTTTTTATTTATTTTTTATGATTTCTTTTCCCCTCCAACATCCCCCCGTCTCTGTCCCCAAACTTTGGAACACAATGACAGCAATAGTAAATGATGTGAGTGACACAAACATACATAGCTATGGGTAAATGCACATTTGACGGGCTTTACATACAGTGTATTTAAAAATACACCGCATCGGTACATGTGTTCTGCTTTTTCATATTCCAAAGCGCCCAAAAATTGTCCTTTATTGGGGGCAGGTGGTGTTTAAACACACACAGTGTCATAGGATAAAAAGAAAAGCAAGGAGAGGTCTATTGATCACATTCAGTCTGCCTGTATTAATACAGTAATCATGTACATATTGTGGGGATCCGCTCTGGGCCAGCCTCACTGCAGTATGCACTCATGCTCCACCAATTGTGGGGATCCGCTCTAGTAGGCAGTGGTAGCGAGTGCAGTATAGAGGAAACACAGACAGGTCTTGGTGTTAAACGGTGGTTTCTTTATTCACATGGTGCATACAAGTGAAAGGCAGTGCAGTTCATAGGGAGGGTGGTCACACAAAACAGCAAAATAATAGTTCAGTCACAACAAGTCCCTGAATGGGCCCCAAACCAGCTGAAGGCTACTTAAGGCCTGTTTCCGTCACATCAAGCAAAGTCAATTTAAAGCCAGGACTAATGTCACCTTTTTCTCCTTGGTGAAGTAAGTCCCTGGGTCCGGCTTCTAGCCACGGAACACGGATCCCTCCTGGCTTCAGCTACGGTTCCCCGCACAGTCCTTTACAGGCCTCAGCACACAGCCCAGCTCACCTCCACCTCTCACTCTCACAGCAAGAGAAAAAAAGCCTCCACATTGCACACCACACTCTTGCTACTACAGTGGCAAAGTTGGGGATAAAGCGCATGTAATATCCTATCATCCCTAGGAACGAACGTACTTGCTTGGTGGTAAGAGGTCTGGGCCAGCTCTTGATCGCCTTAACCTTGTCTACCTGGGGTTTGACAACTCCCCGCCCAATCACGTATACAAGGTACCGGACTTCCTCAAACCCGATCGAACAGTTTTTTGGGTTGGCCGTCAGTCCAGCTTTTCTAAGTGAATCAACTGCGGCCTGTACCTTGGGCAGGTGACTCTCCCAGTCCTGGCTAAACACGATGATGTCGTCCAGATATGCCGAAGCATATGGACGATGGGGCCGTAGGATGACGTCCATTAATCGCTGGAAGGTGGCTGGAGCACCATGTAGGCCAAAGGGCAAAACTTGGTACTGAAATAACCCCTCGGGGGTGACAAAGGCCGTCTTCTCCTTTGCCTCCTCTGTGAAAGGCACCTGCCAGTATCCTTTTGTGAGTACGAGGACCGAGAAATAGCGAGCTTTGCCTAGCCGTTCTGTGAGCTTGTCTACCCAAGGCATGAGGTAGGCATCAAATTTCGACACCTCGTTGAGCTTTCTAGAGTCATTGCAGAAGCGTAGAGTACCGTCAGGTTTTGGGATGAGGACTATTGGGCTGGCCCACTCGCTTCTTGACTCCTCAATGACCCCTAACCTCAACATGGACTTTAATTCTTCTGAAATGGCCTGTCGCTGGGCCTCCGGTACCCGATAAGGCTTCAACCGTACCCTGACGTGGGGCTCAGTGACGATGTCATGTCGGACTACCGAAGTTCGACCAGGAAGCTCAGAGAACACGTCCCTATTTCGACTCACCAACTCTTTGGCTTCCTGAGCTTATTTGGTCGACAGTCCACCCGCTATCTTTACCGAGGAGGTGCCCTCCGGGACCTCGGGTGGGGCGGGGATCTTCCCCGCAGTCAAGACAGTGCTTGGGCTGTCCCCAACGAGATTCACCCTATCTCTCCACTATTTCAGTACAGTTACATAATATACCTGTTCTGGCTTCCGCCGTCCTGGCTGGGATATCCTGTAATTCACTGGCCCTACCTTCTCTTTCACCTCGTAGGGACCTTGCCACCGTGCCAAAAACTTACTGTCAATGGTGGGGACTAGCACCAGTACCTGGTCACCCGGGTTAAATGTCCGGACCTTGGCACTCCGGTTGTATACCCGGCTCTGTGCCAGTTGGGCGGCCTCTATGTGTTCCAAGACGATTGGTAGGACTGTCTCTATACAGTCCTGCATCTTTTCTATATGCTCTATGACAGGGATGCCCAACGTGCGGCCCTCCAGATGTTGCAAAACTACAACTCCCAGCATGCCCGGACAGCCTACAGCTGTCAGTCTACAGCAGGGCATTGTGGGAGTTGTAGTTTTACAACAGCTGGAGGGCTGCAGGTTGGGCATCCCTGCTCTATGATACTCTTGTGTGGGGTGGGCTGTTGCTCCCACGCCTCTTTAGCGATGTCCAGCAACCCTCTTGGAAGTCGACCGTATAATAACTCGAAGGGCGAGAACCTGGTAGATGCCTGGGGCACTTCTCGCACTGTGAACAATACGTACGGCAGCAACAGGTCCCAATCCTTTCCGTCTTTGGCTACGGCTCTTTTGAGCATAGTTTTTAAGGTTTTGTTAAACCGCTCCACCAGTCCGTCGGTTTGAGGATGGTACACGGACGTGTGTAACCGTTTAACCTCTAAAAGCTTACAGAGCTCCCTCGTCACCTTAGACATGAAGGTGGTCCCCTGGTTGGTTAGGATCTCTTTCAGAATCTCCAACCTTGCAAACATACCCATGAGTTCTTTAGCTATGAGCTTAGCCGAAGTATGACATAGTGGGATCGCTTCAGGATATCTGGTGGCGTAGTCTAGAACCACCAAGATATGCTGGTGCCCTCTGGCCGACTTGTTTATGGGGCCTATCAGATCCATCCCTATTCTTTCAAAGGGAACCTTGATGATGGGCATGGGCACAAGGAGACTGCGATAGTGGGGCTGGGGGCTTGTCATCTGACAAACTGGACAGGATTGACAAAACCTTTTGACCTCCTCATAAACCCCGGGCCAATAGAACCTTTGCAGAATCCGCTTTTGGTTTTTTTTTTTACGCCCAAATGTCCTCCCAGCATGTGGGAGTGGGCCAAGTCCAGTACCATACGGCGGTATGGCTGGGGTACCACCAGCTGCTCCACTACCTCCTGCTGCACCTTGTCCACCCTGTACAGCAGGTCCTGTTTAAAAGCCAGATGTGGTAACACAGAGTCGGCCCCTGGGTGCTGAGCCACCCCATTTACCACTGTAACCCCTTCCCTCGTCCGCAATAATATCGGATCCTGGAGCTGGGCGGTCCCGAACGTGTCACGGGATACCTCCAGGTCAGGGATGGACAGGGTTTCCACGGATTCGCCTGCCAACACCTCTTGGAGAAACCTAGAGGTGATCGGGATGACACTCTACAGGTGATGTGGTGACCGCTATGGCTGGTATCCCAGCATCGGGATCTTCGGGCACTGGGCCCGATCGTCGTCCGCCTCTAAGGAAAGGCATATCGCTCTTCCATAGAGCCCAGAACAAAGGAAAATCCCTTCCCAGTATGGCGGCATAAGGGATCTGGCGTCGCACTCCGACGACGTGCTGCACCTCTCGGCCCAACACGGACATGGTAACTCTGGCGGTGGGGTACTCTCGGCGGTCCCCATGGATACAGACAATGGAAAGGGTTTGCTTCTCTGGGAGTGTCTCAGACACTAAGGACTCATGCACAAGGGTCACCAGGCTCCCAGAGTCCAGCAAAGCATTAATCGGATGCCCATCGATCAAGACTTGGCACAGGGGCGGCATATCGGCGACCGGCAGGGGATCAGCAGTACATACAGGCCGGGCAAAGAAAGAGGACCGGCGAACGAACCCGCAGTCCATGGGTTCAGGTGTTTGAGGACAGTTCGCTGCCCTATGTCCCAGACCGTGGCAGTGCCAACATTGAATCCCCGTGGTCCCCCCCTGGTCTCTCTTTCCTGGAGTAGGACTAGCCTTCACCCCCTTTGTGGTTGGGTCCCTTTCTCCGGATCCCTAGCCTGAGAGGGAGCCTGACGGGTTTCCCGTGCCTGCATTGAGTCCCGCACCAAGTCCTGGGTCGCCACATACCTCTCGACTAGGCTTACCAACTGATCGAGGTTGCCGGGGTCTCCCTGACCGACCCAGCGCTGTATGGCCCTGGGCAGTGTCCACACGAAACGGTCCATGACCACTCGCTTGACCATATGGGAGGGACTCAAAGTTTCCGGCTGGAGCCACTTCCTCACCAGATGTACCAGGTCATATGACTAACACCGGACGGGTCTAGACTCAGAAAAGGCCTACCGATGTACTCTCTGTGCCCGCACATAGGTAGTAACCCCCAAGAGCGCCATCACCTCAGTCTTCAGCTTCCCATAGTCCTGGGCGTCCTCACGGCTGAGGTCGAAGTATGCTTTTTGGGCATCTCCGACTAGGAATGGCGCCACCACTTCAGCCCACTATCCCGACGGTAAGTTCTCCTGTTCCGCAGTCCTCTCGAACGCCATTAAGAAGGCCTCTACATCGTCCTCCGGAGCCATTTTCCTTAATGCCGAATGGACTTTATCCCTGGGAGGTGACGGCGATGGAGTCACTGGTGGTGGGGTCTCCCACTGGGATGCACGCAGAGCCTCTTGCATGAGCGCCATTTGTTGTACCAGCAAACTGTTTGTTTGTTGCTGTTGTGCATTGCTCTGCACCAACTGCTTAACCAGCTCCTCCATTTTGTCAGGGACGACTAAGCTTGCTGGTTCAATGTATGGCATGCAGCCGTGCACCACCCGGATAAATATTCTTGGCCAGCCTCACTGCAGTATGCACTCATGCTCCACCAATTGTGGGGATCCGCTCTGGTAGGCAGTGGTAGCGAGTGCAGCATAGAGGCAACACAGATAGGTCTTGGTGTTAAACGGTGCATTTTTTATTCACACGGTGAATACAAGTGAAAGGCAGTGCGGTTCATAGGGAGGGTGGTCACACACAACAGCAAAATAATAGTTTAGTCACAGCAAGTCCCTTTACAGGCCTCAGCACACAGCCCAGCTCACCTCCACCTCTCACTCTCACAGCAAGAGAACAAAAGCCTCGACATTGCACACCACACCCTTGCTGCTGGTCGGGTTGTAACCCTTCCCTGCAAAACGCGGCCTGGACTGTGGGGAAACAGGCTCCCACCCGCACATCTGCCTGCTCCCAGTAAGAGCCGGCCCGGATCCGCTGTGTTAACAGCATAACCGCTGCAAAATGCACTTTTCTAGGCACGTACCTACCGTCTATCACCAACCCAGGTACTCTCCTACATATCCCCCTTTGTTCAACCCTGAAGGGTTGCACACCCTGTTCAATCCTGAGAGGTTGGACACATGTACAGCATGGGAACCGTTTTAGCATTTTTCGAATGCAAATTGACTGATGGTAGTCACTTGAGAACCAGTATCTGTCACGACCGCTATCCCAGCAGCAGTCGTGTCGCACCAGACTGAGGGGGAGGGGGACCCTTATCTACGGATGGGAAATAGAACGGCCACCCCTGACTAACCCTAAGCTGGCACCTGTCTGCCCTGATACCCTAGACGGGGTGTGAACCCGTACGGCGAGCAGTATGCCTAAACCCTCAGTCACCCTAAGAAGACTAGACTGGGGAAAGGCAGATGGGAGCACTAGTCACCATCACTCATGTCTAGGAGAACAACAGGGGAAGACAGCAACAAACAAACAAACAATCTCCAGCAGAGATAGACTTATCCAGTCACGAGCAGAGAAGATGATCCCAATAACGACAGTCCACGCCAGACAAGCGCTCCACAGCAATACCGTCAAACGATCTCCTTCAAAGGTCAGAATAGCACTGGAAGTAAGGACTATATCTGGCAATGACTGCAAGTGAAACTGAAACTAATATAGTAGCTGGGAGTGGCAGACAGCACTCACCTGAGAAGAATGCCTACAAACTCCCAGTCAGGACAAAAGGTTCACAAGGCAAAACCCGGATGACATACCCTGAACCACGGAGCAAACTCACAAGCTATCGCGAGTAACTAAGTCGCTGAGACCTTCTCCTCCCAGACCTGTCTGGATCAGTCACAGTCGTGACAGTATCAATCAAAGCAGGAAACATCACTCCGTTGATGTCACACGAAACATCAGTTTGTTGATGCCAACTTCAACCAAGGGGTGAGCACCCACATATCTAGGCATAAAGGTTGGATCTTAGGGACCTACTGTTCTTCCTCCTGAGGGGCGGTCCTTGGCCTTAGGGGATACTTGTTTAACTGCCAGCAGTAAGTTTCGGTGTGTCCACGATTATGACAATACCGACATACGAGTTTCTGGGTGTCTCGATACCCTACCGGCTGACCGACGTTGATCTTCTTGTGGACCAGATGTTTGCCAATCTCTTGTTATGGGAGTTCCTCTCCCAGTGTTGGGTTGCTGTTCCAGTTGCTTCCTCATCCTCTCCAAATTCACAGCTAGGAGGGAGACTTGAGTAGTGAGGGCTGCGAATGCATCTGAGACGGGCGCCTGAGCCGCATGCTCGGCCATCGGGTCGTGGACAGCAGGCCATAGGACGGGTAACACAGAATTGGTGCCTGGATCCTTTAAGATTCACGGCAACTGCATAATTTTGGGGAGTATGATGCTCTGCCAGGCACAGAGCTGTCTGTAGACAGCTCTGTAGAAGGGTTAGCTTCCCCAGCAGTACTCACTCAGACCTCCATCTGGACATTGCTTTTCAGGATCCAGGGAAACTGGGACTGTATTTTCCCTTCTCCAAGATGGCTGCTGCTTCTATTTCCTGTAGGGGTACAACAAATTTATTTGTCCTCCTGGGAACTTGTACTCAGTTCCTTCTGTTGCAAGCATGGTTCCTTAGTGGAGGTGGGCCGTTTGGTTTGCTCCCCTCTGCTAGGTGGATATCTTCCTCTTAATACATGATGCCCAAATCCAAGACAGTCAATTAACCCCTTTTTTGCCACAGTGTTGCAACTGACGCAGATCCACACTCTTCAGCAGTAAGTAGATGCCATAAAGTCTCTTGTAGTGGGGTTTACAGATGGAGGAAGCCTTCAAAGCACAGAAGTATTTGAATCCTGTTTGTGGCACCAATTTTGAAACGTGCCGCCCCCCAGGGCCCTATCGCGTCCCAGGTTTAGTGGAATGCCGAGTGGTGTGGTGTTGCTCCCTTAATAGTCTCTATGTGTCACGGTGCTCCTACCTGGATACAGTGGGACCCCAGGCTTAGGCTCCAAAGCAAATAAAGGAGGAATTGTTGAGGTAGGGGATGGAGAATAAATATCAAGTCCAGACTTTGATAAATTCCAACAGCTTTACTTGCATCAACTTGTATCCAGACAACATTCAGGCTTTCTCTTGGTTGATAACTGGCAGGCAAACTTGATAATTCTGCTCTTTCTGTTCTGGGCTGACAGGCTTGTTTAATAACTCTGCTTTCTTTCTCTCTGCTGTGCTAAACTCTGCTTGGGTCTGGTTACTGGACTTTCGGTCGGTTCTCGTATCTTTGGATTGGGGTGCCTTCAACTGTTATCCCCCTCCTGACACTCAGAAAATTAAATTATCATGGAGTCCAGGTTCTCTACAAGCTACTTACCTTCAGTGGCTTCTGCTTCAGCCAAATAACACTTTCCTGGCTGCTATATCTTTCATGTCTTCTCAGCTCCAATATGGAGTCTAAACTGGAATCAACTAGAACTGCAACCCCTCCCTTCTGGTAGGAAGCAGGACTGGTCCACTTCTGCCCAATGGGGGGGGGGGGGAGAGAATGGAATGGTGATTTCCATTCTATCTAGAAATCTCTCACTCTCTGCCATATACACTGCCACCTACTTGTGAACCAGGCACATTACATGAACAAACCAGTTTCATAACAATAATATCAATGCACAATACTGAAGGACCTGGAAATAGATATAAAGATGACATTTATGTTAACCATTAGAGACAGTAGACAGAGACGGAGTAGAGAAATAGTAATACCACACCGAGGTGTTAGACATATACTGCCTCATTAAATTTAAACGCCTTCTCCCCCAAAAAAGTTACAATTTCAACCATGTTAACTACCCAATCAAAAAAACTTTAAATTTCAGCCGTGATAACTGACACTCAGGCCTTAGTGGCATGATGTAGGCTCCAGCATTGCCTTGACTGTGAGAAAATTTTCATATTGATGCAGTAATGACTTACATTTATGTTGAGCCTTAAAGAAATCCCCCCCCCCAAAAAAAAAATATATATATAATAATACAAAAATAATAATATATATATATATATATTTTTCTTTTGTCTGTACGCAATGACATACAAAATTTTTTATTTCAAGTGTGTGGAAATTGAAAACATGTAAACTTATGATTGAGCCATTAGTAGCATAAAGCAAGCTGCAGGCAGACAGACAGCAACAGTGGAAATATGGGGCAGCAAGAAGTGTGAAAATCCTCCAGAATCCAGGCTTGGTTAATTTTGACAAAAGTGAGGAGGACAACTTGGTCTGTTTGCGTGTCACCAAACCCCTCACGGCACTGAAATCTCTCTTCGAGATGACACTGGAGGCAGGGCAAGAAAGAATATAGAGGCATACTGTGCCAGTTTGGGTCACTGTTCTGCCTCTGATGTTGCCACTACTACTACGACCACCAAAGCGACCATGCCTTGGGTCGTCAGCCTCCTCCTTCACCTCCACTTCTGGGCAGTACAAATGCTGACTTCTCTCACGCAAGTTGTTAACACAAACAAAACAATAGCAGATCATGGGAAGGCGAGCTAACAAAAATACTGTAGAGCCTCATTTAAGAGTCTGCAATCAAAAGTGCAAAGCTCCCTGAGAAACTGTCATCATATACAAAATAACCATGGAGCCCCAGTTATGGGTCTTCAACACAGTAAAACCAGATATCCCTCCAGGGAAGGAAAAATAAGCAAAGGGTTGTTCCTGTTTCAGAGATTAGTGTTGAGTGCGAATATTCACAAGCGAATTTTAATCTCAAATATCGTGATTTCGAGATTTCACGAATATGTCGAATACATGACCCCATATTACGCAATAACGAATATTCACTCTTAAGATGGATAGTGATAGGAAACTGTATCTTGAAAATAAAGATTCACCAACCCAGGTACTCTCCTACATATCCCCCTTTGTTCAACCCTGAAGGGTTGCACACCCTGTTCAATCCTGAGAGGTTGGACACATGTACAACATGGGAACCGTTTTAGCATTTTTCGAATGCAAATTGACTGATGGTAGTCACTTGAGAACCAGTATCTGTCACGACCGCTATCCCAGCAGCAGTCGTGTCGCACCAGACTGAGGGGAGGGGACCCTTATCTACGGATGGGAAATAGAACGGCCACCCCTGACTAACCCTAAGCTGGCACCTGTCTGCCCTGATACCCTAGACGGGGTGTGAACCCGTACGGCGAGCAGTATGCCTAAACCCTCAGTCACCCTAAGAAGACTAGACTGGGGAAAGGCAGATGGGAGCACTAGTCACCATCACTCATGTCTAGGAGAACAACAGGGGAAGACAGCAACAAACAAACAAACAATCTCCAGCAGAGATAGACTTATCCAGTCACGAGCAGAGAAGATGATCCCAATAACGACAGTCCACGCCAGACAAGCGCTCCACAGCAATACCGTCAAACGATCTCCTTCAAAGGTCAGAATAGCACTGGAAGTAAGGACTATATCTGGCAATGACTGCAAGTGAAACTGAAACTAATATAGTAGCTGGGAGTGGCAGACAGCACTCACCTGAGAAGAATGCCTACAAACTCCCAGTCAGGACAAAAGGGTTCACAAGGCAAAACCCGGATGACATACCCTGAACCACGGAGCAAACTCACAAGCTATCGCGAGTAACTAGTCGCTGAGACCTTCTCCTCCCAGACCTGTCTGGATCAGTCACAGTCGTGACAGTATCAATCAAAGCAGGAAACATCACTCCGTTGATGTCACACGAAACATCAGTTTGTTGATGCCAACTTCAACCAAGGGGTGAGCACCCACATATCTAGGCATAAAGGTTGGATCTTAGGGACCTACTGTTCTTCCTCCTGAGGGGCGGTCCTTGGCCTTAGGGGATACTTGTTTAACTGCCAGCAGTAAGTTTCGGTGTGTCCACGATTATGACAATACCGACATACGAGTTTCTGGGTGTCTCGATACCCTACCGGCTGACCGACGTTGATCTTCTTGTGGACCAGATGTTTGCCAATCTCTTGTTATGGGAGTTCCTCTCCCAGCGTTGGGTTGCTGTTCCAGTTGCTTCCTCATCCTCTCCAAATTCACAGCTAGGAGGGAGACTTGAGTAGTGAGGGCTGCGAGATGCATCTGAGACGGGCGCCTGAGCCGCATGCTCGGCCATCGGGTCGTGGACAGCAGGCCATAGGACGGGTAACACAGAATTGGTGCCTGGATCCTTTAAGATTCACGGCAACTGCATAATTTTGGGGAGTATGATGCTCTGCCAGGCACAGAGCTGTCTGTAGACAGCTCTGTAGAAGGGTTAGCTTCCCCAGCAGTACTCACTCAGACCTCCATCTGGACATTGCTTTTCAGGATCCAGGGAAACTGGGACTGTATTTTCCCTTCTCCAAGATGGCTGCTGCTTCTATTTCCTGTAGGGGTACAACAAATTTATTTGTCCTCCTGGGAACTTGTACTCAGTTCCTTCTGTTGCAAGCATGGTTCCTTAGTGGAGGTGGGCCGTTTGGTTTGCTCCCCTCTGCTAGGTGGATATCTTCCTCTTAATACATGATGCCCAAATCCAAGACAGTCAATTAACCCCTTTTTTGCCACAGTGTTGCAACTGACGCAGATCCACACTCTTCAGCAGTAAGTAGATGCCATAAAGTCTCTTGTAGTGGGGTTTACAGATGGAGGAAGCCTTCAAAGCACAGAAGTATTTGAATCCTGTTTGTGGCACCAATTTTGAAACGTGCCGCCCCCCAGGGCCTTATCGCGTCCCAGGTTTAGTGGAATGCCGAGTGGTGTGGTGTTGCTCCCTTAATAGTCTCTATGTGTCACGGTGCTCCTACCTGGATACAGTGGGACCCCAGGCTTAGGCTCCAAAGCAAATAAAGGAGGAATTGTTGAGGTAGGGGATGGAGAATAAATATCAAGTCCAGACTTTGATAAATTCCAACAGCTTTACTTGCATCAACTTGTATCCAGACAACATTCAGGCTTTCTCTTGGTTATAACTGGCAGGCAAACTTGATAATTCTGCTCTTTCTGTTCTGGGCTGACAGGCTTGTTTAATAACTCTGCTTTCTTTCTCTCTGCTGTGCTAAACTCTGCTTGGGTCTGGTTACTGGACTTTCGGTCGGTTCTCGTATCTTTGGATTGGGGAGCCTTCAACTGTTATCCCCCTCCTGACACTCAGAAAATTAAATTATCATGGAGTCCAGGTTCTCTACAAGCTACTTACCTTCAGTGGCTCCTGCTTCAGCCAAATAACACTTTCCTGGCTGCTATATCTTTCATGTCTTCTCAGCTCCAATATGGAGTCTAAACTGGAATCAACTAGAACTGCAACCCCTCCCTTCTGGTAGGAAGCAGGACTGGTCCACTTCTGCCCAATGGGGGAAGAATGGAATGGTGATTTCCATTCTATCTAGAAATCTCTCACTCTCTGCCATATACACTGCCACCTACTTGTGAACCAGGCACATTACATGAACAAACCAGTTTCATAACAATAATATCAATGCACAATACTGAAGGACCTGGAAATAGATATAAAGATGACATTTATGTTAACCATTAGAGACAGTAGACAGAGACGGAGTAGAGAAATAGTAATACCACACCGAGGTGTTAGACATATACTGCCTCATTAAATTTAACGCCTTCTCCCCCAAAAAGTTACAATTTCAACCATGTTAACTACCCAATCAAAAAACTTTAAATTTCAGCCGTGATAACTGACACTCAGGCCTTAGTGGCATGATGTAGGCTCCAGCATTGCCTTGACTGTGAGAAAATTTTCATATTGATGCAGTAATGACTTACATTTATGTTGAGCCTTAAAGAAATCCCCCAAAAAAAATATATATATAATAATACAAAAATAATAATATATATATATATTTTTTTTCTTTTGTCTGTACGTAATGACATACAAAATTTTTTATTTCAAGTGTGTGGAAATTGAAAACATGTAAACTTATGATTGAGCCATTAGTAGCATAAAGCAAGCTGCAGGCAGACAGACAGCAACAGTGGAAATATGGGGCAGCAAGAAGTGTGAAAATCCTCCAGAATCCAGGCTTGGTTAATTTTGACAAAAGTGAGGAGGACAACTTGGTCTGTTTGCGTGTCACCAAACCCCTCACGGCACTGAAATCTCTCTTCGAGATGACACTGGAGGCAGGGCAAGAAAGAATATAGAGAGCATACTGTGCCAGTTTGGGTCACTGTTCTGCCTCTGATGTTGCCACTACTACTACGACCACCAAAACGACCATGCCTTAGGTCGTCAGCCTCCTCCTTCACCTCCACTTCTGGGCAGTACAAATGCTGACTTCTCTCACGCAAGTTGTTAACACAAACAAAACAATAGCAGATCATGGGAAGGCGAGCTAACAAAAATACTGTAGAGCCTCATTTAAGAGTCTGCAATCAAAAGTGCAAAGCTCCCTGAGAAACTGTCATATACAAAATAACCATGGAGCCCCAGTTATGGGTCTTCAACACAGTAAAAACCAGATATCCCTCCAGGGAAGGAAAAATAAGCAAAGGGTTGTTCCTGTTTCAGAGATTAGTGTTGAGTGCGAATATTCACAAAGCGAATTTTAATCTCAAATATCGTGATTTCGAGATTTCACGAATATGTCGAATACATGACCCCATATTCGCAATAACGAATATTCACTCTTAAGATGGATAGTGATAGGGAAACTGTATCTTGAAAATAAAAGATTCAGACATAATTCCCCCAATCTTAATTGCTTTCTATAACAATTTCCACTATTTTAGTATAAAGGTTGGGTGGTGCTCCACTAGGATAGTGTGGGTCACAGGAAACGGTTCCCAGGCAAAGTATTCATATAAAGTAATAAAGGTTCCTGGACTCCAATATTTTTGCTTTTGCGTTTTATTAAACAGTGTAGTTTACAAATTGCGGTATGCCAGTTGCAGGTAAGTTATACAACGTTTCGGCAACAAGCCTTCTTCAGGACACTGGATGTGCCGCACTGTTTGTGTGACCAGCGACGGTCTAGTCAAGGGCTCTAAGGCCGATTGGGCAAAGCTCTGTGGGGCTATTCAGAAAAGATCCCTCTGCTCCTAGGGCAGGAACCTTTATTACTTTATAATTTCCACTATTTTGTCACCAGAGTATGCCAATCTATAATTTGTATGCGTGTCCCAAGCTGTCAGGTACCAGCAGATGAAAAATTGCACAATCTAGTAGAATATGTCGAATATTTTTCGTCAATTTCTAAACACTATTGCTGCCTCGTGTCAAGGCTGTGAAATGCCTCGTGTTGCGAAGCGATTAGTGCGAAAATCAATTACCGAATAATCGCATATGCCAATTTCTGTCCCAAGTTTAATTGCAGCATTCTATACCCAATGTCCTCCTCTGCCGTGCTGAAGTTTCCAACCATTTTTTCTATGCTGGATTCCTTCAAATCCACAGGCCTACAAACTTGTGCGATCCACCTTGCAGCAGAAGTCACACCCTTCTGTGTGCACGCGCATACAAACATGTCGCAGATTCATGAATAACGAATAGATTCTAAGCGCACGCGAATAGAACTTGAAAAATTAATTGCAATTCATGATATTGAATGCGAAATAACGAATATTGCAAAATTGCCAATATATGACGAATATGATGCAAATTATTCGTTAAATATCGCGAAATAGAATATGGGTCTTTGTGCTCAACACTATAGAGATACCCAAATCTACCATATTAAGTAGTCCCTATGTCAAAATCCAGCTGTTATAAGTCTTAAGGATATAATAAGGGAAAATGCCTAAGCAAGTTATTCATCCAGACAGCTGTTTCGGGGTGTTGTCCCTCATACAGTGTGGATGCACTACATCCTGATGCTGCAGACAGTTAATACACATGCAGTGAGTGGCCCAGAAGAAGACCATGGAGCAGTGAGTACTGCCAGTGTTAGTAGCACAACACTCAACACTCCTCATGTCTCCTGCGCACCATTGGGCACTTCCACAAGTGTGACCTCTGCGGGGAGAACTGGGGAACATTCTCATGATTGTTGGGTGTCCCACTGGAAGGACTCCTGCCGATCAGACACTTATTCCCTATTCTGTGGACGGGCAAGTTGACACCAGGATTTCACCTTGTTCCAGTTTTCAACTTTGTCAACATCTATTTCTTTCTAGAGCTCATTTAAGCTCTTCTGCACATGGCCACATAAAGGATGTGTTATTCTATGGATCCATAATGCATAAATCTATGGGTTTATGCTGTGCTATGTGCCTTCAATTACATGAGAAGGCATATGAAAAAGGCGTTTCGTGACTTTACTGTCTGCATACACCCAGCTTCAACCAACTGGTCATACACATTAGCTAGCTGTATTATGACCAAACCAATTTTGGCAGAACTGTGGGAGACTTCTGACGCTCCACCGACAGCCGATGTGGAAGAACATAAGGATTGGAAAGTTGGGCAGATTCTTGCTGAGCTGAGTCAAGCAAGCATTTATATGAGGGAATTGGGAGTGAGAGCTGTTGGCTGAACAAGCTTACAACTATCTTATGTGTCTTCAAGAGTGTTCTTGAGTTTTAGAATTGTAGTCTCTACCCATTTGATTTTTTTAAAGGCTGCATTATAAATCCTGGAGCAATTTTATCAACTTTGGACACAATATCACCAAAATAGATTTTTTTATAAAAAAAAAAATTAATAAACACTACAGTTTTTGTATTGGCTTTTCATTTTCAGCACAAAGGTCTCCATTTCTGATCAAGCAGACCTGTAACATTTGTTAAATCCACTGAATAAGGTTTAAAATAACAAAAGAAGATCCCCTGCTTACTCTTTGGTCTTTATCCACTCACGTACAACCTAACTTGACATTTAAAGGTGTTGTCCAAGTGTTTAATACTGATGACCTATCCTCAGGATCTTTGATCGGTGGGGTCCGACGCCCACCAACCCCCATCGATCAGCTGTTCAAAGAGGCCTCCTTATATTGTATCTTACCAAGCACAGTGCTGTCATTGGTGGCTGTGCTTAGTATTGCAACTCAGCCCCAAATCCGCTCGTGAACGGAAAATTTTATGTTCAGGACATCTCTACTCTAGGGGTGCATCAGGAGTTCTTCAACTGTGACATGGCAACTTAAAATTATTCCGGTGAAATCTGCCCTCCAAAAACCATATGGCATTCCTTCCCTTCTGCGTCCTGCAGCGGTGTTTCTGTAAACTACAGAATCAGGGCAATAAATATTGAGTTTTGCTTGGCTGTTAACCCTTGCTTTGTTACTGGACAAAATGGATTAAAATTAAAAATCTGCCATGAATACCTTGAGGGGTGTATTTTCCAAAATGGGGTCACTTTTTTGGAGTTTCTACTCTAGGAGTGAATCAGGAGCTCTTCAAATGTGACATGGCAACTTAAAATGATCCCAGTGAAATCTGCCCTCCCAAAACCATATAGTGTTCCTTTCCTTCTGCACCCTGCCGTGTGCCCGTACAGCGGTTTACGACCACACGTGGGGTGTTTCTGTAATCTACAGAATCAGGGTAATAAAAATTGAGTTTTGTTTGGCTGTTAACCCTTGCTTTGTCACCGGAAAAAATGGATTAAAATGGAAAATCTGGCAAAAAAGTTAAATTCTGAAATTTCATCTACATTTTCCTTTAATTCTTGAGGAATACCTAAAGGGTTAAAAACAGTTTGTAAAATCAGTTTAGAATACCTTGAGGGGTGTAGTTTCTTATGTAAGCCTCACAAAGTGACTTCAGACCTGAACTTGTCCTTAAAAAGTGGGTTTTAGAAATTGTCTGAAAAATTTCAAGATTTGCTTCTAAACTTCTAAGCCTTCTAACGGGCTCAAAAAATTAATTCGCATTCACAAAATGATCCAAACACGAAGTAGACATATCGGAAATGTAAAGTAATAACTATTATATGAAGTATCACTATCTGTTTCAAAAGCAGAGAAATAGAAATTTGGAAAGTTGAAAAATGTTTAGTAAATTTGTTTTTTAAATAAAAATGAAAAATACTGACTGAAATTTACCACTATCATGAAGTACAACGTGTCACGAGTAAACAGTCTCAGAATGGCTTGGATAAGTAAAAGCGTTCCAAAGTTATTACCATATAAAGTGACACGTGTCCGATTTGCAAAAATTGGCCTGGTATTTAAGGTGAAAAGTGGCTCGGTACTGAAGGGGGTAATGAGGCAAGGTGAGGTGGCACCATCTAGGGGAAGGAGGGGGACGGCGATGTGAAACAGTAGTTTACACTGACAGTGCAGTACTCTATGCGATGTGACTGTGGTGTAATACAAGCGGCAAAGACTATTGAGGAGTGGGCAGCAGCTCCCTGCTTCCTCCTCACAGCTACCTGACTGCACTGCGCAGAGCGGCTTCTGTACTTCACGGGCAGAGAATGATAACCCCTGACCCCACATGAACTTCCTGTCGGGTCACAGGCTATAATTCACTGGCCGTGATCCTGAGGAAGCACTGAAAAACAGCCCTGGAAGGAGGGAAAACCAGATCATTACCCTGCTCCAGGTTAATCCCCAGGATGCCTGTAAGTGACTCTGTGTGTGTATACTGTATGTAGTGTATATACAGTATATATGTGTGTATGCACTGTAAATACTTGTATTTATACTGTATACAGTAAATATGTGTGTTTATGTACCATATAGATTTGTATACAGTATGTGTGTATATTGTATACAGTATATTTGTGCGTATGTACTGTATATACTTATGTATGGACTGTATTCAATATATATTAGTTTATATACTATATACAGTGTTTATATATAATTTCACGTACACTTTTTTTTTCATGCGGAAATTTGCCTGCCATGCGGATTTTCAATGAAGAGTAAGATCTTCGGCAGAACCGCATCTATTCCGCTCTAAGATCCATAATTACATTGCGGATATGGTGCAGAAATGCACAGAAATCTGGACAGAAATGTGTGTGGATCTTATGTGCGATTACCCACATGGTGTGCCTTAAAGAGTCACTGAACTTCGAAATAAACTTTTGATGTCATAGTTACATTTCAAAGGTTTTGATGGGTGGGGGTCTGAGTTCTAACATTCACAACAATCACTGGAACGAGGTAAGAGCGCTGATATATCGCCCTCTCATCTCTGTAGTAGACGGAATCAAGATTATCCCATAGACTCTCCTGCGGCAACAAGAGAAAGTGTGATATGAAAATTAAAAATTTGGCACGGGAGGGGTCGCCATTTCAATTTTCGACTCAGGCAGCAGATAGGCTAGGTGCACCCCTGTGTCTTATTGATGTGATATGAAGGAGTTGTTCATTAGTCCGCTATGTAAAGTACTTACTTTTTACCAAGCAAATCAACATAAAGATGTAAAAATATATAAAAAGATAGAATAAAAATCTAACATGAATCATGTCACATCTGCTTCAGATCCAGTCATTTCCACAGAGGCTGAGCCGTGTGGGTTATATAGGATTTCTTCAAGTTGCAATTATCCTTTCTAAACGCTGGAGATTAATTATTATCCACTGATATTGAAAAACAAGTAATCACAGAAGAAGCTTAATAAAAAATAATAGTAATACCCACCATCAGACTAAGGCGTATATCCATCAGCCATGGCACTAACCAACCGGCACCATGGTCATTTTCGGCCTTTTTAATTTTTTCCATCAACGCAGTCTCACCCCGTCTGTCCCAAAAGATTGAATCAAAAGTGATCAAAAGGTCCCATGTAGAGATGAGCGAATCGAAGTTGACGAGTTGGGGGCAAACTGGCAATTGCCCGGAGCCCTCATCATCTAAGGGGCCCCCTGCTTGAGGAGAAGAAGATCATTCTATATTCCTGGCACTACTGGGGGGAATGGAGGAGCATTATATACTGACACTATGGGGGAAGCATGATATATTGGAACTAGTGGGGGGCACTACAGGGGGACATTAGAGCCACTGGGAGCATTATGGTTATATTATTACTACTAGGGTACTGTAGGGGCGTTATTATTATTTGACGCAATATAGAGGGCATTTCTACTAATGGGGGATATCTTGGGGAGTATTATCACTATTGGGGGCACTATTACTAATAAGGGCAGTCTGGATGTATAGTATAGTACAGTGTTTGAGGTCATGGGGGGGAGCACAGCAGGCACAGTATAAGGGCTCATGCCCAAGAACGTAAGGGCAAATTGCGTTCCACAATGCACGGGCACAGACCATGGAGCAGTCGCATGCGGATCGCAGACCCATTCACTTGAATGGGGCCCGTGATCCGCATCCAACTGTCCGTACAGCAAAAAAGTAGTGCATGCATTAGTTTTTTGCGGTGCGGATGCATGAACAGAAACACTCCTTCAAGTAAATGCCATGATGTGGCATGCACACTGCCGATGTCTGTGTATTGCGGACCCGCTGTATGCGGGCTGAAATACTGCCACGGGGGGCACACGGTCGTCTGCATGAGCCCTTAGGAGTAGCTTCAAGAGGTTCTCCAGGTTTTTTTATATTGATGACCAGTCCTTAAGATAGATCATCAATATCAGATCATTGGGGTCCGACACCTGGCTCCCCCGACAATCAGCTGTATGAGGAGACAGTATGCACTGTCCACACATGCCGTCCATCTTCTCTATTCCTGCTCCAGTACGCGTCGTCTCCTCAAACAGCTGATCGTCGGGGGTGGCGGACATCAAACTGTGTTTTTAGCACAATATTACAAGATATGGGGCCACATTTTTGATTTTGCCCAGGGGCACATTTTGTTTAAAACCGGCTGGTTACAAAAAGTGATCTATTACTACAGATTTTAGGTTGTTTGCATTCTATGATACATCACTAATCCCAGTAATCCTTCCTTGCTTTTGTTATTGGGGTGAAAGTGCTGTCTGATTCAATCAGTTTTGGGGTATATTTATTTTAAATATATAAAAGTGTGTCCATTCATCCTTGCTTCTGGGGTGGAATTGCAGATTTTTTGATTTACACTATGTCGGACAGACAGGTGACAAGCCCTTCTAAGGGAACAGGCAGTGGCCAAAATGTTACTGAAGAAGGCAGAAGTAGCAGCAGAAGAAGGGGTGGCAACAGCAGTCGCAGAGACAGGCCAGAGTCCGGTGTCATCTAGCGGTCATGTCTTGAGCAGCAACCCAATCCTTAAATGATTGACTCGTTCTTCTACTTCGTCGCAAGTGACATCAGACACCCCCAGGCAGGAGTTGGTGGGTTCCTCTGACACGACGCTTAGTTGGCATGGTCTGTGAAAAAGCTCTGTGCCACCACCAGTCCTCAACCTGCCTGTTGTCATTTTCTGTTCCCACAGCTCGAGAAGAATTATATGCCATTCGCTCGACTCCACTTTTCAAAAATGAGATTCTAGAAGACAGTAAGGAACTAAAACCCAGCCCAGATTTGGAGGAGAGATGTGCTGCTTCTTCTGGTACACAGGCTAGTAGCAGTGATGACAGTCGCGTGTTCAGGCACGTGGCCCTGAGTCTGGTGAGAGCGACAATAGTGACTTGCTGACAGTAGCTGATGACTTATGTGACCGTTAGCACATGAGAGCCGGATGAAGAGGGGCTTCATCATCATCAGGAGAAGAGGGTGGCATCTTGTGCGTGAAGCAGTGTCTGAGCCATAAGGGTGGTAGCGTGGCAGTCAGTTAGCAGGCTGGCAGCAGTTGGAGTTAGGGAGCCAAACAAGCCCGGGGTACACTGCCCGCTATGCAGGAGCCTACCTGTCCAGAAAGAAGTAGCGGTGCAGGGGTTCACTGAAACAGAAGTTGCAGACAGTCCGCACGTTGGTGGGGGAAAAATGCCATACTTGTATAGCATCCCCAAGTCATGGGAGTATGAGAGACTGACCTGCGGGATGTCAGTGATGGAGAGGCTGGCACGTGGATCCTCTGGGGCACTCTCTGGGTTCTTGAGGGACACAGCCAGGTGTAGTGTCAGGTTCCCTTGGTGTTGCAGCTTAACATGCCTATGGCTAAGTGTCCCTGATGTCCGTGACGCCAGTGCCGGTAACGGTGGCACACTGATTGATAGGAGGAATAAATGAGGTGCAGACTTGTATGATGCAAACAGAACTTTTCTTTACTGAACAGTAGAAACAGCAAACACTCTCTTGACAGTTCCTCAGAAGACAATTGGTTTCAGCAGATTGGAAATTACAGCACATATACGGCAGACACTTATACAGCAAGGTGATTCACAGAGGGTTAACACAGGACGGCTGCAGTACCGGCGGCTTGCACTCTCTACCTGACTGGTCCTGGACAGGGAAACTATCCTCCAAGGCCCCAATGCCCTATCTCTGGCGTATATCCTTGGGATAACAATTACTGAGTACCTCCTCTGGTATTTATAGTACCTCTTGCTTTCCTGACTTCTGCTCTGCCTTCCCTCAGCTTCTTCAGGCTGGCTATAGTGATGATCCTGCTTTACTTTTCCCTTTTCTGGGTTTTGACTCAGGAGGGGAACCTTTTCCTTGGATCTGGAACCCGGGTTACAGGGCCTGCAATGCCCTCTCCTAGTCTGCAGGCACCAGGCCTGCCCTGACTTCAACAGGCTCAGGGCCTGAACTCCCTTGTCTGTCTCCCTGACTGGGCCTTTATAAACTAGGGCTCCCTAGCTCCCTCTAGTGGCTAAAGCTGGGATGACAGCCCCTAGCCGGCCGGCACAATGGCAAATATCACAGTAACAGGGAAGTATATAGCATCACATTACATTACATTTTATGAAGATGACTTATACCAATCTCCCCACAGGTGAGGGGAACGAACGCACCCATGTGACCCTTCTGTAGTGCCCGGCATCACAAGTCCGGGACACTGTATAACCCGCTGCTTTAATCTGAGTATGACATCGTACTCCCATGGGGTCCGCCCAACTGGATCCTGAAAGACAAAATAAGATTGCAGGCACACATAAACATTGCATATGAATAACATCCGCATATTAAAGACGGTATATATCAGGTCCAGCTGGCAAAGGTGAAGTGCGGTGACAAGGGGCGCCGTTCTCTTCTTACAGGATAGTGATTGGAACGGGGGCGCTGACCTGGCACAGCGGATGTAAGGGAATACTAGGACAGTCCATAGAAAGTGTATTAAGTCTATAGTAAAGTATTATAAAATGTGTCTCAGACTCAGGGAGTCCATGGTAATAAATATCTCTGGGCACTTTGACCTGAATTAAATAGCAGTAAATATATTCAGCAAGACACATTACTTTTCTTTACATCACAGGACTCTGACAATACCAGGGCCAAGTTATCCTGGCAAGTCCTGTGTACCCTAAAATGCTGACATATAGGTTCCCCTTAAACCTGAAATGGGGGTAAAAAGGAATCAAAAGGTGCAATAACAGGCACAACTGGGATGACAAACTTTTTAAAGCAGGTGGGTGTCCGAGAAACAAATAGGGCTGGCTGGGAGCAGTGGTTCCACAGTGGTGGCAACTTTCCTGCACAATAATGCCACCGGCCGTGGGGAACTGGCAGCAAGCTCCACCAGCCTGACAACATATGGGACAGCTCCTGCAACATGATAGATCCTTCTGTAGCTTCTGGCAAATTGGCCTAGAAGGCTGGGCTACAGGTAAGTGTCATTCTCCTCTGGTTCATCCTCAGAGGACTCAGGCGGCTCCTGTAATAGCTGGTCGGCCGTGGCAGGCCATAGCACGGTACCATCAGAGTGGACGATACGCACAGGTACTGGCCTCTCTTGTGCGGCATCCAGCTCTTCTTCCTTCACTGGACACGGGGCCCGCCGGACACTCCTGACATAACACAGCTTCTCCGGTCTGTAGACTTTAGGTGTCTCCACAACGGGTACTTCCGCGCCAGCAGGCGGTAGCGCCGCTAGGTAGGCCTCCCACCTCTCCTGCTCCACCTTTGCGTCCATCTTCCTCTCCCGACGTTGCAGCTCTGGGGAAGGATAGGGGCTGACAGGCCTCTGAAGGATGGTTGGCTGCCAAAAGATGTTAGGCCCGATAAAGGTGGCACGCTCCTGGAAGGTGGAGTGGTCAGGCCCAGGCGCGGGTTCAGGTGCTGCCTTTGGGCTGAAAGTGTCGTCACCGCTCTCCCAGTCCTCCGGCTTAGCTCGCGGGCGTGATACAGCGGTGGCATAAGTGCCGCGCAGGGCCTCTGTGGGGGTGAACTCTACCAGCTCATCTGCTACTAGGTTGTTTAGTCTCTCTGGACAGTAACTTCGCTTCACAGACCGGCGGTTAACATAATAATCCCGGTTGGTGCCAGTCTCCTGGATGAAGCCGAACCCCCGGGCCTTATCAATTTAAAGTACGATCCCCATCCAGTGATCCAACCGGGGCTTGCCCTCGATCGTGTCCTCGTAGATGCCCTTTGTGACCTCCTCAAAACGCTTCTTTTGAGCGGTGGTCTTCCGGGCTGCCGCAGCGCGAATCTCCGCCATCAGAGCCGGCCATAGAGGGTTCCATAGGGGAAAGACATCCCGCGGCCGGTGAATACTGCAAGGCCTGGCCCATGGCCATGGGCAAGACTGGGCCTCACCTCTTGGGGTATAAGCAGGAGGTGCACGACACTCACGGGTTGCTCTTGGGGTCGCCTCCATCGCTGCTCCTGAAGATTCAGATCCCTCTGACTCAGGCAGGAAGTCCCGGAGCAGGATGAGCCACTGTTGCTTCTGGCTCCACCCCGCCGCTTCTTGCACGCCCCCTAGGTATTCCAGTATAGGGTAGGCGGCGTCCATATTGTAGTCCATTTGAATTGGGCGGTGACGCAGAAGAATTCTCTCCTCCCTCTCTCAGGGAATGGGCGCCAAATTTTCCCGCAAGTAAAGTATATTGATGGCGCAGCAATAATTCCCCAGACTCAGGCGGCCATCTTGGGTACCACGATGCAGCTATTCACTGACAGCAAGCCACGGTAGTAGAACGGTACAAAAGTCCACAAAAATACACTCGGATGCGGCAATTTTCCTCTTCTTGATAGCTCAACACTGTACAGCGCTTTTGGGGAAGTTTTAGCACGTTTTTCAGTCCAATAAGTCCATTAAAGCAAACAGGCAATTTGTCACTTGGCAGTATGATTAAGGCGCAAAGTTCACGTTTCACTATTACTGCAGAAATGTGCGTATCCTGTTCGTGACGCCAAAATGTAGCATCCCCAAGTCAGGGGAGTATGAGAGACTGACCTGGGGGATGCCAGTGATGGAGAGGCTGGCACGTGGATCCTCTGGGGCACTCTCTGGGTTCTTGAGGGACACAGCCAGGTGTAGTGTGAGGTGCCCTTGGTGTTGCAGCTTAACGTGCCTATGGCTAAGTGTCCCTGATGTCCGTGACGCCAGTGCCGGTAACGGTGGCACACCGATTGATAGGAGGAATAATTGAGGTGCAGGCTTGTATGATGCAAACAGAACTTTTCTTTACTGAACAGTAAAAACAGCATACACTCTCTTGACAGTTCCTCAGAAGACAATTGGTTTCGGCAGATTGGAAATTACAGCACATATATGGCAGGCACTTATACAGCAAGGTGATTCACAGAGGGTTAACACAGGACGGCTGCAGTACCGGCGGCTTGCACTCTCTTCCTGACTGATCTTGGACAGGGAAAATATTCTCCAAGGCCCCAATGCCCTATCTCTGGCATATATCCTTGGGATTACAATTACTGAGTACCTCCTCTGGTATTTATAGTACCTCTTGCTTTCCTGACTTCTGCTCTGCCTTTCCTCAGCTTCTTCAGGCTGGCTATAGTGATGATCCTGCTTTACTTTTCCCTTTTCTGGGTTCTGACTCAGGAGGGGAACCTTTTCCTTGGATCTGGAACCCGGTTACAGGGCCTGCAATGCCCTCTCCTAGTCTGCAGGCACCAGGCCTGCCCTGACTTCAACAGGCTCAGGGCCTGAACTTCCTTGCCTGTCTCCCTGACTGGGCCTTTATAAACTAGGGCTCCCTAGCTCCCTCTAGTGGCTAAAGCTGGGATGACAGCCCCTAGCCGGCCGGCACAATGGCAAATATCACAGTAACAGGGAAGTACATAGCATCACATTACATTACATTTTATGAAGATGACTTATACCAATCTCCCCACAGGTGAGGGGAACGAACGCACCCATGTGACCCTTCTGTACTGCCCGGCATCACAACTCCGGGACACTACACTTGGCGGTATGGCAATGTTTTACTAAGCTGTTGGAGGATGTCAGCATGGCTCTTTTCAGAATTTGTGGGCAGAAGGTGAAGTGTGGCTAGGGTTTCAATGTTGGCACCATGGCCCTGACTCAACACATGCAGCATCACCATAAAGTGGCCTGGGAAAACTGTGGCGCTAATGTAGTGGTACAGCCTGACGTAGGAACCACTGCATCACCCAGTGGCCCGCACCTCTTTTCCTGCAGTGAAGGTTCCACCACCTCTCCATAAGGGAGCTGTGTTCCTTCTCATTGTCTACTGGTTCTGATGCTCCTGCTCCTCTTTCTCCCATCACTCATTTCGTCAGCAGTTGATCACAGAGGTGATTGCAAAAAGACAACAGCATGCTTGCACTCATCCAACAGCGCAGAAGCTGGACATGCTCCTGGCCCAGTTGCTGGTACTGCAGTCCCTTCCTTTCCATGTGGTGGACTCTGCACCTTTCAGAGAATTGATGTCTTGTGCGGAGCCAAGCTGGAGAGTCCAAAGTCATCATTGCTTCTCCAAAAAGGCAGTACCAGCCCTGCACACGTATGTTAAATAGAAGGTGAGCCAGTCCTTGAACCTGTCAGTGTCTGCTAAAGTTCACAGCAGCACCATGTGGAGCTGTAACTACGGTCAAGGACAATATATGTCCTTTACAGCCCACTGGATAAATGTTGTTACTGCTCAGCCACATCAGCAACTTGGCCAGGTGACGGCATTGCCTCCTCCACTGTCTCAAGCACTCCCCTGTGTAACTTTGGCCTTAGCCAGTGGTAACTCAAGCGCGACACCTGCTGTTTTCCCAGGCCCTTCTTTGTCAGTCGCCAGGACCATGGGATGAACAACTTAATTCCACTGCTTCATGTCCTGAAACAGATGCTGCTAAATCTAGCCGGCCAGGTTACATCTCACAGCCACCTGAGCCCTATGGGGGCTGAACTGGATGAGGAGCAGGACATTCAAGCACAAGCAATGCATACAGAAATTGGTGTTTTCTGCACAGATGACAGGAGTGGAGGAGCTAGAGGGCGATTAGGTGGACCAGGCAGATGGGGGAGGGGTCGGGGGGGTTTAGGAGTAGTACCAGCTCCATCAACAGCAACTAAAGTCTAGAGTCTCTGATAAGCACTTTTCTTCACCAACCTACAGAAGAAACCACCCACCAGTAGCAGCAAGACATGGAGCCGGACCTGAACCACCAGGGTTGGCATAGTTGGACTGCATCCTACCACCCCTCATCCAAGATCCCATGGACTACTGGACAGCTAAACTTGATTTGTTTTCCCTGGACAAGTTTTCCTGTCCGGCCAGTAGTGTGGCATCAGAGTGGGTGTTAAGTGCAGCGGGGGGAATAGTTACCTCAAATAGAACTCGCCCTTCCACCCAAAATATTGAGAGACTAACTTTTTTACAGATGAATCAGGCGTGGATCAGCCAGGTTTTTCACACACCAGTGCCTGATGCATCAGACTAGATGATTCTGGGTGCCACACCCAAACTTTGTGAAAATAGAACCATTTCTTTTGGCCACCTGCTTCAGCAACAATTCTGATGGCCAAGTTTTACCTGGACAAGCCTTCCTACCCAGCCAGTAGTGTGGCATCAGAGGGGGTGTTTAGTACGGTGGGGGGCTATAGTTACGCAAAGGAGAACTCGCATTTCCACCCAAAATGTGGAGAGACTGACCTTTTGACCTTTCTGAAGATGAATCAGGCGTGGATCAGCCAGGATTTCTACACGACAGTGCCTTGATGCATTAGACTAGATCATTCCTGGTGCCACACCCAAACTTTGTCAAAAGAGACAGCTTCTTCTGGCCACCTGCTTCAACCACTATTTGGATGCTGCCACCCACCTAATTCCACACACCTGCTGCCTCACCATTCTGTGACTGGGCCACTGTGTTGACTCCTCATGCTGTTACACCTCACCACAATGTCACTGGGCCACTGTGTTGACTCCTCATGCTATTGACACCCTCACCGCTCTGTGACAGGGCCACTGTGTTGACTCCTCACTACTGTTGCCACCTCACTACTCTGTGACAGGACCACTGAGTTGACTCCTCATGCTGTTTCCACCCTCACCATTTTGTGACAAGGCCACTGTGTTGACTCCTCATGCTGTTGTCACTTGTCCACTCTGTGACTGGGCCACTATGTTGACTCCTCATGCTGTTGTCATCCTCCCAACTGTATGACAGGACCACTATTATCCCTATTTGACATTGTTGAGATCACCATTTATTTTACCCTTCTTCTGATCTGTCAGAACGATGGAAAAATGAGAAACACAACGGATCCTGTCTTTGAAGCATACGTAAGGCCTGTATCACATGGTTCGTATTTTGCAACAGGATATGCTCATGATTTAGAAGCCAAAAGCAGGAGTGGGTACAAAACACAAAATACATTCAAACTTTCCAATCGCGTGTCATCTCTGTTTTGGATCCACTTCTGTTTTTTTTTGCCCTAGCAATATAGGATGGATTACTGAGCAAATGCTCAAGATGTGTAGGTGGATGCTGAAAAGACAGGAGGTTGTTTGAGGTTGTTATTGTGACAGATGAGAAGAAGTGCAAAATAAACAGTGATGTCAACACAAACTGCTGGCATCCTGTCCATTCGGTCATGGGGGCTTTACTTGTTTCAGCGTGTAACAGAACAGTTTCTGTAGAAATCTATGTGGAATTATCTGACGACGGTGTAAAAGGAACTGCGCTTCCTCATTAACGCTAACATTGACCTGTAAAGCTAAGTTCACACTTGAGTTATTTGGTCAGTTTTGGCCTCATAACTTACCAAATAAGTGAAGTGATGCTAAAAGCGATGCATGTCATCTGCGTGTCATACTGACTCACAGTACTATTTAACTACCACAGTGAACTCCCTATGCGTGTTTCTGCAAGGCACAGTGTTCTACTCCACTATAGGCTCTCTGCAGCCAGGAAATAACAGTTTTTAACGCAATTCATCACAAATAAATTTGGATTGAATCAAATCTTTATGTGAGACTTGGCGAACCGTCTGAATCAAATTTTTGAGAAATTTGCTTATCTCTAGTCCATTGTATCCAAAAATGTAACATAGTAACATAGTATATAAGACCGAAAAAAGACATTTGTCCATCCAGTTCGGCCTGTTTCCTACAAGTTGATCCAGAGGAAGGCAAAAAAAATAAAACTGTGAGGTAGAAGCAAATTTTCCCCACTTAAGGGGAAAAAAATTCCTTCCCGACTCCAATCAGGCAATCAGAATAACTCCCTGGATCAACGACCCCTCTCTAGTAGCTGTAGCCTGTAATATTATTACACTCCAGAAATACATCCAGGCCCCTCTTGAATTCCTTTATTGTACTCACCATCACCACCTCCTCAGGCAGAGAGTTCCATAGTCTCAATGATCTTACCGTGACGAATCCTCTTCTATGTTTCTGTACAAACCTTCTTTCCTCCAGATACAGAGGATGTCCCCTCGTCACAGTCACTGTCCTGGGGATAAATAGATGATGGGAGTGATCTCTGTACCCTGATCCCTGATATATTTATACATAGTT
Organism: Bufotes viridis; assembly: GCA_033119425.1. NCBI lineage: Eukaryota > Metazoa > Chordata > Amphibia > Anura > Bufonidae > Bufotes > Bufotes viridis. Next base: position 12,045,721 of record CM065592.1, on the reverse strand, counting down.
ATTAGATCTCCCCTCAGTCGTCTTTTTTCTAAAGTGAATAACCCTAATTTTGATAACCTTTCAGGGTACTGTAGTTGCCCCATTCCAGTTATTTCTTTTGTTGCCCTCCTCTGAACCCTCTCCAGCTCTGCTATGTCTGCCTTGTTCACAGGAGTCCAGAACAGTACACAGTACTCCATGTGTGGTCTGACTAGTGATTTGTAAAGTGGTAGGACTATGTTCTCATCATGGACATCTATGCCCCTTTTGATGCAACCCATTATCTTATTGGCCTTGGCAGCTGTGCGCTGTGATTGGCCAGCTCTGCAGCAAGGGACACGCCTGATACAAAGTCCCCGCCCCATACAACAGAGGGAGCTCGGACACCGGAGCCTATACCGGGCGAACGGAGCGGCGCCCAGACATACTAGTAAGTGCAGGGGGACCCCTGGGCGCCGCTCTGCCCACAGATATAATTAGTTTTAAGTTTTTAAATAGGTGAAGGTCCTCTTTAATTACTTTACACAGTTTAGTGTCATCTGCAAAAATAGATATTTTACTGTGCAAGCCTTCTACAAGATCATTAATAAATATATTGAAGAGAATAGGGCCCAATACTGACCCCTGAGGTACCCCACTAGTGACAGTGACCCAATATGAGTGTGTAACTATTAATAACCACCCTCTGTTTTCTGTCACTCAGCCAGTTACTTACCCACATACAGACATTTTCTCCCAGTCCGAGCATCCTCATTTTATATACTAACCTTTTATGAGGTACAGTGTCAAATGCTTTGGAGAAGTCCAGATATACGACATCCATTGATTTGCCGCTGTCAAGTCTAGAACTTACCTCCTCACAGAAACTGATTAAATTAGTTTGACATGACCGATCCCCCATGAAGCCATGCTGATATGGTGTTATTTGCTTATTTTCATTGAGGTGCTTTAAGATAGCATCTCTTAGAAAACCTTCAAACAGTTTATTCACGACGGATGTTAAACTTACCGGCCTATAGTTTCCAGGCTCTGTTTTTGGACCCTTTTTGAATATTGGCACCACATTTGCTATGCACCAATCCTGTGGAACACTCCCTGTCAGTATACAGTCCGCAAATATCAGAAATAAGGGTATTTGAATTACTTAATTCTCTTAGGATACAGGGGTGTATGCCATCTGGTCCTGGCAAATTGTCTATTTTAATCTTTTTAAGACGCCGCTGTACTTCTTCCTGGGTCAGACAGGGCACTTTTAATGGGGAATTTACTTTTACATTCTGCATTTCATCTGACAGTTTATTTTCTTCAGTAAATACAGTGGAGAAAAAAATATTTAATGGCTTTGCTTTCTCCTCATTGCTCTCTGCAACTCCCCTCTCATCACTCAGTGAAGGCCCAACACCTTCAGATTTATACTTTTTACCATTTATATAATTGAAGAACATTTTAGGGTTAGTTTTGCTCTCTTTGGCAATTAATCTCTTTGTCTCTAGTTTGGCCACTTTTATTTGTTTTTCACATATTCAGTTATTTTCCTTATACTTTTTCAGAACTTGCTGACTACCCTCCTGTTTTAGTGATTTTAAATGCTTTTTTATGTCATTTATTGCTTTCTTTACAGCTCAATTTATCCACATTGGTTTCTGCTTGTTCCTTAACCTTTAATCTCATAAGGTATATACCTCTCACAATATACCAAAAAGGAAAGAAATATCACCAGTCCTGTAAAAAAAACGCTGCGAGTCCGTAGTGTGTTGTGGGTATTCAACACTGTTACAATTTTGAAGACAGGATTCAGACCGCGCGTAGGAATCGAAAGTCCCAAAAAGCAGTTCACCTATCCCTCCATAAAATGTTGAGGTCTGCAGATATCCTGGATTCAGATATCCTGCAACTTGTAAAAGATACACAATAGTGAAGTTCCGTGAGGTTCCTCACCCTTTTTTCCGCACAGATTATACTCACAAAAGTGGCAGATTTTTCAGGCACATCAAAACAGACGCTGCAGCTTCAGCCCTTCATACGATCAGAAGGCACGCTCCCACAATAGCAGAAAGGGTGTAGCATAGACTCAGGAACACACCGACTTCAGAGGAGGCTTCCTTTTCCTTCAAACACTGCAAACCAGAAACTCTCCAACCATAGTGAGGATCCGATGGTAACTTCAAATTTTTTTTACAAAGGTACTTACAAACAGATTCTTTAAAATCACATAAAAGCGTTTTTTTTTTTTTTTTTTGTCCTCTCGCCCTAGGGGGGCGAGAGGACAAAAAAACGCTGGGATTTTATGCGATTTTAAAGAATCTGTTTGTAAGTACCTTTGTAATAAAAATTTGAAGTTACCATCGGATCCTCACTATGGTTGGAGAGTTTCTGGTTTGCAGTGTTTGAAGGAAAATGAAGCCTCCTCTGAAGTCGGTGTGTTCCTGAGTCTATGCTACACCCTTTCTGCTATTGTGGGAGCGTGCCTTCTGATCGTATGAAGGGCTGAAGCTGCAGCGTCTGTTTTGATGTGCCTGAAAAATCTGCCACTTTTGTGAGTATAATCTGTGCGGAAAAAAGGGTGAGGAACCTCACGGAACTTCACTATTGTGTATCTTTTACAAGTTGCAGGATATCTGAATCCAGGATATCTGCAGACCTCAACATTTTATGGAGGGATAGGTGAACTGCTTTTTGGGACTTTCGATTCCTACGCGCGGTCTGAATCCTGTCTTTAAAAATATACCTCTCACAATTAGATTTAATGATGCTTTTAAAAATATACCATTATGTGGCTGTATTTTTATTTTTGAGGACTTTGTCCCAGTTAGTTAGGCCTATGGCCTCTCTTAGTTGGCTAAATTTAGTTTTTTTTGAAGCTTGGTATTTTTGTTTCTCCCTGAAGAAACACTCTTTTGAATGATAATTAGAAGGTTATTACTAGGGTTGAGCGAATCCAAACTGTTAAGTTCGAGTTCGTACCGAACTTTAGGGTTTTTGGTACCCAGAACCGAACCCGAACATTTCCGTTAAAGTTCGGGTTCGAATTCGGTGTTCGGTGACTTACTGTAATGGCATTTGTTGAAGCGTTTAACTAGTGTGCCTTTAGAAGACATCACAGCCATGCCTAATAATGGCTAGTGTTGAGCGCAAATATTCGAATGACGAATTTTAATCGCGAATATCGCAACTTTGAGAATTACCAGCCTGCTTCTTGCTTGTGGGCCAATTTAAGAAGGCTGCTATATTTAATGAATTAGAATATTCTTCATTATTTAATATAGTTTATATTATGCGAAAAATCGGTAATAAAATATGCACATTAATCGAATCGCGTAAAGGGGGGCGGAGCCTGACCGCTGAACATGACGGAGGTCTGATACAGAGCTCCTGCTCCACAGACCCTTATTAATCTGCTCTGAGACAGCCTATCATCACCAGAATGGTTAAGATTGGACGGGACAGATCCAGAGAGCGCACTGTTTCCCCAAAATCCAGAAAAGGACAGTCGGAGATGGACAAATTTGTGAGAAAGAAGCTTCCACTCTCCCCGGGGAGGCCGCTCAAAATGGCGCCGCGCGCCGTCGCGCCAGACTCAGAGGAGGAGGAGGGGGAAGGCGCCGGATCGCAAAGGGCACAAGATCCCACAGCTTTGGAGGATCATGACATCCTAACTAAATCCTTCTTTAAGGACTCCCTCTCTCAGGCACTATCTCCTCTGCTGCAAGAATTGAAAGACATGCGGCAAGATATCAAAACTCTAGGCCGCAGGGTGGAAACGCTTGAAGTAAACCAGGCCACGATCTCGACCCACAGTTCGGCCGTCTCACAATGCTTGCAATCTCATGTCGATCACTTGACCTCAGTGTACTTACTTATTGAAGATCAAGAGAACCGAAGTCGCCGTAAGAACGTGAGGATAAAAGGACTGCCGGAAACAATTGAATCTAAATCCCTGCGCACTGCAGCCATGACGATTTTTGCTGATCTCCTGGGGGAAGAGAGAGCGACCACTATTTCTATTGAAAGAATCCACAGGTCACTCAGACCGGAACCGGGAGCAGGCGACCCACCCAGGGATGTCATCTGTGGCATACTCAGCTTCCAGGATACAGCCGCCATATTACAGGCTGCCAGGCGCAAACCGGAGCTGGTCCATGAAAATATCCCTATACAATTGTTCCAGGACATTGCACCGTCTACCCTCCAAAAGCGTCGGGTGTTGAAACCCCTGACAGATTACCTGCGGAGACACAATATTCTATATCGCTGGCTCTTTCCATTTGGGCTCACCTTCAGCTCGGAAGGTAGAAGGTGCACAGTGAAGAAACCATCAGATCTGACGGCGGCGTGGTCGATCCTGGACATTGCCCCTATGGATATCCCTTCATGGCTACCCCTGGGTGACATGGAATCCCAACTGCCACCTTTACCCAGAATGGAGACCTGGTCCGTGGTCCACAAGCTGAAATCACCCGGTGCCAAGCATAATAGGCAGTGACGCCTTTTGATATTCCTCGACTAAAATTGTGGCCTATGCGATATATACTTCTCTGCTCAGCTACCTTCTCCTGTCCTTTATCTCGATCTCTCTCTTGATCCCTGTCTCTTCCGTTCACTGCTTTCATCTAACCACCTTCTCTCCTTTTCTCCCTAGCAATTCCCCTTTTTCTTTAAGACAATGTGGGGCCTAAGATTCTATATTGGGAATATCTCTTCCTTTACCGTCTCTCCTATACAGGTTATCTTTATTGAATCCCGATTACATTGTTAGTGCTGCATGTTGAATTAGGCTGTCTCAGTTATACCTGGCATTGCTTTCACTGTAGATGTTGTTTTTGCTCATACTGCTCTTGTTCTCCAGTGCTGTGATTCACGCTTCTGAATACTGGCTATTTGTTAATATGACGGGTCTGTGGTGCTCGATCAGGATGGTAGTTTTCCATGCTCTACCACCACTCTACCCCTGTCACGTCAGCAACACGCCAACCTGGCTGCTGACATTTTGCTTTGTTATGTTTTCATTGTTTTTCTGTTTCACAGCTTATGTGAAGTTGTTTTATATTCACCGGTCTGCATCTGGGACTTCACCCGCTAATTCTGCTTTTTGTCTTATTTTATGGGTTAGATGGCATCCATTAACTTGACAACCTTCAACGTCAGGGGCCTAAATACTCCGCAGAAAAGATCTCAAGTCATCACACTGCTTCGCAAAAGTAAGTCTGATATCTGTTTCTTCCAGGAGACGCATTTTAAATTTGGCAAAGTTCCTTCTCTCCCACTGTCCACTTTTAAATACTGGTACCACTCTTCCTATAACAAGGCAGCTAGAGGTACCAGCATTGCTATAGCGAAACATATCCCTTTTGAACATATATTGACGTCGGCGGACCCAGAAGGACGCTTCATTTTTGTCAAAGGGAAAATAGGTCATGTTCTGGTTTCCCTAGCCAGTCTGTATGCTCCAAATACAGGACAACATAAATGGCTTAAATTGACGTTAGAAAAATTTTCGGCATTTGCGGAAGGTATGAGACTGGTAGGGGGCGACCTGAACATAGCGCTCAATCCTAACGAGGTCCCTGGCCAGTATCAATAGGCTTTTACATGACGCTCATCTTGTAGATTCTTGGAGGTCTGTTAACCCCTCTGTCCGGGATTACACATTTTATTCTAGAGTGCACAAATCTTTTCAAAGATTAGACTATATCTGGGTTTCCCAAAATCACTTAGAAATGCTGACTGCAGCCAAGATCGGGCAAATCACCATCTCGGATCATGCCCCCTGCTCTTCTTCACTTTCCTTTTCATCTCTTCCGGTCAGAGAGTGGACTTGGCGTCTGAACGAGACTTTACTGGACAATGAGAATCATCTATCTGACATCAAAAATAAATTATTACTGTATTTTAAAGAGAACCTCCCTTCCGAAACCTCGCAGACTGTAGTATGGGAGGCACACAAAGCCTTCATAAGGGGGGAACTTATAGCTTTAGGTATGGCGGTTAAGAGGGAGCGACAGAAACAGATAAACGCCTTGCTGTCCCAAATTTCCTCGCTTGAGACTATTAGCAAATGTTCTGATGCTCAGCGGGGGTAGAAGAACTTGACATTCTTAGGAGACAACTGAAAGAATTGCTTAATATAAAACATGCTAAACTGTATCAAAGAGTGAAATTTAACTATTATGCCCACGGAGACAGAGGTAACAAACTGATGACCCGTTTGGTTAAGCGCCGCAGTGATCAACAATTTGTTAAAAGCATTAAATCCCATACTGGAACGCTACTAAAGGATACTAAATCTATTGCCACTGAATTTTGTAAATTCTACCACTCCTTATATAACATCCTGAACCATTTTACGAAAGCTGAAGAGGCGGACCTGATCTCTAACTTTCTTGCAAAACTAAATCTCCCATCCCTCTCCCACGACCATTGCTCTATGTTAATACGCCCTGTTTCGTCTGAAGAAGTATCAAAGATTATTTCAGCTTTGCCACTTAATAAGTCCCCAGGACAGGATGGTCTTCCTTCCAGTTACTACAAGAAGTTATTACCTGTCCTGCTACTTCCAATCACGGCATGGTGCCAGGCCTTGATGTCTGGGGAACAGCTCCCAAAACAAGCTCTAGAAGCTACGATCACAATCTTACCAAAGGAGGGCAAAGACCATACGGTCTGCGGCAGCTACAGACCCATCTCCCTTCTCAATATTGATATTAAGATATGGGCGAAACTGCTAGCCCTCAGACTCAATAAACTTACCCCTAAATTGATCCATTCGGATCAAGCGGGATTTGTGATGGGTAGAGAAGGTAATCACCACTCCTGTAGAGTTCTGAATGCCATCTACCTGGCTACACGTACTCGCTCACCCTAAGTCCTTCTCGGCACAGATGCCGAGAAGGCTTTTGACCATGTCAAATGGTCATTTATGCAACATACTCTTAGTAAATTCGGTATCCCAGACGTTTTTATTTCAGCAATAATGTCGTTGTATCACTGCCCCAGTGCAAGGATCAGGATAAACGGCACCCTTTCTGAATCATTTGACATACAAAATGGAACCCGTCAGGGTTGCCCATTATCGCCCACCATCTTCATCTTAGTGATGGAAACACTGTTACAGTCTATACGAGATTGTTCAAACATACAGAGTCTGATAGTAGGGGGTGTGGAGCATAAATGTGCAGCGTTCGCTGACGACCTGCTTCTGCTTATCACCAATCCCCTAATAGCCTTCCCTCATGTGATGAATATAATGGACTCCTTCGGATTGTTATCAAACTTTAAAATCAATTATACGAAATCGGAGGCCCTTAACATAACTGCACCCTCGACCCATATCCAGCAACTTAAGTCCACCCTTCCCTTCCAGTGGCAACCCCATCAACTTAAATATTTAGGCGTTTACCTAACTAATAAACCCTCTCAACTATTCCAGGCTAACTATTCCCCACTTCTCAAAGCGATAAGAGAGCAACTCCACTCTTTGTCGGTGCCCTATGTGTCTTGGATAGGGAGGAAAAATCTTTTACAAACATATATAGTCCCAAAGTTCCTATACTTGCTACAGATGGTCCCGATCCACCTCCCTAAGTCCTTTTTTGTTTCGGTGCGCTCCCTCTTCTCCGCCTTCCTGTGGAAAGGCAAGAAAGCTAGATTAGCTTATGATAGGATGGCCAGGGATCACCGTTCTGGCGGTTTTGGGCTTCCGGACATATATATATACTACTCGGCCACGCAACTGAAACGTTGGCTCCAGCTCTGTAGCCCCTCATATACGCTACCTGGCATAGATATAGAGTTATCACTCCTGGATGATAGCCATAAGGCTGGTTTATGGGGCATATCCCATACTCCTCCCCTAGCAAATACCTTATCTAAAGGCATATTTAACACCTTTCTTAGTATTCGTGACTCACATGCTCCACTCTCTGACCCACCCAAATTTCTTCCTGCGTCCCTTATACCTTTCCTTCTCAACCCGAAAACAGTTGAGCCTCCTCCTTTTTGGCACTGTTTTCGGGATCTATCTCTTACTCACTTATTGGAAAAAACCAGGTCTGACTCTGAAAGGGATCTTCTCTTTTCTTCACTGGTGGGTGAAGGCGACTTCCTGGGGAAACAGGAATTCAAACGTTCCTGTCAAGTCTTACACGCAAAATACGCTTTGCATGGAGAGGCCACGTGGTTTGAAAAGCTTTTCACACACTCCCCTCCTCAGAAGCATTTGCTATCCCTTCTTTATAAATCCCTATTGTCTTCTAGGGATAACACTGTACCAGCGTATATCAGACAATGGGAATCAGATCTGGGGAAATCGTTCTCACAGGCAGACATAGACCAAATTCATTTACGTTCTCATGGATTCTCCAGATGTGTCAGAATCCAAGAACAATCGTATAAAATGATGACTAGATGGTACAATGACCCCAGCAAACTATATCGTATGGGATTAAGAGAATCGTCTTTATGTTGGAGATGTGAAGCAGAGCGAGGTACTCTGGGACATATCTTTTGGACATGCCCCAATATCACTAAATATTGGTCACACATACTTGACCTAGTTAACAAGATTTGCAACACTTCCATCGTGCTCTCTCCAGCTTCGATTCTACTCTGGCTCCCATCCGATACTTGGTCCCCCAAGAGGTATGACTTACCAACATACCTAATACAGGTTGCCAGGTCACTCATCCCCCTACATTGGCCCGAACGTAGTCCACCTAGTATTGGGCAGTGGAGAGAGAAGGTAGACCAACTATTCCTCCTGGAAGAACTTGCTGGTTGGGCATCCAGATCTCATGATAAATTTGTTAAACTCTGGGCCCCCTGGAAAAAATACAGAAACGCCGATCGGAGCAAGAATCCTACCACGACTTGAGTATCTTCTTCCTGGGTTTATTGGATCTCTGACGTTGAGTCTCTCCTTTTCTTTAAATTTTTCCTCTTCGGGGATACTAGGTTTCCTAGCTGATTCCTAACGGCTTGTCGATTTATTTGACATAATATGCCTCTAAGCAGGTTGTTGAGGTAAGTCCCGGATGCAGATGGACGGCTGAGTCGGTTCCTTTGTGTCCTGACTTGAGAATCCATGCCGCTCTCCAGTTAATTTGATGCTTTAGGATACACTAGTGGTGTCCTGTATTTTCACTGACCGGTGATTTGTCCCTATGTCCCTCTACCCATCCTCCAGACCTTCTTGCTCCTACTCGTTTCCTCCTTCCCCATCCTTCCCTCCTTCCTTCCACCCTACCTACCCCTACTCCTCCCTCTTCCCTCCCCTCCCCTTCCCTCCCTTGTCCCCCCTTTTGTTTTCATCCAGCAGTTTACTTTGACTCTGTATTTCTAGTCTTTCAATTGAGTTCTGTGATATTCTATTGCTTATTATGCTGTTCCAGCTTCGCATCTGTTCTTTGATTGTCAATTAAGCTTTAATGAACAAACTTAAAAAATCAATAAACAGAAATTTGTTAAAAATCGAATCGCGTAAAGGCGTTAAGCAATTTTCCTTTTAGGTTGGCTTGGTAGAATTGTCGAATATGTAGACTATAGCCCTATATTAAAAAAATTACGAATATAGCGCTATATTCTACATATTCGACAATTCTACCAAGCCAACCCAATAGGAAAGGTACTTTGTTACATTTAATTCTGGACTTCTTCTTCAGTTCTGTAATTCCACTGCACCAATCCCCAGAGAGCAGCGGAGTGGTGTTACTATTCGTTCACCATGCTACTGTCTTTTGTTGCTAACTCCAATGTCATTCTTGTATTCATTTCAAGGTCCTTGACAAGTGTGCATTGATATTATTGTTATGCAACTGTATTGTTCATATAATATGCCTGGTTCACCAGCAGGTGGCAGCGTATATGGCACAGAGCTATCCTTAGATAGAATGGAACTCACCATTCCATCTCCCCCTCCCTTTCCCCTTTGGCCAGAAGTGGGACAGTCCTGTTTACTACCAGAAGGGAGGGGTTGCAGTTCTAGTTAATTCCAGTTTAAACTACATATTGGAGCTGAGAAGACATGAAAGATATTGTAGCCAGGAAAGTGTTCTTCAGCAGGAGCCACAGAAGGGAAGTAGCGTGTAGAGCACCCAGACTCCAGGCTAATATCTTTTACTGAGTGTCAGGAGGGGTATAGCAGCCAATCCACCCCAATTCAAAGATACCAGAACCAACCGAAAGTCCAGTAACCAGACCCAAGCAGAGTTTAGCACAGCAGAGAGAAAGAAAGCAGAGTCATTAAACAAGCTGGTCAGCCCAGCAGAGAAATAGAGAAAGCAGAGTTATCAAGTTTGCCTGCCAGTTTATGCCAAAGCCTGCTGCGACCATGAGAAAGTCTGAATATTGTCTGGAATCAAGTTTATCCAAGTAAAGCTGCTGTTAAAGTTTACCAAAGTCTGGACTCAATATTTATTCTCTACCTCCACCCGTAACTTTGCCCCCCTTTTAATGCTTCGGAGACTAAGCCTGTGTTCCTGCTGTATCCAGGTAGGAGCACCTTGACACATATAGGCCGCACCACACCACTCAGCATTCCAATAGACCTGGAACACGATAGGGCCCTGTGGGAAGGCGCGTTGCATCCACAAATTATGTGGCCTTCTCAAAATGTGTTCCCAAATAAGCTGCCACTGCCTGAGCTCAAAAAATCACGTGTTCCCTGCTGTGGTGGTCTCGCGCATGATGCAAGCATTGACCAATTTATTCTGATTGTAGAGACGTTCTAGAATCTGCAAGAAAAAGTCCAGTGAATTAAAAAGATCGCAGGACAAGTGGTGCAAAGGCTGGCCATTTTGTTTCTGAAAGTCGAGGAGGACATTCTTCACCACATAAGAATGTCTGAATTACCTGGACACTTTACTGGACACGGCAAGCACCTTCTGCAATCATTGATATGTTTTTAAAAATAATTTAGTTGTACCACCAAATTCATGATGTCCATGCAGGAAACGTGTGATATATTTCCCAAACGATGTTCCTGCCAGTTTCGCTGACTACTGTTGTTGAACTGTTGTTGGTGAGGAGATATCCAGTGGCAAATTTTTGCTTAATACACAATTGCAATTGATCTGCTGTGTGACTTCTCCTCAAAGGATCTTCGTTTATAAGAAAGGATAGCAGCGCTTAAGCTTACACATATGAAATAAGGGAGGGGGTTGAAGCAATGTTCTGCCCTGTTTCCCTGGGGATGGGATGATATCCATCAATGGGGATATAGAGCAAGAAGATAAGGGCCTGGTGTAGAAATTAGACATGCACAACTATGTAGCACCTGGCCTTGTTGCATTGTTGACAATAGTAATGCCAACGCTATTGTTGACAATGCCACGCATTGCGTGGGCATGTGTCTATGGTGGTGCACACAACAATTCCATAGAGTGGCCTACATTCTCTGCCACATGAGAGTGCAAGGTAAGGATGGAGCGCAGGAGAAGGTGGAATAGTCATAGCAGGAGAATGACCACACAGAACTACCACCTGCAAAGATTGTAACATTTCTGCCACCACCACTATCCCAAGCTTGTCCTCGGTCTGATAGCTTTTGAGATTACACCAACAGCAGCAGTAGCGTCACATGTGCAGATAGCCCTGAGGAGTAAGGGCAGGGGATGGGACTGGTAGTGGTTCTGATGGTGATTTGTCATGGCGTACTCCTTCAGGCTGTCGCTTCCTGGAGGTCACTCTCTGTAGCTGTAGGTTTCCTGCCTTATGGCAGTTTGGGGATGTCCATGGTGTTACTGTCCATGGGGGTGCTAGGCAGGGCACATATAGGAGATGCAATGACCAGTGCAGAATGTGGTGTTAAGAGAGTAATAGTCCAGGCCAGAACTGGACAGAGACTGGACAGCTGATGCTGATATTTCTCATACTGCCTTCTCTGGCTAACTGGCATAAGCATCCAGAAATAGGAGTGCCACACGTCCTACTTCCTCTATCAATTGCGACCATGGGGTAGCCTCCATTGGCAGACCAAGTCCTACACTTTTTGCACATGTTGCTGTACTCATAGTAAATGCTTCCACAATGTCCTCGGTGGGATATGAATCCTTAACAACTTAAACTGTGTTCTTATAAAATATATCCAGGTGCTAAAAGACTTATATCTTCTGAACAAGTCTGCTGTGGAGCCTATAAGCCTTTTAGACAGGTTATCTCCACAGAGTTTCTGCATGCGCCTCCTCTTAACACTGGTATACTCCACAATACATGTATTTTCTCTCTCAGAAGTTTTTTTTGTTGGTTCTCCCTACTTCTTTGATTGTCTTTGGCTGATTCTGTAATCCTGGGCTTCTGCTCTTTCACTGTCTAAACTCACACTTCCTAAATTTTTCTTGATTTGCTCCACCTATTGGGGAAGGGTGGCAAAAGCTGGATCTAGTGGTGAAAATAAAGACCTGTTAACTATTAACTTCCTGTTACACAGGAAAATACATAATTACAATGAAGAATTCTTGGCACCTCTTTAGTAATATAACACGGCCTGGCAGTGGTATACAGTAATATCCGTCATCATTACTGTTAGTACACTGGCTATATATATCTCCCCAGAAAAGGCATGAGTTTCATGGTTAGGATGTTATATAGTATGTATGACATATCTACTGAGTCATCACTGCATCACACTTATAGTCCTCATGATTGGATGACGGTGTCTGCAAAGCATTTTGGCCAAGCCCACCGGAGCAGGCCATTAGCTCTGACAGAAGTCATATGTTATTCTTCCTTCATCTTTTCTATCTTATGATCTGTAAAATGTCAGACTCCATTTTGACCTATTCCTCTGGGTAAGATCACAAATGTTTCAGATACACTAAAAACCAAAGCTTAGTTTTGTGTAGAACTGAGTCATTCATCTCTAGTAAGGACTAATTTAATGAGTGATTTTTACTAGAAACTTCTTCATTGTGTCTTTAACCTCCCTGTTATTAAGACTGTAGATGAGAGGATTCAACATTGGAGATATAATAACATAAAATATGGAGCTGTATTTCTCCTGATCTGAGGAGTACATGGATGCTGGACCAAAATACATCAGCATTGCTGTCCCAAAATACAGGGCCACCACTCCTAGATGGGACGTACAGGTGGAAAATGCCTTAGACCTTCCTGCAGATTGAATCTTTATTACTGAAGATATGATAAAACCATAGGACAGTAAGATGAGCACAAGAGGGAGGAGGAGAGTGATAAAACTGAAGGAAAAGATCTGAAGTTCACTGGTAGAGATGTCCTCGCATGATAACTTTAGGACAGCTAGCATCTCACACATGAAATGGTTGATTTGGTTGGAGCATATAGTAATTGGAGACATAATTGAAGGCACAGTACAAAGCATAAAGCTTAAGATGAATACTAGAGCCATCAACTTATAACAGTTTCCCCAACGCATGAGGATGGGGTAGTGGAGAGGGTGACATATGGCAACATACCGATCATAGGCCATCACAGCGAGAAGCTGGCACTCTATTCCTTCCACTAGTAGGATGACATAGATCTGAAGGGCACATGAAACGCCTGAGATGATCCGTTCATTGGAGAAAAGATCTGCTAATAATTTTGGCAATGCTGTTGTTGAGTAACACAAGTCAAGAATGGATAACACGCAAAGAAAAAAGTACATGGGTTTATGTAACTGGGCATTGGTAATGATGAGAATTATTATAAGGCTGTTTCCACTAAATGTTACTACATAGATGACAAAAAATAAGACGAATAGCAAGCCATTTATTTTGGGATCCATGGAAAATCCAAGCAGAATCATTTCTGTGATGAGGGACTCGTTATTTGGCTTCATTCTTTGAGTTTTTACAATGTCTAGATTGTAGAAATGAAAGTCATAAAAGATGTAAAAAAGATAAAAAGAACATTATATTTTACTGTGGGGTATTTTTGAGATACACCGACAGAAAAATGCCGTACACAAACAAAAATGTTGCAAATATTAGCAGTGAAAGGCCAATTCCAGTCGACTGGAAATGGAAGATTGACAGGTCAGAAAATGTATCATATTGTCAGGTTGCATGTGACTAAAAGTATTCTCTAAACTTTCCTAAATATAAAATAAAAATAAATATAAAATAGGGTTTAAAAATAACAATTAGACAATGCATTCTTTAAATTTAACACTGAGATTTCATCTAAGCCAAGACATACACAATGCAGTCTTTTCACCTTCATAAAATGCGTTACCTGGTTATATACTGTAGTTTGTATGGTTTAATAATTCTAGAGTACAGATCCAGAGGAAGGCAAAGCCTCTGTGAGGTGGTCGCTAGTCGCCCCATATTAGAGGCACAATTCCTTCCTGATTTCAAAATTCCTGGCTCTATGAGTTGTGTTCCAACTCCAGAAGTCTAGTACCGATAATATGTATTATATTTTTCAACAGAGATATCCAAGTCCGTCTTGAACTTCAATAAATGTAACTAAAGATGAGCGAACCATTAGAGATTCGTTTCGGGTCCGGTTTGACGAATTTTTAAAAAAGTCTGGTTTGGACTCCAAACGATTTGGGGCAAACCAAAGTTGCTCTAATTGCCCTGGAAGTTGGTATATAACCCCTTAGGGCTCTTTCACATGAGCGGATGCCGTGCGGATAATCCGCTGCATGATAGAGAGCTGAGCCCCGTTCCGGAAAGCACGGCAGCGCATGGTGAGAGGCTGCCAGAAAATATGCCGGACATGATGTAGTTTTATTCCGGCTGTCTCTCGCCGTGCGCTGCCGTGTCTCCGCCGGCACTCCACCCCGCCCTCATTATAGTCAATGGGGCCGGAGCAATAGCCTGGGAGCACACATTCACTAGCGGCAGGACGGATCCGTCGGGTGAACAGCCTGTCGGATCCGTCCTGCCGCTAGTGTGAAATTAGCATTAACATGATTGATAATGCTCTGTGACAAAAAGGTCACAATGAGGCATGGAGCATTATCAATCAAGTTAGAGGGAATCTGTCACCTGCATATTACGTTTTTTTTTTTTTCATTTATCCAAGTGTAATAAATTACCTTATATCCATATGTCTTATTCTTTTAGTTGTGTGTCTTGTATTTTCTTAAAAAAAACGCTTTATCCATTATGCAAATTAGGCCCTAGGGAGCCCAGAGGGGCGTTTTTAATCTTGCAAGGTGCCCAAGAACGCCCCCCTGGGAGGCGATTTAAGATGCTGGATGTGTTCCTATGTTTCAAATTTAGGCGGGCCAGGCACATCAGGGGGGCGTTGTTGGGCGCCTAGGAAGTGGTAAAACGCCCCTCTGGGCTCCTTAGAGTCTAATTTGCATAATGGATAAAGGTAATATACAGGTGACAGATTCCCTTTAATGCCGTGTCTCTTCTGTCCGGAACGGGGCTTGGCTCTCTTTCACACAGCGGATTACCCGCATGGGATCCGCTCTTGTGAAAGAGCCCTTAAGGTCGAGGCCTATTTTCATTTTTGCATTTTGGATTTTTCCTCCCCACATTTCAATAACCATAACTTTTTTTACTTTTCCGTTCACATAGCTATATGAGGGTTTTTTTTGTGGGACAAGATGCATTTTTTGTTGCAATATTTCCATATTTTCCATATCTCATATTCTTTTTGTGGCAAAATTAAATAAAAAAAAAAAATTAATTCCACCAAAGTTTTTGTGGTTTTGACATGACAGCATTCACTCTGCGCTAAAAATTAACTGACATCCTTAATCTGCAGCTCAATCGAAATTTTGCAAACTTTTTTATATTTTGGTCTACAGAGCTGTACTAGGGCTTGTTTTTTGCGTAACGTAACTGTATTTTTTGTTATTAAATTTTTGAGGGGAAAAGATGACAAAAATAACGGCGAATCGCCTATTTCTTTAATCTTTTTTCCGTTGCGACGTTCACCACACAGGAATTTTTAAAAAATTTCTTAATATTTCAGACATTTTTGGATGCGGCGATACCTAATATGTTTATTTTTTATATTGTTCATATATTCTTATATGTAAAATTGGGAAAGGTGGGTGATTTAAACTTTTAATATATTGTTGTTTTTTTCACTTTTGTTGCCCTTTTTTTTCTAAACTATTAGCCCCCATAGGGACCTAGTACATGGGATCTTTTGATCTCCTCTGCTTTTCACCCTAATAGATCTTTATTAGGGTGAATAGGATTTTTACACTGTCCCTGCTGGGCTATGCCTCGTGCATAGCTCAGTATGGAGAAAGCGATGGCAGGCCTAGAGTGCTTCAGCAGTGTCCAGGCTGCCATGGCAACCTATCGGAGCCCCACAATTTCACTTCAGCATTGATCTGCGAGACCTGAGGGATTAAATGACAGTGGCGGCGCAAATGCCGCTTCTTGTCATTACGCGCAGCGGCGCAGGTGCCAGCTGTATAATACATACATTCCATACATTCCTTCACACATTATGAAGTACAGGTATGTCATAATGCATGAAGGGGATAACACCGTATAGCTGTTGATGGCTAACCTTCGGCACTCCAGTTGTGGTAAAAACTACAACTCCCAAGATGTACACTTGCTTGGCTGTTCTAAGAGCTCCATATTTCCCCCCCCAACATCCCGCCCCCCCTCTACCCTCCCCAAACTCTGGAACCCAATGACAGCAATAGTAAATGATGTGAGTGAAACAAACATACATAGCTATGGGTAAATACACATTTGACGGGCTTAACATACAGCGTATTTCAAAACACACGCACCGGTACATGTGTTCTGCTTTTTCATATTCCAAGGCATCCAAAAAGTGTCCCTAATCGGAGGCAGATGGTGTTTAAACACACACAGTGTTATAGGATAAAAAGAAACGCAAGGAGAGGTCTATTGATCACATTCATCCTGCCTTTGTTAATGCAGCAATCATGTACATATGTAACACCTAGTCTCCCTTCCAGCATTTTTCAAATGCAAATTGACTGATGGTAGTCACTCGAGATCCAGTATCAATCAAAGCAGGAAACATCACTCCGTTGATGCCAACTTCAACCATGGGGTGAGCACCCACATATCTAGGCATAAAGGCTGGATCTTTGGGACCTAGTATTCTTCCTCCTGAGGGGCGGTCATTGGCCTTAGGGGATACTCGTTTAACTGCCAGCAGTAAGTTTTGGTGGACCAGATTAACGCTGGTCTCTTCTTATGGGAGTTGCTCTCCCAGCCTTGGGTTGCTGTTCCAGTTGCTCTAGCTGCTTCTTCATCCTCTCCATATTCTCAGCTAGGAGGGTGACTTGAGTAGTCAGGGCTGCGACGGCATCTGAGACGGGCGCCTGAGCTGCATTCTCGGCCATCTGGTTGTGGACAGCAGGCTGTAGGATGGGTAACACTTTCTTGTCTTCAGGAGTTTCAGATTGGTGACCTTCCCCTAGGATGACAATAGCAAGTTCCTTAAAGTCCAAGAAAGGGGTATCTGGGTGAGGAGCTGACAGAATCTTCATCTGACGTTTGAGGGATTCTTCCAGGAAACCTTCAATAAACTGTTCTGAGGGTTTGATCTTGTCCCTCAGCTTCACGAGGATCTATGTGGATAACAGCCCACAGAGCTTCTTGCAGGGTCAGGGCAAAGTCTCTCAAAGTCTCTTTTTACTGCTGCCACTTTCCAAAGAAGCTGCATTTTAAGCTCGGAGGCAGTCCTAGTCTCAACGGTGGTATTGAGTCGGTCTAGGATCTGCTCAGCTGTTCTTCGCTCGGATTTCCACTTTCTGGTCCTGAGATACCGTATATAGCTTAAAGGGGGCAAACATTTCATCACAGAATTCCCTGAGTGAATGTGGTTCTCCTGAATAAAGTGGAAGCCAAGGTGCCCCAAAGTAGTATGGCATAGTAAGTGGCCATGATATATGTGGCTGCAGCTGCTGATGTTGATGGTGGATTGCTGCTGTTCTGACAAGTGTTATTCTCACTGTCAGACATGGCTCTTGATAAGTGTGCCTTGCTATGGGCAACAACAGCAAAATTGGTGCGTGGCTCCTTTAAAAGTCACTGCAACTGCTCAATTTTGGGTAGTATGATGCTCTTGCAGGCAGATTATGGCCCCTGACAGTCCCTAGCAAGGTTAGTTTCCCCAGCAGTACTCACTCAGACCTTCATCTGAAATTGCTTTTCAGGAAAGCTGGGACTGTATTTTCCCTTCTCCAAAATGGCTGCTGCTTCCACTTCCTGCAGGGGTACTGAGAATTTCTTTGTCCTCCTGGGAACTTGCACTCAGCACTTTAGTTCCTTCTGCTGCAAGCATGGTTCCTCAGTGGAGGCCGGCTATTTGGTTCCCTCCCCTCTGCTGGGTGGATGTCTACCTCTCAATACACGTTGCCCAAATCCGAGATGGTCGATTAACCCGTGTTTTGCCACAGTGCTGCAACTGACACAGATTCACACTCTCCAGCAGTAAATAGATGCCATAAAGTCTCTTGTTGGCGGTTTACAGATGGAGGAAGCCTTCAAAGCGCAGAAGTATTTGAATCCTGTTCGTGACACCAATTTTGAGACGTGCCGCCCCCCAGTGCCCTATCGCATCCCAGGTTTAGTGGAATGCTGAGTGGTGTGGTGTTGCTCCCTTAATAGTCTCTATGTGTCACGGTGCTCCTACCTGGATACAGTGGGACCCCAGGCTTAGGCTTCGAAGCAAATAAAGGAGGAACTGTTGAGGTAGGGGATGGAGAACAAATATCAAGTCCAGACCTTGATAAATTTCAACAGCTTTACTTGCATCAACTTGTATCCAGACAACATTCAGGCTTTCCGTTGGTTATAACTGGCAGGCAAACTTGATAATTCTGCACTTTCTGCTGGGCTGACAGGCTTGCCTAATAACTCTGCTTTCTTTGTCTCTGCTGTGCTAAACTCTGCTTGGGTCTGGTTACTGGACTTTCGGTCGGTCGGTTCCAGTATCTTTGGATTTGGGTGCCTTTAACTGTTATCCGCCTTCTGACACTCAGAAAATTAAATTATCATCAAGTCCAGGTGCTCTAGAAGCTACTTTTGTGGCTCCTGCTCCAGCCAAAGAACACTTTCCTCTGGCTGCTATATCTTTCATGTCTTCTCAGCTCCAATACGGAGTCTAAACTGGAATCAACTAGAACTGGTAGGAAGATGGACTGATCCACTTCTGCCCAAAGGGGGGTGGGGGTGGGGATAATGGAATGGTGAGTTCCATTCTTTCTAGAAACCTCTCTCTCTCTGCCATATATGCTGCCACCTGCTGGTGAACCAGGCACATTACATGAACAAAAGAGTTTCATAACAATAATTTGAATGCACAATATTGAAGGACCTGGAAATAAATATAAAGATGACATTTATGTTATCCATTAGAGACAGTAGACAGTGAAGAAATAGTACTACCACTCTGGGGTGTTACACATATACTGCCTCATGAAATTTAAACCCCTCCTCCACAAAAAATGTTAAAATTTCAACCACGTTAACTATCCCCTCAAATTTTTCTTACATTTCAGCCTTAATAACTGACCCTCAGGCATTAGTGGCATGATGTAGACCCCAGCATTGCCTTGACTGTGAGAAAATGTTCATATTGATGCAGTAATGACTTACATTTATGCTGAGCCTTAAAGAACCCCCCCCCCCCAAAAAAAAAAAAATATGTAAAATTAAAAAAATATATATATATATATATATAAATAAGCTTTCGGCTTGTTGACTGGTACATGGTACATGGAAAAACTGCTCCATCATGTTGGAGAGACTGAAATGGCTGCTGCTGCTACTGCTGCTGTGTCTTTTGCTGCTCATGGTGGTGGATGACTATGCAGGGAGGCAGAGGGAGCCTCCCTTTGAGACACACTGGTGGAAGGCATCTCCTCGCTGTAAGCTGCGGAAAACTGTGTACACAGTGTATTCTGATAGCAACATAATTTGTCCTCCATTTCTGCCAGAGGAAAACATTCCTTCATTTTGCCTTGGTAGCGAGGGTCAAGCACTGCCTGAAATCGAAAAACAACACATGCTCCCTGCTGCAGAGGCTGTCTGGTGAATGACAAAATCATTCACGGCTTTCCGCTGCTCGTACAGACGTTCAAGTATTTGCAATGTCCAATTCCACCAAGTTGGCAGATTGTGGATTAAGTGATGTAGCAGCAGGCGATTCTGTCACTGCAGGTCCAGGAGAGCGTTCCTTGCCACTTTCCAATTGCTTGGACAGTCTCCAGGACTTTGCCTGCACCTTGCGCAATCCAGTGTACTTATTTAGAAAATGTTTTACCACTAGGTTGATCACATGCGCCATGCAGGAAGCTTGTGTTATTTCTCCCAGGTTCAGTGCAGCCAGGATGTTGTGCCCATTGTCGCTGACCACCTTGCCCAGTTGGAGTCGGCGGGGTGAAAGCCAGCGGGAAGTTTGCTGTATGTGAGCAACTGCTTGCCAGTGTGGCTACTCTCTCCCAGGCCAATTAACTCCAACACATAATAGTGAAAAAATTTTTGATCCAGTGGCTTTTGGGGAAAAAAATGGCAGCTAGGAATATTCCAGCAAGGCTGAGAACACGCCATTAGCTCCTTAAAGGCAGCAGACTTAACTAAATGGTACATCAGAAACTGCACAGTCAGAAACATGGCTGGGTGGGAATTAGGTTTGCGCAACATAAGATTGCTGGGCACGTAGAGTTGTTTCCTGACCACGAATTCTGGTATCGATGGCCTACAATGTAGCGGAGGAGGAGAATTCTCAGTAGAAGAAGTGAAAAGGGGTGATGATGATGCGAAAGACACTGTACTGCTGGTTGATGCATCCTGGCTATCGCAAGCTGAACCGGGAGAAGGAGAGAAGTCCTGCCTTGCTGCCCCCTCTCTTTGCTCATGGGATGTGGTGATGCCGCTTCTTCTGGTTTAATAGAGCTGTGGTGCCTACATTTGTGTTTACCTGCCCATGTTTATTTTGCTCTGCACAGCTTGCAGAAGGTAATGCATTTGACTTCTGTAAGCGTGGAGAAAAACTGCCAGACAGAAGATGCTCACACAGGGGTAGAGGTAACCAATTTGGAATTAGCTATGACGCATTTAGGGCCTAACCCACCCATTGCATTAGCGCCATCACCAGATCCCAAAGCAGAAATGGCCCTGGTTGTTCTATGTGAGGTATGTGACATCTGCTCTTAACTGCTACCACTATCACCCTCCTCCTCTGATGTTGCCTCCTCCTTAGCACCCTGATCTGGCTCCCAGCGCAGAAGCGTCATCAGAGTCCTCAACCTCTCTTTCACTTTTATCATACTGTACAATATCATGGTGGGTTCTTTGGCAGCCCTCCCCTTCTGTTCCCCAACTGCAACTGTCACTGCTCCCAAAGTCAATTGCATGGCTACAGGAGCCACTATTACTACCCCCACAAAAAAAGATACCTTACCTAAGAAAATCGCCTAAAAAAATAAAAAAATTATGGCTCTCAGGCTATGCAGACACTAAAACTTGATTTTTTTTTGTTTCAAAACTATGATTGTGTAAAACCTAAATAAATAAATAAATAAATAAAAAGTAGACATATTATGTATCGCCGCATCCATAAGAACCTGAACTATATAAATAACACATGACCTTACCCCTCAGATGAACACCGCAAAAAAAATAATAAAAAAAACAGTGTTAAAAGCCATTTTTTGTCACCTTACATGACAAAACGTCTAATAGCAAGCGATCAAATAGTCATATGCACTCCAAAATAGTGCCATTAAAACCATCATCTCATCCCGCAAAAAATGATACCTGAACCAAGAAAATCTCCCAAAAAATAAAAAAATTATGGCTCTTAGGCTATGCAGACACTAAAACATGATTTTTTTTTGTTTCAAAAATTATATGATTGTGTAAAACCTAAATAAATAAAAGTAGACATATTAAGTATCGCCGCGTCCGTAAGAACTGAAATATAAAAATAACACTTGAACTAACCCCACAGGTGGACACCACAAAAAAAAAAAATACTGTAAAAAGCTGTTTTTTGTCACCTAACATCACAAAAAGTGTAACAGCAAGCGATCAAAAAGTCATATGCACCCCAAAATAGTGCCATTAAAACCGTCATCTCATACCACAAAAAAATTAGCCCCTACCTAAGACAATTGGACAAAAACTTAAAAAAACTGACTCTCAGACTATGGAGATACTAAAATTGTTTTTTGTTTGTTTAACAAAGGATATTATAGTGTAAAACCTAAATAAATTTAAAAGAGTAGACATATTGGGTATTTACGCATCCGTAAGAATTTTCTCTATAAAAATAACACATGACCTAACCCCTCAGATGAACATAGTCACAAAAATAAAATAAAAACGGTCCCAAAACAGCAATTTTTTCAACATTTTCCATTTTAATCATTTTTTTTCCAGTAACAAAGCAAGGGTTAACAGTCAAACAAAACTCAATATTTATTGCCCTGATCCTGTAATTTACAGAAACACCCCATATGTGGTCGTAAACTGCTGTATGGCCAAACGGCAGGGCTCGGAATGAAGGGGATGCCATATGGGTTTTGGAAGGCAGATTTTGCTGGACTGGTTTTTTGACACCATGTCCCATTTGAAGCCCCCCTGATGCTCCCTCAGAGCAGAAACTCCATAAAATTGACCCCATGTAAAAATACCCCTCAAGGTATTTCAAACTGATTTTACAAACTTTGTTAACCCTTTAGGTGTTCCTTAAGAGTTTATGGCAAATGGAGATGAAATTTCAGAATTTCTATTTTTTATTACCTTGTATTACAAAAATGTATTATAGAGCAATCAAAAATCATATGTACCTTAAAAATATTACCACCAAAACTGCCATCTTATCCAGTAGTTTCCAAAATGGGGTCACTTTTTTGGAGTTTCTACTCTAGGGGCTCATCGGGGGCTTGAAATGGGTCATGGTGTAAAAAAAACAGTCCATTAAAATTTGCCTTCCAAAAACCATATGGCATTCCCTTCATTCTATGACCTGCCATTTGGCGATACAGCAGTTTACAACCACATATGGGGTGTTTCTGCAAACTACAGAATCAGGGCAATAAATATTGGGTTATGTTTGGCTGTTAACCCTTGCTTTGTTCCTGGAAAAAATGGATTCAAATGGAAAATATGCCAAAAAATCGAAATTCAGAAATTTTATGTCCATTTGCCATGAACTCTTGTGGAACTAAAGAGTTAACAAGGTTTGTAAAATCAGTTTTGCATCCCTTGAGGGGTGTAGTTTCTAGAACGGGGTCATTTTTGGTCGTTTCTTTTATGTAAGCCTCACAAAGTGACTTCAGACCTGAACTGATCCTTAAAAAGTGGGTTTTTGAAATTTTATAAACATTTTCAAGATTTGCTTCTAAACTTCTAAGCCTTGTAACGTCCCCATAAAATAAAATTTCATTCCCAAAATGATCCAAACATGAAGTAGACATTTGGGGAATGTAAAGTAATAACTATTTTTGGAGGCATTACTATGTATTATAGAAGTGGAGAAATTGAAACTTGAAAATTAGCAATTTTTTAAAAAATTTGTGGTAAATTTTGTATTTTTTTATACAAAAAAAATAACTTTTTGGACAAAATGTTACCAGTGTCATGAAGTACAATATGTGACGAAAAAATAATCTCAGAATAGCTTGGATAAGCAAAAGCGTTTTAAAGTTATCACCACATAAAGTGACACTGGTCATGGATTTAAGTGGTATATTTTGGGGACGAGGACCTCATCGTTCTCAACATCATCTTCCACCCAGTCTTCACCCCTGCCCTCTTTGTCGGTCTGCACAACACAGAAAGCCGCTGCAGTTTGCACCTGTGTTTCGTTATCATCAGAGACGGGCTGCGGTGGTCTTCCCATGTCCTCATCCTCAAACCTAAGTGGTTGGGCATCGGTGCACTCAATCTCATCCACTTCTGGGGAAGGGCTATGGTTATGGCCCTGGGAAACCCTGCCAGCAGAGTCATCAAAAAGCATAAGAGACTGCTGCATGACTTGGGGCTCAGATTGCTAGGCTGAATTGCAAGGGGGTGAGGTGAAAGACTGATGGGCATGGGCTGCAGGTGCCAACTCTGAGGGGTGGGAAGGAACGTGAAGGAACTGGAGGCACTGTCAGCCACCCAATCTACTATCGCCTTTACGTGTTCTGGCCTCACCATCCGTAGAGCGGCATTCGGACCTGCCAAAGAACGCTGCAGGCTCTGTCGCCTACTCGCACCTGAGGAAGGTGTTTCACTTGGACCTGTAGCTGGCGCTGAACAGCCACGTCCTCTCCCAGCAACTGGAGCACCAACAACACCACGACGACCATGTCCACGTCCCTTATTTGATGTTCTCCTCATTATTTGAGTTCACCCACCAAACTAACAGATGGTTTATCTCCGGTGTCAATTTAACTGCCAATAGTCAACAATTAAGTTCACTAACAGTAAGGCAGTGCCCGTGTCATGAAGGGAATACAATTCTTTAGGTCACTCAACAGTGTAACGGAGCAATTGAAAACCATTACTTCACTATTACCAAAAATTAGATTTTTCAAACCAACAATGTAACAGCAGAAGTTAACGGTTTAATTTGACTGTCAGAAATGCAGCGTACACTGCAAATGTGCTATCTACCACAAAACTGGTGTGTTTGCAACCAACTATGTAAATGCGGAGTTCAAAAGGTTACTTAAAATGACTGAAATACAGGGTAGGCCCCAGATCTGCTATGTAGCACAAACCAGTGTTTATTGCAACAAACTACAGAAATGCAGTCTGTCACTGCTAAATTTTAAAATAGGTTATTCAGCGTTCTATGCAGAAGTGCTCTGTGGAACAACAATACAGGTTTTTTTCCCCCTACTTCAGAAATGCAGCATGCCACTGCTAAATTATAAATTAGGACATGCAGGGGGACTTGACCCGCCATAAAAAAGTAATTTTTCCTCCACTGAGCTACCAAAAATAATTTGACTAATGTCCCTGGCACACATGTAGGTCACATGCAGTTTCAAGGACACTGCAGTCGCTAAAATGGCCGCCGACCCCCACCTCACTAACACATGGTTTAACAATTATTTTAGAGTATCACTGCGCTCAGGGCTGGGTACAACTCTAATGTTTATTCTATGGATCCATAATGCATAAATCTATGGGTTTATGCTGTGCTATGTGCCTTCAATTACATGAGAAGGCATATGGAAAAAGACGTTTTGTGACTTTACTGTCTCCATACACCCGGTTTTCAACCAACTGGTCATACACATTAGCTATCTGTATTATGACTAAACCAATTTTGGAAGAACTGTGGGAGACTCCTGACGCTCCACCGACAGATGTGGAAGAACATAAAGATTTGACAGTTGGGCACATTCTTTCTGAGCTGAGTCAAACAAGCATGTATATAAGGGGATTGGGAGTGAGAGCTGTTGGCCGAACAAGCCTACAACTATCTTATGTGTCTTCCATGAGTGTCTGATGCCACCATAAAACGTGTAGCTGTGATGGCTCAGAGCAGGCAGTTTAATCATTTGATTACCACAGTGAATAACTGCACTTCCTGGTGAGAACAAGTGGTGACTGCTCCATGATCAAAAGGGTCTCTCCACTACAGCTGAGGATGAGTGAATTTCTTAAAAGTTGTTTTGGATACGAGTTAGCTGAATCAGTCATCGATTTTGATTCAGGTCCACATAATTTTGCATAGAGTGCAAGTGCCCTGATTGCCTAGAAAATGTTTTCTCTGTCTCTCACATTTCTCCTGGAACAAATCACAAAAATGAAAATAGTTTTGAATCCAAATTTTTGGGGATAATTTGGGTTGAGAATTGTAGTTTCTACCCATTTGATTTGGTGAAAGGCTACATTATAAATCCCGGAGTAATTTTATTACCTTTGGAGGATATCTCGGAACCAATATCATCAAAAGTGATTTAAAAATAAAAAATGACTAAACACTACAGTTTTTGTATTGGCTTTTCATTTTCAGCACAAAGGTTTCCATTTCTGATCAAAATAAATGTATCTTCTAAGCAGACCTGTAACATTCGTTAAATCAGCTGAATAAGGTTTAAAATAACAAAAGAAGATCCCCTGTTTACTCTTTGGTCTTTATCCACTCACATACGACCTAACTTGACATTTAAAGGTTGTCCAAGTGTTTAATACCGATGACCTATCCTCAGGTGGTCCAACCTCCAGCATATTATTAGTCTTTGTTCCTAACACTATATCAGTACAAAGGGTCACATAATCTAACAGTGATGTAAAATATCCATCCAAATCGTCCCCCTAAACATCCCAATCTGTAGTTTCAATGCAGTCTTGCAACATTGGAATGGATTCCTCATTCCATATTTGAACAGTTCCATAGTTTACAGGTGTTGTCCAAGTGTTTAATACTGATGACCTATCCTCAGGATCTTTGATAGGTGGGGGTACGACGCCCAGCAAACTGCATCGATCAAAGTGTTGTTCAAAGAGACCTCCTTATGGCTTACCAAGCACTGTCATTGGTGGCTGTGCTTAGTATTGCAGCTCAGCCCCATTTACTTAAATGGGACTGAGCCCCGCTTAAGCTATGTGACGGATAAACATGGCGTCACTGGCCTAGGAAGAGGTGCCAAGGTCTCTTAAAATGGGAGTTGGACCCCAACTGATCAAATACCTATGACCTATCCTGAGGATAGGTCATCAATATTAAAAATTTGGACAACACTTTTAAGATATGGAATGAGAAATCCGTTTCCATGTTGCAGGACTGCTTTGAAACTACAGATGAGGATGTGTATAGGCAAGAAGAGGATTTGGAGGGATATTGTACATCAGTGTTAGATGATGTGGTCTTTTATACTGATATAGTGTTAAGAACAAAAGATGATTAGGGTGTTCATTAATCTAAAACCGTTGGTTTAATAATAAAGTGTGGGCTTCACTTAGAAAGCGGGATGTGGCTTATAGATCAGGAAATGTGCTGGTTTAGGGTGCATTCACATGAACATGTTTTGCTTCCACATCTGAGCCGCATTTTTTGTGGGTCGGATGCAGACCCATTCACTTTAATGGGGCCAAAAGATTCAGACAGCACTCCGTGTGCTGTCCGCATTCGTTGCTCTGTTCCGTGGCCCTGCAAAAGTTATAGATCATGTCCTATTCTTGTCCGTTTTACAGACAAGAATAGGCATTTCTATAAAGGGTTGCCCGTTCTGTTCCGCAACTTGTGGAACGCGCATGGGCGGCATCCTTGTTTTGCGGATCCACAATTTGCGGACCGCAAAACACTGGACGTTTGTGTGAATGCGCCCTTATAGTGATGCAAGACACTAACATGTTTAAAAATTGCCACAAGCATCCTGGTGCCCAAGAAGCAGGGAGTTAGATATTTTAAAGGCTAAGTAGACCTTTGGGGATAATTTCTTTTATTTTTATTATTGCCTTATACTCATTTTGAGCTTTTTTTTTTTTCAATTGGTCTTTTTTAAAACCACTGTCGTTGTGCAGCCTTGAGTTTCTCTAGTAGCAGGATCTGAATTTTCACTTTGTTCCATCAGGCAGCTCATCTGACGGCTCCTTATCACTGATCTCTGACTTTATAAACACTCATTATAGCTCAATTCTTATCTTACCGATCAGAATGTGGCTTATGTAAGTGTTTAGGACTCTTAGTAATTTAGAGATGAGGTTTATTAGATGACCAAAGTACATTTCTCACAGCTAGAAAAACCAGTAAACCCTTTGTGACAGAATGGCTCAATATTTTTGTTAATAAAGGCCATTAAAAAAAAAAAAATGCCCCCAAAGCCTTTAACGATTATTCACCAGTGGCTTTGACACCTATTGTCATCTTATCTACAGAAAATAGTTGTGGAGATTAAACGTTCTTGTTTTAAAATAACCCTCCTCCTCCTTGAGTTTTCAAGGTGAATCTAATTCCTGCAGCAGCAAGCAGTGTTACTACACCAGTGAATCTGAGATACTTTACAGCTGAGAAGATCTGCTCTGCATGGAAGAGAGACATTAGGAGGATTGCTTATACCTTTCCACATCTTAGGTTGAGTTCACACTTAAGTTATTTGGTCAATTACTGTATTTCCATCAGTTCTTGTCAGTCAAAACCAGGAGTGAAGCCTCCACAGAGATCAGGTGTAATGGAAATAGCTGCTTCCAAAGAATTATTTCTAACCCTCAGTATGAGAAGTAGTAAGCTGAGAAACGCTGCCTCTGTTTTATGTTCATGTATCTTGCGAATGTTTGTGGTATTTATGTGTGTGGTGTATGGTATGTGTGTTATTTGTTGGACAAAATGAAAGTGTCTTATTAAGGGCACAGCTTTAACCCGTAGGATACCAGCGGCGTACATGTACGGCGGTGGAAAGTGGCTTGGAAATCTTAGCGCCCACCCCATCAGCGGCAAAGGTCCGACAGTCACTGATAGCTGGACCCCTGCTGTATGGGCTGGAATTGGTCAAAAAAGCAATGCCGGTGCATTAATCCTTGCACTGCTGCGGTCAGCGCTGACCACGGCATGTGCGGGATCCTGCCAGGTGCGGGGTGGCCATCGGGTCCCGCGCTTCTGTGACAGTGACCTGATGGCAGCCTCATGCCTTCCTTAGGCATCGTGGCTGCCTTCCATGACAGCCTGTGAAATCCAGCCCCCTGGATCTCACAGGAAGGAAGCTGTAAGTGTATTACACAGCGTAATACACTGACAGCCAATGCTTTACAATACAGAAGTTTTGTAAGACATTGTAAAGGGGATCAGATCCCCAGAAGTTGAAATAAACTACTTCATAAAGTAAAATAAAGTGAAAAAAAAAAAAATAAAGTTTGACAAAAAAAATTAACTTTCAAGTAAAAATAAAATAAAAATGCGTCCTTTTCCTAAAATAAAGTAAAAAAGCAATCGTAAGAAATAGGCTCAATAAAAAATTTGACATGACATAACCCCTCAGGTGAACACTGTCAAAAAATGAAATAAAAACTGTGCTAAAAAAACATTTTTTGTCACCTTACATCACTAAAAGTGCAACACCAAGTGATCAAAAAGGCATATGCCCCCCAAAATAGCACCAATCTAACCGTCATCTCATCATGCAAAAAATGAGCCCCTACCTAAGACCGTCTAAAAAATAAAAAAACTATGGCTCTCAGACTATGTAGACACTAAATCATGCTTTCAAAAAGGCTTTTATTATGTTAAATGTAAAGAAAAAAATATATACATACATATATGCATAATCTAACCCTTCAGATGAACATCGTAAAAAATAAAAAAATAAAAACGGTTTTAAAAAAGCCATTTTGTTACCTTACATCACAAAAAGTGTAATTGCAAGCGATTAAAAAGTCATATGCACCCCAAAATAGTGCCAATACCAAACCATCATCTCATCCCACAAAAATTAAACCTTACCTGAGACAATTGCCCCCAAAAAACCCTAAAAAAGGTGGCTCTCAGACTATGAAGACACAATAATATGATTTTTGAAACAAAAAAAAAAAGAAACTTAAAAAAATAAAAAAGTATAAATATTTTTAGTTTTTAGCCGATTGTCATAGATAGGGGTTCATTTTTTGTGGGATGAGAGGATGGTTTTATTGGCACTATTTTGGAGGGCATATGACTTTTTGATCGCTTGCTATTACACTTTTTGTGATGTAAGGTGATAAATTGGCTTTTTTGACACAGATTTTTTTATTTTTTTACGGTGTTCATCTGAGGGGTTAAGTCATGTGATATTTTTATAAAGCAGGTTGTTAGAGACGTGGAAATACCTAATATGTAATGGGTCTCTTTTTTGGAGTTTCTACTCTAGGGGTGCATTATGGGGTTTTCAAATCTGAGATGGTAACTTAAAATTACCCCAGTGAAATCTGCCCTCCAAAAACCATATGGCATTCCTTTTCTTCTGCGCCCTGCCGTGTGCCCGTACAGCAGTTTACGACCACATGTGGGCTGTTTCTGTAAACTACAGAATTAGGGTAATAAATATTGGGTTTGGCTGTTAACCATTGCTTTGTTATTGGAAAAAAGGGATTAAAATCTGCCAAAAAAGTGAAATTCTGAAATCTACATTTTCCTTTAATTCTTGTGGAACACCTAAAGGGTAACCAAAGTTTGTAAAATCAGTTTTGAATACCTTGAGCGGTGTAGTTTAGAAAATGTGGTCATTTTTGGGTGTTTCTATTATGTAAGTCTACTTTCACACTCGCGTTTTGGCTTTTCGTTTGTGAGATCCGTTCAGGGCTCTCACAAGTGGTCCAAAACGGATCAGTTTGCATCCATTCTTAGCAGATGCAGACGGTCGTATTATCTAAACGGATCCATCTATGACGAATCCGCACAAAATGCGAGTAAGAACTGCTCCATAAAAAGTGGATTTTGGAAATTTTCTGAAAAATTTCAAGATTTTCTCCTAAACTTCTAAGCCTTCTAACGTCCCCAAAAAATAAATTGGCATTCACAGAATGATCCATACATAAAGTAGACATATGGGAAATGTAAAGTAAGAGCTATTTTATAAGGTATCACTATCTGTTTTCAAAGCAGAGAAATTGAAATTTGGAAAGTTGAAAATGTTTCTAATTTTTTTGTAAATTCATTTTTTTCATAAAATAAAATGAAAAATATTGACTTAAATTTACCACTATCATGAAGTACAATGTGTCACGAGAAAACAATCTCAGAATGGCTTGGATAAGTAAAAGCGTTCCAAAGTTATTACCACATAAAGTGACACTTGTCAGATTTGCAAGAATCGACCTGGGATTATAGGTGAAAAGTCATTCGGGTTAATGAGGCAGGGTGAGGCGGCGCCTCAGGCGGTGTCATCTAGGGGAATGAGGGGGGCGGCAATGTGAAACAGTGGTTTACAGTGACAGCGCAGTACTCTATGCGCTGTCACTGTGGTGTAATAACACCCTCCCTCAGTCTCAACACATGCCGCAAAGACTATTGAGGAGCAGGAAGCAGCTCCCTGCTTCCTCCTCACAGCTACCTGACTGCACTGCGCAGAGCGGCTTCTGTACTGAGCACGGGCAGTAAATGATAACCCTTGACCCCACATGAACTTCCTGTCAGGTCACAGGTAGAGTTAAGCGAACACCTGGAAATTCGGGTTTGCCGGGATCGGCCAAACTTTGCTGTAAAGTTTGAATTCAGGACCCGAACTTGACCCCGAACCAGAACCCCATTGAAGTCAATGGGAACCCGAACTTTGGGGCCCTAAAATGGCTCTAAAAAAGTCCTGGAAAGGGCTAGAGAGCTGGAAATTGAAGCAAAATGGGGGTAAGAGTAGTACAAGTGGCCTGCAAACAAATTGGGATAGGGAAATAACTTAAAATACCATAAAATACATAAAAATTTAAATAAACGTTCTAAACCTGAGCACAAGTGAGTGACAGTGGCACCTGCCACCCCGCAAACAGAGGAAGGGGCAGCAACGCCACCACGTCTTTCATTGTCACCAAGCATCTCCACACTGTCTCATGGAAGCTTTCAGCTGTACATCTCCCAATTAGAAAGAGAAATAGAAAGAGGAAGTACCCCCCTACCCACCTGCGATCCCTGGCCCTGAATGCCAGGATTTTAAAATGTCTGGTCCTTTGAAATGCTGTCATTCTGTCTGGTGGAGATGGATGGAGACTTTTAAAAAAACTTATGACGGTGTCTGTTCTACAGTACGTGGTTCCCAGCCGCCACTACTTTTCCAGGCGAGCCATCCCTTCCCTGCACAACCAAGTGACAGATAAAATCAGGTGTGCACTGCGCAACACCATCTGTGGCAAATTTGGTGGTGCAGAAATTCCTGAACACCTGACACTGAAAAGCAATTTAGTTTATCCAGCTCTTAGATTCTGGGGGGACAAATTCACGTTTATTGGTGCTCAAGGACCCCTGCGGCCTGAGCCGCAAATGTGACAGGCAAATCATTTTACAAAATTTGTCGGTTAGATTATTGGGTAACATTTCCACAGTTATCAGAACTTTTTATTATCGTAACAAAAACTATAGAAGGAACATTTTAAAAAGAGAAAATTAACCCGACCGGTCTCCCACCCTTAACTTATAAGGCCAGTCATATACAAGTAGCTCAGAGGGTGGGTTGCACCAACATAGGCCAGGTTCACAATTGTCCAGCCAGGGCACAGTTCTGAAGGCTGAGAAGGAGGAGAAGAAACCTTGTTCAAGGCAGGGTAGCACCCAAAGCAGCCCATGGCCATCACTTGGGCATGGCTGGGGGGATACGGAGGACACAGATGATACACCTCTCACAGAGGACAGCTTGTCATTGCCTCTGGGCAGTCTGGCAAACATGAGTGACTTAACATTATTAAGCAAGCAAAGAAGAAAAGGAGGTGGATGTTATTGTCCATATTGGGACAAATGATCTGGCTTGCAATGAAGTTTCAAAGGTGAAGGAAGATTTTCACACACTTGGTAATGATATACGGGAGATTGCATCGACTGTCTCATTCTCTGCAGTTCTGTCTGTGCATAACCGTCAGCATGACAAGCAGTTGCGTATTAAGGAATTCAATGTATGGCTTGGTGAATGGTGTTTGAACCAGGGATTTGGCTTTGTGTCTCATGTTGGCTCTAGCTGGAATGGAAAATAACTGTACAAGAAAGATGGTTTGCATCTTTCTCTCAAGGGAACGAATGTCCTCATTGAACAGTTCAAAGTTTTTGCAAAGGAACATTTAAACTAGGAAAGGGGGGCACAAAAGAGACAATCCATCAGTTCGGCTGCCCCCCGAAAAAACAATGCCAGAAGATGCCAGGAGCTGATAGGATAAGAAATGACAAGCTGAGAGTCTTGTCTACAAATGTTCGCAGTTTAGGGAATAAGATCAACGAACTTAAGTCTGTAATGGCATCTGAGAATACAGATTTAGTGGCTGTTACTGAGACATGGTTCAATGAGAGTGATGACTGGGATATAACAATACCTGGGTTCTCTCTATATAGGAAAGACAGAGAAGGCAAGAAAGGGGGTGGAGTGGCCCTATATGTGAAAGATAACATAAAATCTAATCTAATACAAGTCAGCGAGACCAATTTAGAGTCAGTTTGGGTTACGTTGCAGCTTGGTAATCATAAGGTAACTCGTGTAGGTGTCATATACAGACCACCAAGCCAAGTCAAAGAATTAGATGATCTACTAGTTGAGGAAATGGCTAAAATGACATTGAAAGGGGAAGTTGTCATTATGGGAGACTTTAATCTTCCTGATATTAACTGGAAAACCAAAATAGCTAGTTCTGCCAGGAGTACAGACATTCTAAATTCCCTACTGGGATTAACTCTACAGCAACTAGTTGAGGAGCCAACCCGGAAGGAGGCCATTTTAGATTTAGTATTCACAAATGGCAATTTGGTATCTGATATTACTGTAGGGAAAAGCTTAGGATCCAGTGATCACCAGTCAGTGAGGTTTACTATAAGTACAGTGACTGAGTCACTCCACACAAAAACAAAAGTTTTAGATTTTCCGAAAACAGACTTTTCTAAAATTAGATTAGTGGTATACGAGTCCCTATCAGATTGGAACAATTTCAATGGAGTCCAAGAGAAATGGGACTACTTAAAAGTGGCACTATTGAAGGCAATAGAAAAGTGCATTAGGCTTGTCAGTAAAAGCAAAAAAAGGAAGAGACCACTGTGGTACTCAGCAGAAGTGGCCAAAATCATTAAAAACAAAAATAAGGCATTTAGTAAGTATAAAAACACCCAAAACGAGGATGACCGGGAAATCTATAAGATGAGGCAGAGAGAGGCCAAGCAAGTTATAAGAGCTTCTAAAGCTCAGGCAGAAGAGAAATTAGCTCAGTCAGTGAAAAAAGGTGATAAGACATTCTTCAGATACATAAATGAAAAAAGGAAATTAAAAAAAGGAATTACCAAATTAAAAACAAAAGAAAAACAAAAGAACTAGCTGACTGCCTCAATGAATACTTCTGTTCAGTTTTTACAAAGGAAAATGAAGGAGAAGGACCTCAGTTAGGGAGGAAGACTAATGAATCCTTTGATGCATGTGTCTTTACAGAGGAAGAGGTTCTAAGTCAGCTGTCTAACATTAATACAAATAAATCACAGGGGCCTGATGGGATACACCCAAAGCTATTCAAAGAGCTTAGAGGTGTACTAGCAGAACCATTAACAGATTTATTTAGCCAATCACTGGTAACAGGTGTCTGTTCTGGGACCCATATTGTTTAATATCTTTATCAGCGAAATTGCAGAAGACCTCAATGGTAAGGTGGGTCTTTTTGCTGATGACACAAAGATTTGTAACAGAATTGATGTTCCTGAAGGGAGACACCAAATGGAAAAGGATTTAGGAAAACTAGAGAAATGGTCAAAAATCTGGCAACTAAAATTTATGTCGATAAGTGCAAGATAATGCACCTGGGGCGTAAAAACCCAAGAGCAGAATATAAAATCAGTGATACAGTACTAACCTCAGTATCTGAGGAAAGGGATTTAGGGGTCATTATATCAGACGACCTAAAGGTGGGCAGACAATGTCATAGAGCAGCAGGTAATGCCAGCAGAAGGCTTGGGTGCATAGGGAGAGGCATTAGCAGTAGAAAGAGGGAGGTGCTCGTGCCGCTCTACAGAGCACTAGGGAGACCTCATTGGGAGTATTGTGTGCAGTACTGGAGACCATATCTGCAGAAGGATATTCAGAGAAGAGCTACTAAACTAGTACATGGATTGCAGGACAAAACTTACCAGGAAAGGTTAAAGGACCTTAACATGTATAGCTTGGAAGTAAGAAGAGACAGAGGGGATATGATAGAAACGTTTAAATACATAAAGGGAATCATCACGGTAAAAGAGGAGAGAATATTTAAAAGAAGAAAAACTGCTACAAGAGGACATAGTTTTAAATTAGAGGGGCAAAAGTTTAAAAGTAACATCAGGAAGAATTACTTTACTGAGAGAGTAGTGGACGCATGGAATAGCCTTCCTGCAGAAGTATTAAGCATGCATGGGATAGGCATAAGGCCATCCTTCATATAAGATAGGGCCTGGGGCTACCCATAGTATTCAGCATATTGGGCAGACTAGATGGGCCAAATAGTTCTTATCTGCCGACACATTCTATGTTTCTATGT
The DNA here is from genome assembly GCA_033119425.1 of Bufotes viridis. Taxonomy (NCBI): domain Eukaryota; kingdom Metazoa; phylum Chordata; class Amphibia; order Anura; family Bufonidae; genus Bufotes; species Bufotes viridis. Next base: position 12,010,721 of record CM065592.1, on the reverse strand, counting down.
TTCTATGCTGCAGTGCCTGCGCAACGACTGCCAAGTTGCCTCCATTCTAACTTGCGTAGATTACTGGGTGGCCACCCTGCTAAATCCCCGTTACAAGGACAATGTGCCGTCCTTAATGCCGTCACTAAGGCGTGATCGGAAGAAGCCAACGCTGGTAGACAGGCTGCTGATGGCATTCACACCTGACACCGGGGGCTCAGTGGAAGCACAAGGCTAAAGCAGAGGAGGAGGAAGAAGTCACCAACGCAGCTGGGTCACTGTCCGCACCTCAGAATGTTTAGCAAGGCTGAAATGTGGAAAAGCTTTGTCACCACGCCACCACAACCAGCAGATATTTTATGTCTTAGCAAGAGGCAGCAGTTCAGCAAAATGGTGGAATAGTATCTGTGCACACGCTTACACGTACTGACTAATGGGTCTGCCCAGGATCCTAGCTACAGGGGAAGCAGGGAAAGCGGCTGCTTTGGGGCCCATCCAGGAGGAGGACTAAAAGACTTTGTCAGGGCCCCCTCAACAGTATAATACAATGAAATTATTTACAGTGGCAGTATAGACAGTGTAGAAAACGGATGGAACAGCTGCTGGGCCTGGTCTGAGAGAGCGATCTTTAGTAACCAAAAGGAAGGGGTTGCAAAAAAACTACTGGGGGGCCCCATTCAAAAATTTGCTGTTGGGACCAGTCATTTCTAGCTACGCCACTGGGTCTGCCGCATTGAACTTCTGGGTCTCCAAATTGGGGACATGGCCTGAACTTGCACTTTACACCTTGGAGGTGCTGGCCTGCCCTGCAGCCAGTGTATTGTCTGAACGTGTGTTTAGCACGGCTGGGGGCTTTATCACAGACAACCGCAGCCGCCTGTCCACAGCCAACATGGACAATCTCACGTTCATTAAAAAGAACCAGGCATGGATCCCACAGGACTTGTCCGTACCTTATGCAGAATAGACATGTATACCGGCCTCACCCAGCCATTGTTATACTACAGCGCACTTACTCTTTGCTTTTTTTTATATTTCCCAATGTTTTGGGGTCTACCCCAATCTATAAAAAAAACAAAAACAAAACAAATTGTTGTTGACGAATACCTTTGGCTTTACAGCCAAAAAAGGCCTTGTGTCAGCCAGCAATGCAACCGCCAATTGTAATGAATTAAGATCCCTGTCTGTTATGCAGTGCAGGGGTACTGTGAAAGAAAGAAGAGGCACAGATCACCCAACAATCTGAACGCCACCTAATTTGCAGCATATATTTCCCTGTCAGGTATGCAGTGCAAGGGTACTTTATGGACCAAGAATGTAACAGATGATTTATCAAAATTTACCTCCCTGTCACCTATGCAGAGCAGGGGTTTTAATATGGCAAAAAAGGTAAAATGTCACCCACCAATGGAACAGACGATGTTTACAAATTTACCTCCCTGTCACCTATCTAGCACAAAAAGTGTGTAAATGCAGTATGTTTTACGGTTGTATTGGACTGTCACAAATGCAGCGTAGCACGCAAATTTGCTATCTAGCACAAAAAAAGAGATTTTTTAATAGCAGCAATGTAACTGTAGTATGTATCGGTTTAATTGGACTGTCAGAAATGTGGCATAGCCCATAAATTTACTTCCCAGCAAGAAAAGTGTTTTTTTTTTATAGCAGCAAGGTAACTGCAGTATTTAACGGTTGTATTGGACTGTCAGATATGCAGTGCCTGTTGCAGACAGATAGAAAATCGCTTTAGGTCACAAAAATATGTGACAGACTAATGTCATTGAATAATTTTCACTGCCAGGTATGCACTGCAGGCTGCAGGGGTACTTGACCGGCCAAAAAAGGGAATCTGTCCTCCACTGAGCTACCAGAACAGAATTAATGTCCCTGGCACACATGAAGTTCACATACAGTTGCAAAAATGGCCGCCGATGCCCACTGAACTAGCAGATGGATTAAACGTTATTTTTCACTGTCACTGGGCTCAGGGCTGGGTACAAATATGTAGCATAGCACCCTCAATAATCTCTGTAGTTTGAAGAGTTAACACCACCAAGTTCAACAGAATTCTTCCCTAATCTCTCCCTCACAGCAGCAGCAGCATCCTATCCCTACACTGAGAAGAGCAGAGTGACGTGCGGCGCTATGTGACTCCACATGCTGCACTTGGCAAATCACAGCCATGCCATTAGTAGGCATGGCTGTGATGGCTTCTAAGGGCAGACTAGTGAAACGCTTGTTGATTGGCTGCCCTGCAGCATCTCAAAAAGCGCCAAGAATTCGCCAAACACCGAACCCAAACTTTTACGGAAATGTACCAAAAACCTTAAAGTTTGGTATGAAGCCGAACTTTACAGTTCGAGTTCGTTCAACCCTAGTCACAGGCTATAATTCACTGCCCGTGTCTGCAAGCTGTGAAGATTCTGAGGAAGCACTGAAAAACAGCCCTGGCAGTATATGTACTATATATACAGTATATATGTGTGTATGTACTGTAAATACTTGAATATACACTGTATACAGTAAACATGTGTGTTTATGTACCGTATAGATGTGTATACTTTATACAGTATGTGTGTATATTGTATACTGTATATATGTGTAGGTATGTACTGTATGTGAATGTGTATACAATATATATGTGCGTATGTACTGTATATACTTATGTTTGGACTGTGTATAATATATATTAGTTTATATACTGCATACAGTATATATATATATATATATAAATATATATATATATATATATATATATATACACACACATATTTTATACTTGTCTGGGTACCTGGTTCTGTTAGAGCATGTTCACGTGTGGCATAAATACTCTGAATTTGTGTGCAGCAAATGCGGAGCATTTTACATTTACAGTGTTGAGCATACCCACAGCATAAAACGACTTGCGCTGCGGGTTGTCCATCTGCAGGACCAGTTTATGTTGTGAGTTTTAGGCCACCTGCACATTATGTGGGTTTTTCAGCGTGGATTTCCATGCCGAAAAACCACAGTGTAGTATGGTACAAGCTAAGATTTTGAGATTACACTAATTTCACGTACACTTTTTCTTTTTCATGCGGAAATTGACCTGCCATGCGGATTTTCAATGAAGGGTATGATCTTGGGCAGAACCGCATCTATTCCGCTCTAAGATCCATAATTACATTGCGGATATGGTGCAGAAATGCACAGAAATCTGGACAGAAATGTGTGTGGATCTTATGTGCGATTACCCACATGGTGTGCCTTAAAGAGTCACTGAACTTTTTCAAAAAACTTTTGATGTCAAAGTTACATTTCAAAGGATTTGATCGGTGGGGGTCTAACATTCACAACAATCACTGGAACGAGGTAAGAGCGCTGATATATCGCCCTCTCATCTCTGTAGTAGACGGAATCAAGGTTAGCTCATAGACTCTCCTGCGGCAACAAGAGAAAGTGTGATATGAAAATTAAAAATTTGGCACGGGAGGGGTCGCCATTTCAATTTTTGACTCAGGCAGCAGATAGGCTAGGTGCACCCCTGTGTCTTATTGATGTGATATGAAGGAGTTGTTCATTAGTCCACTATGTAAAGTACTTACTTTTTACCAAGGAAATCAACATAGAGATGTAAAAATATATAAAAAGATAGAATAAAAATCTAACATGAATCATGTCACATCTGCTCCAGATCCAGTCATTTCCACAGAGGCTGTGCCGTGTGGGTTATATAGGATTTCTTCAAGTTGCAATTATCCTTTCTAAACGCTGGAGATTAATTATTACTCCACTGATATTGAAAAACAAGTAATCACAGAAGAAGCTTAATAAAAAATAATAGTAATACCCACCCTCAGACTAAGGCGTATATCCATCAGCCATGGCACTAACCAACCGGCACCATGGTCATTTTCAGCCTCTCTTAATTTTTTCCATCAACGCAGTCTCACCCCGTCTGTCCCAAAAGATTGAATAAAAAGTGATGAAATGGTCCCATGTAGAGATGAGCGAATCGAAGTTGACGAAGTGGAATTCGATCCAAATTTCTGGAAAAATTTGATTTGTCCCGAAGTCGAATTTCCTTGCGCTTCATTGTAACGAATAGTATTTTTTCCTAAAATGGCTGCTGCATGTTTTAGGACATGGAGCAAAGAACTCTGGGAACGAGGGATCACCCATAATGCCATGCATGCAGCCAATCAGCAGCCGGCCAGCTCTGTGATGTCACAGCCCTATAAATAGCTTCAATCATCTTGGATTCTGCCTTTTTCCACTGTACAGTCGTGGCCAAAAGTTTTGAGAATGACACAAATATTAGTTTTCACAAAGTTTGCTGCAAAACTGCTTTTAGATCTTTGTTTCAGTTGTTTCTGTGATGTAGTGAAATATAATTACACGCACTTCATACATTTCAAAGGCTTTTATCGACAATTATATGACATTTATGCAAAGAGTCAGTATTTGCAGTGTTGGCCCTTCTTTTTCAGGACCTCTGCAATTCGACTGGGCATGCTCTCAATCAACTTCTGGGCCAATTCCTGACTGATAGCAACCCATTCTTTCATAATCACTTCTTGGAGTTTGTCAGAATTTGTGGGTTTTTGTTTGTCCATCCGCCTCTTGAGGATTGACCACAAGTTCTCAATGGGATTAAGATCTGGGGCGTTTCCAGGCCATGGACCCCAGATGTCAATGTTTTGGTCCCCGAGCCACTTAGTTCTCACTTTTGCCTTATGGCACGGTGCTCCATTGTGCTGGAAAATGCATTGTTCTTCACCAAACTGTTGTTGGATTGTTGGAAGAAGTTGCTGTTGGAGGGTGTTTTGGTGCCATTCTTTATTCATGGCTGTGTTTTTGGGCAAAATTGTGAGTGAGCCCACTCCTTGGATGAGAAGCAACCCCACACATGAATGGTATCAGAATGCTTTACTGTTGGCATGACACAGGACTGATGGTAGCTCTCACCTTTTCTTCTCCGGAAAAGCCTTTTTCCAGATGCCCCAAACAATTGGAAAGAGGCTTCATCGGAGAATATGACTTTGCCCCAGTCCTCAGCAGTCCATTCACCATACTTTCTGCAGAAGATCAATCTGTCCCTGATGTTCTTTTTGGAGAGAAGTGGCTTCTTTGCTGCCCTTCTTGACACCAGGCCATCTTCCAAAAGTCTTCTCCTCACTGTGAGTGCAGATGCGCTCACACCTGCCTGCTGCCATTCCTGAGCAAGCTCTGCACTGGTGGCACTCCGATGCCGCAGCTGAATCCTCTTTAGGAGACGATCCTGGCGCTTGCTGGACTTTCTTGGACACCCTGAAGCCTCCTTAACAAGAATTGAACCTCTTTCCTTGTAGTTCTTGATGATCCTATAAATTGTTGATTGAGGTGCAATCTTAGTAGCCACAATATCCTTGCCTGTGAAGCCATTTTTATGCAACGCAATGATGGCTGCACACGTTTCTTTGCAGGTCACCATGGTTAACAATGGAAGAACAATGATTTCAAGCATCACCCTCCTTTTAACATGTCAAGTCTGCCATTTTAACCCAATCAGCCTGACATAATGATCTCCAGCCTTGTGCTCGTCAACATTCTCACCTGAGGTAACAAGACGATTACTGAAATGATCTCATCAGGTCCTTAAATGACCGCAATGAAATGCAGTGGAAAGGTTTTTTTGAGGATAAGTCAATTTTCATTGCAAAGAAGGACTATGCAATTCATCTGATCATTCTTCATAACATTCTGGAGTATATGCAAATTGCTTTTCTATAAAATTAAGCAGCGACTTTTCCAAATTCCAATATTTATGTAATTCTCAAAACTTTTGGCCACGACTATACTTAGTGGAGAGACGTCAGCAGGCGCTAGGGACAGGATTAGAAAAGAGTTCATTGTGCTGAAAAAACGATTTACAAGTTCAGGGAAAGATTAGTCAATGTGTAGGGAAAGGATAGGGAGGAATCATCTACACTATAAAAGTTTACTATTACACCTCCTGCACTAATTGGGGTTACAAACAGGGCAGACATCATGGGGGGGGGGGGGACAAACTGGCAATTGCTCAGGGCTCTCATCATCTAAGGGGCCCCCTTCTTGAGGGGAAGGAGATCATTATATATACCTTGCACTTCTGGGGGGAATGGAGGAGCATTATATACTGGCACTACTAGGGATGCATTACATATTGGAACTAGTGGGGGCCACTACAGGGGGACATTAGAGCCACTGGGAGCATTATGGTTATATTATTACTGCTAGGGTACTAGGGTACTGTAGGGGCGTTATTATTATTTGATGCAATATGGACGGCATTGCTACTAATGGGGGCTATCTTGGGGAGTATTATCACTATTGGGGCACTAATACTATTGAGGGCAGTCTGGATGTATAGTATAGTACATTGTTTGTGGACATGGGGGGGAGCACAACAGGCACAGTATTAGGGCTCATACCCACGAACGTAAGGGCAAATTGCTGTCCGCAATGCACGGGCACAGACCATGGGGCAACCGCATGCGGACTGCGGACCCATTCATTTGAATGGGCTCCACGATCCGCATCCGACTGTCTGCACTGTAGTGCTTCCGTGGGGTTCGGCTCCGTACTCCGCACCGCATCTCTTGGATCGCGGACCCATTCAAGTGAATGGGTCCGTGATCTGTGCTGCGGCATGCAATACGGCCACAGGGGGGCACACGGTCATGTGCATGAGCCCTTTGAAGTAGCATCAAGAGGTTCTCCAGGTTTTTTCATATTGATGACCAGTAGTGATGATCGAGCACCAAAGTATTCGGGTGTTCGGGTGCTCGGGCGGAACACATAGCTATATTTGTGTGCTCGGCTGAGCACTTGAGTATAATGGAAGTCAATGGGAGACAACCAGGCACCCCTGGTCCATTGGAAAAGGTTTGAAAACGACAGAAACACCACCGAAAAGGATCGGAAACAGCATGGGGACGATGTCTGGAAGCATCTTGGACTCCCAGTTCGCTGCTGGGAACCATGTTGTTCGAGTTGTATTCCACTTTTATAGACTGACAAAAATACGCCCAAATCCCCACAGAAAAAAATCCATTTTTTAGGAAAAATGTTAGAAAACATTCTTTCCTGTATATTTAATTGTATATAAAGTGCAAGTGCTGCCAAAAATTACAAGCAAGAGGCACTCCGAAACAACCTGTATATCACATAAAGGGGGGCCTCATTCACATTGTGGTGCAATTGTTCAGGTAGTGGGACTCCTACACTCATACAGCCTATGCACTAAGTGAAAGGGCTGCCAAAAATTATAAGGAACCGGCACTACAATACACCCCTTATTACACACAAAGGAGGGCATCATACACACCCTTGAAAAATTATGATTGGTGGCCTGCTGGTGACCCTCAAAAACATTACGGGCAAAGGCCTGCTGCTCAGCTGACCCTGTAAAACATTAGGGGCAAGAGGCTGCTGGTGAGCTGACCCTGTAAAACATTATGGTTGAGAGCCTGCTGGTGAGCTGACCCCGTAAAACATTATGGTTGAGGGCCTGCTGGGGTGCTGACCCTCTAAAACATTATAGGTGAGGGCCTGCTGGGGTGCTGACCCTCTAAAACATTATGGGTGAGGGCCTGCTGGTGAGCTGACCCTCTTAAATATTATGCTGGTGAGCTGAACCCATTTAAAAATTGTTGTGGAGGGAATATATACAATTTGGAAGAGGAGGAGGAGAAAACAAGATTCAACCATATACACTTTTTTGTGGTGGAAAAGGTGCATGGGGATACACTACAGTAGATTGAGTACATTATAAACAATACATTGAAATTGCCTTTATGTTCATTATCAGCTCAGCTCTCCTCTGGTGGAGTGGAGAAGTCAGGGGCCATCCAGGCCTTGTTCATTTTTATCTGAGTCAACCTGTCAGCATTTTCAGTAGACAAGTGGATACCCTTATCTATGGTCATAAAAATAATTAACCATGAATTTTTCGTAACTACTTGAAATCATGACCTGGTAAATTGTAGATAACCTAATCGATACAATTCACATCTGAGTCTGACTATTTCCTCAGATAATAAGTTCTTTACATGTGAGATGACATTAATGCTAAAGATGTAGTTTTGCATTATATAATAATATGCAGTTATTATAGAAATATGCAGATTTATTGGTTACAAGGGTATAAGCATAAATAAATAAACACAATGATATATGCAAATGAATATATACAGAGTTGATATAAAGCATAACAAGCTTAACAATACATGTGATTAGGAATAGTGTTGAGCGCGAATATTCGAATAGCGAATTTCTTTGGCGAATATCGGCACTTCACTAATTCGCGAATATAGCGCTATATATTCGCTATTTTGAATATTCATTATTTTTTTTTAAGTTGTTAATCCTTGTTGCTCTCTCGTTGTCTTCTCACTTCCCAAAAGCTGTTCTCACCTGTCCGGAGGATTCTTGGCTCCCTGTCCGCTCCAGTCAATGCCCGTTGCCGCTTCTGCCAACTTCCTGTGTGCATGGGAATGCCTCCATGCTAAAATGTACTGTCGGATGTGAGAATCACGATCTCACAAATTTGACTAAGTTGTAATCGCAATGCGATTAATATAACATCAATTACTCGCATTGCGAATTCAACTTATCAGTAGTAGAAAGTAGAAAAATGTCCGAAGGCAATAGCGAGGCTAGCCAAGTCAAACGGGCTGTTGGAGTGGTTAACACTGATATGCATGGTAGAGAAACTCAAGAATTAGTCGAATATATTGTAATGTCTCATATGCATGATAGATTGGATATTAAGAAAGAATAAAGGACTAGATAGTTGAACTGGAAAGAAGAGCTGTGGAATATACAGATGACGTTTGGTCTGATAAAGCCAGGTTTGCTGATTATCTCTGTCACATTTCCCAAGCTAAACATAAGAAAGATAAGGATTCACTAATCCTTCAATTGTGGCCCCAATTTGTATATTTAGTTTGTGAATTAGCAAAGCAATTGGAAAAAGCAAAGTATAAAAATTATGAACAGGCATATAAAATTGATAAATTTCAAAAAGAAATATGTGATATGGAAATTAAAGCAGAAACAGTTTCTGATAAATCAGTGCAATGGTCTGCTAAATTATCAGAATATAGTGACAGAGACAATCAACAACAGGAGGTAATAAGAACTCTTGAATGGAGTGAACTGTCTAAATATCAAATGTCTAATGCTGATTTAGAGGAGGAATGCAAAAGATTGTATAATGACAATAGAAATTTGCAAAAAGAGCTAGATAGCCGGGATCCAGCCCCTCTACAAGTTAAACAGCCAACTAATATGAATAGACTAAAGGTAACATTTTCCAGGGGGGATCAGATGCAGAAAGTAAATATTATGACTTCTCTGAAGGAGAAGAGTTCATGTCTCTGAGAGAACATTCTCTTCCTAAATTAAAACCTACCTCACCTCCTAGGTCATCTAAAAATTCATCACAGAGAGCTTCTCAGCCCATGATAGAAACAACTAAAGTGATCAAGTTTCTCAAAGAAACTATGGGTCAATTCGCTATAAAGGGATCACCCTCCATAATAAGTCATCTAGAAACCTATGAGGAGGCCATGAAAACTTTATATTTGTATATTACCTGGGTATTTGAGCCAAAACACCGATACTTCTTAAATTCTCTCAGGGATATGGGTAAGGATTCTTGGTCAGAAGTGGTAGCAGCACTGGCGTAGAGATCGCCATAGCAGCCATAGCAATGCTAGGCCACTGGGGGCCTGGGCTGCCGGCTGAGTATTTTTTATTTAATTTTTTCAAATTATGTGGCGACGACATGTCAATGTTCCCTAATCCCTTCCCTCTAAGCTGCGCAGCATTTATTGTGCCCCGGCCCGGCCGCTCACTAGCTCACCCTGCCCGTGCCCCTGAAAAATGTCCAGAGACTCCACACTCGGCTGCGCCACCTACACATATTCCCGCGATAAGCTGAGGCTCCGCCTCCTGAGTCCTCCTTTTTCTTATTGGATTTGGAAGAGGAGCGACTCAGGCGAGGTAATGGCGGGGGCCGCGGGCGTTATGTTTTAATACATGTCAGACAATCATTATCACAGTACTGTTACTGGCTAGTGGTGGCTGCCTCAGACCCCTCCCAGAAAGATAGTACAGAATGTGTAATTCCAAAGCCTGACTTAGTCCCCAACGAGCTATATTTAGTGAAAGTGTTAGAATTATGAAGGAATTAGCAATAAGGTGTTGCATCTTATATGTGAGAATATATTTTAGCAAGGTTTCTGTAATGTCTATATAGAATTATCTAGGAAATGTAACTTAGGAAGGGTGAGGGCAGTCAAAGAGTGGCTCCCCTACCTAACTAGTAGCTATGTATCAGAATGGAGAACCGCTCTGCCTTTAGTGGACCTGATGCATCCATGTATTACATGGACGACGAGCAGCTATTCCTGCTTAGATGAGGCTTCCCTGGGGTAACCATGAATTGCCAGAAGCCAGACCTGTGACAATCAGCTAGCCTTCTTCTATATGTCTTACTCTTTGTGAGACAAACTAACTCTTAAAGGGGTTCTGCACTTTGTTTAAACTGATGATCTATCCTCTGGACAGATCATCAGCATCTGATCGGCAGGGGTCCGACACCCGGGACCCCCACCAATCAGCTGTTTGAGAAGGCTCCAGGAGTGCCGCGGCCTTCTCGCTGTATACCACTGGCCAAGTGACGTGACAACTAATATCAACTGGCCTGGGCGCGGATAAGCTCTGTTCACTTCAAGGAGGGGTGTGGGGATGTTGGGGTGGGAGGTCCTGGAGTGGTGTTTGGGTAGGAGCTCTGGAAGGGGTGGGAGGTCTGAGAGGTACGTGGGGGTGGGAGATCCGGGAGGGGGGGTCCATACATTTTTTTTGCTATGGCCCAGTCATTTCTAGCTACGCCCCTGCTTGGACTTCCCCCTGCCACCTGTTATCGAAGATCCGCTGGACTACTGGGCAGCCAAACTGGATTTGTGGCCGCAGCTGGCCGAGTTTGCCCTGGAAAAGCTTTCCATCCTGGCCAGTAGTGTGGCCTGTCCACCCACAATGTGGAGAGACTGACTTTTGTCAAGATGAATCAGGTGTGGATCAGCCAGGATTTCCACCCACCAATACCTGATGTATCAGATTAGATCATCCATGCTGCCTCACCAAAACCTTGGCAAAAGAGACTGGTTTCTTCTGGCTCCCTGCCTCAGCTACTATTCTGATGCTGCCAGCCGCCTGATGCCACACATCTGATGCCACGTGCTCCTTCTTACACCCACCATCGTCAGCGGGTACTATTAATGCCACCACCTCCACACTGTGTCACCTTGCCACATCGACCTGTAATGCTGAATTCATACTTGAGTTATTTGGTCATTTTTGGCTCCGTAACTGCTCAAATAAGTGAAGTGTGCAGTGATTCTAACAGCGACGCCTGTCATCTGCATGTCATACTGACTCATAGTATTGTTTCACTACCAGAGCAGACTCCCTATGCGTGTTACTGCAAGGCACAATGTTCTACACCACTATAAAGGCTCTCTGTAGCCAGGAAATAGTTGTTTTTTAATGCAACTCAATGCAAATAAATTCAGATCGAATCAAAGCTTTTCTTAAAATTCTGCGAACCGGACATTCAAATTTTTGAAAAATTCGCTTATCTCTAGTTACTGATAGCAAAGGATACGTCTACAGTCCAGGTGCTACAAAGGTAGAATATAGGGTTCACCCCCCCATCATATATGTAGTCAACTGATCAGCAGTAATGTTTTCCACTGAAGAATTCAGGTGGCCAAATATAACTTCCTAAAGTGTTCATTCATGGGTCTTGGGCACAAAGCTCTATGCAAGTACTGGAGGTATTCCAGGTATTCCCCGATCTGTAAAATTCTATCTATATATGTCGTCTAGGCAAATTCCGTAGTGCAGTTTGCAATTCTCTATTTTTTTATGATTTCTGCTTTGCTTTATGTGATATGTGTAGCAAGGGTGCAACTATTGGGGTGCAGAGGTCACAGTCGCACAAGACCCAAGGTCTCTTCCCACCTCTTTCTGCAAATGCACATGAGATCTTCATCTAAAGAGCCAATGAGCAGTATTTGGTGGAGGTACCCCAGGCTGCTATGGAAAATTCTGTTGTAGGCTTTAATTGATCACTGTCATTTCTTCAGTTTAAGTGCTCCATTGGTCTTTTGTTTCACAATTTGACTACGTTGTATTAAAAAAAACAGTAGTTTAGTGGGGGTATAAGACAGGCAGAACATCAACTTTTCTATGTCATCCAGAGGCCAAGTTTCCCCCCATTTTCCTAGATTTTTCATAAGGTCTTAATCCAAGGTTAAGCACCTTTTTCCAAGTCTGTCAGGAACTTTTTGAAAGATTCTTTAACCTCTCTGTTATTGAGACTGTAGATTAGAGGGTTCAACATCGGGGACACAATGACATAAAATACGGAGCTATATTTCTCCTGATTTGTGGAGTACATGGATGAGGGACCAAAATACATCAGCATAACTGTCCCAAAGTACAAAGTCACCACCGCTAGATGGGACGTACAGGTGGAAAACGCCTTAGACCTTCCTGTGGAACGAATCTTTAGTACAGTGGAGATGATAAAGCCATAAGACAGTAAGATAAGCACAAGAGGAATGAGGAGAGTGATAAAACTGATGAAAAATACTAGATTTTCATGGAAAGAGATGCTCTCACATGATAGTTTCATGATAGCAAGCATCTCACACATGAAATGGTTGATTTGGTTGTAGCATATTGGAATTTGAGAAAAAAGTGATGGAAAAATGCAAAGCATAAAGCTTGATAAGAATACTGTTGAGACCATTTTATAACAAACACTCCATCGCATGATAACAGAGTAGTGAAGAGGTCGGCATATGGCAGTGTACCGGTCATAAGCCATCACTGCAAGGAGCTGACACTCGGACCCTTCTACCAGGAGTATGACGTACATTTGAATGACACAAGCACTCATTGAAATTGTCCTTTCATCGGAGAAGAGATCTGTTAACAATTTAGGCAAAACAGTGGAAGAATAACACAAGTCAAGAATGGATAGCATGCAAAGGAAAAAGTACATGGGTTTGTGCAACTTGGGGTTGATGATGACCATAAGCATTATAAAGATGTTTCCGACAGTGGTCACTATGTAGATAACTAAAAATAAGATGAAAAGCCCAATATTTATCTCTATATTCATGGTAAATCCAAGTAGTATAAATTCTGTGATGATGGTTTGGTTCTTGGACTCCATCCTGTTATGAGGTTCATCTAAAATGATAATATAATAGTTTCTGGATGAAGATATAGCAATTTGTTGCAAACTATTTTTACGTCTATTGAAGATTACAGTGAGGCAGATATAATTTAGAGTCCATATTGTGCCTTTACTACCTGGACCTACTATCATCTATTGTGATCTACTGTAAGTGTGGTTCAGTAGTATTGTAAGATGCTAACGGCTGTTGTGTAACAGGTGAGTACCAGATATGACAATGTGGTCTGGTCAACCATACTATATAGATTTAATTGACTCTTGAATTAGTATCAGGTATAGACAATTGACAAGTTTAAACCTGGCTACTAGGACTCTTGCAGAATGCTTCTTTAGAAACAACCATGGTTATAGTCATTTTTTTTTAGCCTTCTTCTTTATCTTGTCCACCTTTCTTGGCCAGTTCTTGCATGACATTGACAGTTCAGGAAGATGTGTCTGTGACACTGTTGGTCTTTCACCATGGATTGCTGAGAACTAGGGGCCCAAAGTTCCTCTCCTTGGCGATGCAGAATGAGCATGTGTCCTCCCTTCAATAGAGATGGATTAATCCAGGGATGGCCAACCTGCGGCTCTCCAGCTATTGCAAAACTACAACTCCCAGCATGATGGGAGTTAAACTTTTCCAACAGCAGGAGAGCGGCAGGTTGGCCATCTCTGGATTAATGAGTCTTTTATGACAGTTCAGTTCTTCTCTATGGGGAGTGATCCTACTCTCCAGCCAAAAATCAGATTTACACCTATTATTTTTCAGCAATGGCTTGAAGTATTCAGAAGTCAGATCACTACTAGTGATGAGCGGGAGGTGCCATATTCGATTTCGCGATATTTCGCGTATATTCGATTGAATATTCGTCATATATTCGTCAAAATCGAATAATCGTCATTATTCTATATATTTCGAATGTTACGCAAATTTATATTCGCATCACGAATAAAACTTAGAGCTGGTTCCTAATAGTTGTAACTTGTATTGTTAGAATTGACGAAGATAACGAATATCACGAATATAGCGCTATATTCTCAATCTTCGTTATATTCTAGCAACAACCATTAGCAACTCAGCTCTAAGTTTCATTCGCGAAGCGAACATATAATCGCATTGCGAATTGATCTTAGAGCTAAGTTCCTAATGGTTGTATTGCAAGAATATAACGAATATCGCAATGCAAATAATTGATGTTATATTAATCGCATTGCAATTACAACTTAATCAAATATGTGAGATCGTGATTCTCACATCCAACAGTACATTTTAGCATAGAGGCATTCCCATGCACACGGAAAGTCGGCAGAAGCGGCAACGGGCATTAACTGGAGCGGGCAGGAAGCCAGGAATCCTCCAGACAGGTAAGAACAGCTTTTGGGAAGTGGTAAGACAACCAGAGAGCAACAAGGATTACCAGCTAAAAAAAAAATAAAAAAAGTGAATATTCGAAATAGCGAATATATACCGCTATATTCGCAAATTATTGAAGTTGCGACATTTGCGATAAAAATTCGCTATTCGAATATTCGCGATCAACACTAATCACTACCTAGCTTATTTTTTTATTGTGTATGATTTAACTTTTTTACTCAGACAGGTCAGTAAGAGTAAGGCTAGTTTTAGACTGGCGTTGTGTGATCTGCCGGGTCTCTTTGGATCTGACATTGCCCGAAGCCACAACGTTCCCGTCTGGCCCCATTAACCCCTTATAGACTGGGCACATTATTCCTTAAGGACCAGCCCATTTTTTGCAAATCTGACCAGTGTCACTTTATGTGTGAAAAACTTTAAAATACTTTTACTTATGCAGGCCATTCTGAGATTGTTTTTTCGCCACATATTGTACTTCATGACACTGGTAAAATTGAGTAAAAAAAAAATATTTTTATTTATAAAAAAATACAAAATTTACCAAAAATTTGGAAAAACTTGCAATCTTCCAAGTTTCTATTTCTCTACTTCTATTATACATAGTAATACCACCCAAAAAATGTACATTCCCCATATGTCTACTTCATGTTTGGATCATTTTGAGAATGCAATTTTATTTTTTGGGGACGTTACAAGGCTTAGAAAAAAATCCACTTTTTAGGGACCAGTTCAGGTTTGAGGTCACTTTGTGAAGCTTACATAATAGAAACCACCCAAAAATGACCCCATTCTAGAAACTACACCCCTCAAGGTATTTAAAACTGATTTTACAGACAGTCGTTAACCCTTTAGGTGTTTCACAAGAGTTAATGGGAAATGGGGCTAACATTTTAGAATTTTTATTTTTTTCACAAATTTTCCATTTTAATATTTTTTTTTCCATCAACTAAGCAAGGGTTAACAGCCAAACCAAAAACTATTTTTATAGCCCGTATCCTGTAGTTTGCAGAAACACCCCATATGTGGTCGTAAACTACTGTATGCTACGTGGCAGGGCGTAGAGGGAAAGGAGCGCCGTGTGGTTTTTGGAAGGAAGATTTTGCTGGACTGGTTCATCTTCACCATGTCTCATTTGAAGCCCCGCTGATGCCCCTCCCCCCCTCCCCCCCACGGAGTAGACACTCTCTAAAAGTGAACCCATTTTGGAAACTACACCCCTCAAGGTATTCAAAGCTGATTTTACAAACGTTGTTAACCCTTTAGGTGTTTCACAAGAGTTAATCGGAAATGGGGCTAAAATGTCAGAATTTAGATTTTTTTGGGGCAAATTTTCCATTTTAATCCTTTTTTCCAGTATCTAAGCAAGGGTTAACAGCCAAACAAACCCCAATTTTTATTGCCATGATTCTGTAGTTTGCAGAAACACCCCTGATGCCCCCCGGAGTAGAAACTACCTAAAAGTGACCCCATTTTGGAAACTACGTTATAAGTAGGCTGTTTTGTTGGGACTATTTTTAGGGTACATATAATTTTTGGTTGCTCTATATTACATTCTTGTGACGCAAGGTAACCAAAAATAGAAATTCATACATTTCATCTCCATTTGCCATAAACTCTTGAGGAACACCTAAAGGGTTAACAAAGTTTGTAAAATAAGTTTTGAATACCTTGAGGGGTGTAGTTTATTATATGGGGTCACTTTTATAGAGTTTCTACTCTAGGGGTGAATCACTGGTTCTTCAAATGGGACATGGTGTCAAAAAAAAAGGCCATCAAAATCTGCCTTCCAGAAACCATATGGCGTTCCTTTCCTTCTGCGCCCTGCCGTTTGGTCATACAGAAGTTTACCACCACATATTGGGTGATTCTGTAAACTGCAGAATAATGGCAATACATTTTAAGTTTTATTTGGCAGTTAACCCTTGCTTTGTTACTGGAAAAAATGGATTAAAATTGAAAAATTGCCAAAAAATAGCTGTTTTGGCACAGTTTTTATTTTATTTTTTGACTGTGTTAATCTGAGGGGTTAGGTCATGGGGGATATTTATAGAGCAGATTATTACGGACGCGGCGATACATAAGTTGTCTACTTTGTTTTATTTATTTAGTTTTGCAAACTATCATTTTTTAATAAAAAGATTTTTTGGGTGTCTCTCTGAGAACCATCGTTTTTATCCGATCATCAGTGGCTAAATGGAAAAGGGGATAGTAAATTTAGTACTCCATGGAAGTGTGGTACTCCCTGAAGCAACCGGATGATCGGGGCACGTGTCACACTGAGTGGTGGTGTCCTTCCGTATCCCCCTCCTGTGACACACTCTGCATTTTTTGGGGGTTTGTTACTTCTTTCCAGTATGGGGGACCACACCTGGAAAGTGTTAGCCAGGGACGATCCGGGCGCCTCCAGTTCCTGAGGTACTCCAGCCTGCTCTTTCCCGGTCATAAATGATCAGCTTAAGGACTGCCTCATAGAACTGAAGGAATTTCCGTGTGTTACCAGCACTCCGGGACAGCACAAAAGAGTTGTACATGGCAACCTGTACCAAGTAGACTGCAACTTTTTTGTACCATGCCCGGGTTTTGCGCATGGCCTTATATGGCTTGAGGACTTGATCAGAGAGATCAACTCCTCCCATATACCAATTGTAGTCGACGATACAATCGGGACTGAGGACCATTGCCGCGGTACCTCGCACAGGGACAGGGGAGATGCCGTTACTGTGAATTGTAGACAGCATAAGGTCATCACTCTTGTCCTTATATCTGACCAGCAACAGGTTTCCACTGGTAAAGGCACGGGTCTCACCCCTGGGGATAGGTACCTGGAGGGGGTAGGTAAGGAGACCACACAGATTTTTCCGCATGGTCCCACAAGCGGACGTGGTTCTGGCGGAGAGGGACTGGAACAAGGGGATACTAGTATAAAAGTTATCCACGTAGAGGTGGTAACTCTTATCTAGCAGTGGGTGCACAAGGTCCCACACAAGTTTCCCGCTAACACCCAGAGTGGGGGGAAATTCTGGGGGTTGAATATGGGAATCCCGCCCCTCGTACACACGAAACTTGTGAGTGTACCCTGAGGTACTTTCACAAAGTTTGTAAAGCTTAACGTCATACCTCACCTGCTTTAAAGGAAAAATACTGGCTTAAAATAAGTCTCCCCTTGAAAGCAATGAGAGACTCATCAACCGCGACCTCCCTCCAGGTACATAGTCCTCCACAAATTTGGCCCCGAAGTGATCAATGATCGGCCTGATTTTGTACAGGCGGTCATAGGCAGGATCACCTTGGGGGGGACATGCTGCTTTATCTGCATAATGCAGGCATTTTCGGATGGCCTCAAACCGGGAGCGTGTCATGGCCGTTCTGTAAAGTGGGGTCTGTTAGAGGATGTCCCCACTCCAGTAATGCCTGACACTGGGTTTTTTGACTAGACCATGTGCAACACCAGGCCCCAAAACGTCCTCATCTCGTCTGCACTAACCGGCATCCAGCCAATGGACCTAGCCAAAAAAGAGCCCGGGTGTTTAGCAAGGAACTTTTGGGCGTACAGATTTGTTTGCTCCACCATTAGATTAACAAGGGGGTCACTAAAAAAATTAAACTAGCACGAGCCCCAGAGCTGCTCGTACTAGGGTGGGCCACAGGGTCCCTGACATGGCGGTCCCCTTGCTCCGCCGCCTTGGGGGCTCATCATCATCGCTAGATGATGAGGAGGACTTGGATGACAAAAGGAATGTGGGGTCATCCTCGTCCAGTAGCTCAGGCAAATTGGGGTAGGTTTTGAGAAAACGCTGCACCACTAGATTGAACACGTGGGCTAGGCATGGTATGTGTGCGCGCTTGCCGAGCTCCAAAGCTGCCACAGCCATTATCAGACACAACTATGCCTGGTTATAGGTTGAGTGGCAAGAGCCAAAGCTTAATCTGGTCCCTTATTCTCTAGTGTGCTGTTTGCCACCTAAGCAAATAAGTTTATGCAAGGACTGTTGCCCCTTCCCCACTGCAGTGCTACACTGCTTCCAGCTACTCACCAATGGCTGACTGGTGCTGCAAGATGATAATTCAGAGGTTCAAGTGGCGGAGGAGGAGAAGGGGGGGGGGGAGGTTGCAGCCACTAACATAGGTGACGGCGGAAACCCTGATGGAAGTAGGGCCGGCAATTCTTGCCGTCGGAAGCACCTGTGCCATCCCAGGGTACGACTTGCTCCCGGCCTCCACAATATTCACCCAGTGTGCCGTCAGGGAAATGTAGACACATGCTTGTTTAAGGCTGAGACTGCACACCATGAAAAATATTGGCGGCTGGGGAGTAAGGCTGCGGAAAGCCTCATTGTCCACAAGCCTAAATTACAACATTTCCAGGGCCAGCAATAGGGAAAGGTGTGCATTTATTGCTATGGTCTGTGGGTGGGTGGCTGGGTATTTGCGCTTTCGTTCAAAGGCCTGGGGTATAGACATCTGTAAGCTGCGCTAGGACACAGAAGTGGATGTGCTAGCTGATGGTTGCTTGCGAAGGTCCAGGTGCATGGTGGGAGGCATCCGAGCCTGCGTCTTGGACAGGGGATTGGCCAGCATGTAACACAGGAAAAGAGGGGGCAGTGGTGATACCCGCAGACACTGGTTGTGGACCCAGGCGTTCGGCCCACCAATTAGGGTGCTTTGATGCCATGTGGCGGATCATGCTGGCGGTGGTGAGGTTGCTAGTGTTCTCGCCCATGCTCATTATGGTACGGCACAGGTTGCAAATGACAATTCTTTTATCGTCCGCACTTTTATCAAAAAAGTGCCAGACTGTGGAACACCTAGCCCTTGGCAAGGGGGATTTCCGCAAGGGGGTGCTCCGGGAAACAGTTGCAGGCCTGTTTGGTGTGGCCCTCCTTCTCCCTTTTGCCAACCCACTGTCTCTTCTAGACTGTTGCAGTGCTGCGGATCCGTCCCCCTTTGTACTGCTGTCCTCGCTCTGCTTGCCACCTTCCCAGGTTGGGTCAGTGACTTCATCGCCCACCACCTCCTTTTCCATGTCCTAACTCTGGTAATCATCCTGATTTGTTGACCTTACAACGACCTCAATTATTGACAACTGTGTCTCATCCTCATCATGGACCTCTTGAAACACTAATTGCCATGGACTTTTTGGCAACTGTGTCTCATCATCATCATCCACTTTGTGAAACACTAATTGCCGTTCCCCACCGTCATCATCTTCTTCTGACTGTTGATGCTCAAGAGTTTGTAAATCAGGGCACAATATCTCCTTATGTCCCTCTTCAAGCAGGCTTGGTGAGAGGCCCAAATTAAGGAATGGCGATGAAAACAGCTCCTTGGAATATCCGAGTGTGGGATCACTTGTTTTCCAAGACTATCCATGCTGGGAGGCAGAAGGATCAGGGTGAAGATTCTGTTGACCAGACTCTTGGCAACTGAGACTGGACTTTGTGGAAGACATGGTGGTGCTTCACCGACTGGAAGCATTATCTGCTGCAATCCAACCGACCACCTGGTCGCACTGGTCTGACTTCGAGAGTGGTGTCCTGCGCCGCCCTGCAAACTGGGACATGAAGCTAGGTATTATGGATGAGTGTGTTTCTTGTGCTCTGGCAGCAGGCACAGTTTCACCGCCACAGCCTCTGCATGCACCATCATTGTCACTTCCCTGTCCCCTGTCACTTCCCTGTCACTTACTGCTCGCCTTGCGCATATTAAATTGTCTATATTTGCTTGCAATTTTGTCACAAATACAGTAGCACAGGTTTTGTAGGTGTATATGCAAATAAAGTACACAGAATGTCACAGAATGATTGTTGCTGTCAAAACCGCCTGATAAAAAATGACACTGAATGAATGTCACTGATATTTAGGATGCACAAACGTTATACAGGAGGTATAGCGCAAGTAATGTCGCTGTCACCACCGGCTAATAAAAAATTAAACTGAATGAATGTCACTAATATTTACGATGCACAAACGTTATACAGGAGATGTCGCACTGGTAATGTTGCTGTCGCCAGCGGTCACACTATTGCTCTGAATTTCACAGATATTTAGGCTGCGCAAATGTAAAATAAAAGATGTAGCAGAGTTTGTGTCAATATCAGAATCAGAAGCGGCACTAACAATTGAACACAATTTACGTTGCGCTAATAATATATATTGCAGCCAGATAAAACAATAGTCCTTAAAAGGACTTTTGGGTCTCTCTAACAATTCCACGCAATTTAGTGCAGGTTGCGCTAATAATTATAGTGCTGCCAGATACAACATTAGTCCTAAAAAGGACTTTTGGGTCTCTAACACGTTCCTTTTCCCTAAAATAGTAGTATTTCACTACCTTCTGTTCTCCAGCTCTCCCTGAATAAGACTGAGCCAAACATGTGTCATCAGGTGCTATATAGCACCCGATCATGTGTTCCGGCCATCTAATCACTGTAATGCCAGTAACCAACATGGCTACAGCATTACAGTGACTGGCAGTACTTTCCCGCACGTTTATTGGCTACGTTTATTGGTGATGCTCGAGTAGAAATTATTGTTCGGCCAGGCATGCTCGCCCAACACTAATAGAAACCCCTAGGTACTGTAGATCTGATAGTTTCCCAAACCACACCGCAGGTACTTACCCAGTATTTACCCAGCAGTATTATGATGGTTGTCATGTTAGTCATTATCATCCAGCTTTTTTAGAAATGTGACTACAACTATTTAATGATGTGAGACATCGTCCCTTACACCCAGATTATATATTTCCATTGTTTAAATCTCTCTCTACAAATAACTTATTTCTTCTCCATCACACACTGTGACCTCTCCATCTGTGTGATCCTCTCTTCTTGTAGATGACAGTTCAGTGTCTTTGGTTTCTTTCTCTTTTTCAATTCTCTTTTTTTTATTCACCCCTCTTTTACTCTCTCTCTCTCTCTCTCTCTCTCTAACATGCTCAAATTCTCTCTTTCTTTGCCTTTCTTGCTCTTTCTTTTTATTTCCTTTATTTTTATCTGTGCCTCTCTCTCTCTATCCCTCCCTCCCTCTCCTCCTCACACTTTTCTCTCCTTATTTCTATTTCTTTCTCTTTTCTGTAGATTCCCCCCGTCTTCTTTTCTCTCTCTTGATTATGCTGTCTTTTCTTTGCCTCTTTATCTCTATTTCTTTCTCGCTCTCTCTTTGCCTCTTTCTCGATGTCTCTTGATGTCTCTCTCCTCTATGTTTTCCCTTCTCTTGTTCTCTCTCCTTTATCTCTCCATCTTTCCCTTTATCTCTTATTGTCTCCAGCTCTTTTTCTTTCTCTTGCTCTCTTCTCTATTTCTTTTTCAAGGTTTCTCTGTTCTTCCGCTTTTCCTTATCTTAAACTTTCATGTTTTTAAATACCCCTCCTCCTCCCTGAATTTTCATAGTGAATCTAATCCCTGCAGCAGCAAGCAGTGTTACTACACCAGTGAAGCTGAGATACTTTACAGCTGAGAAGATGTGCTCTGCATGGAGGAGAGACATTACAGTAGGAGGAGTGTCCCTATAGGAATGAACGGCTCCGCAAATTCCGTTCCGCAAAGTGTGAATGGGGCCTAATAAGTAAGTGGACTACTTCCTAAACTCAACATTGCTTCATTTGGAAGCAAAGATCGCTGCCTATCTAGGTTTAAAAATCAGTCTCCCAACCTAATTACCACTTATTATAGCTGAATTTTTTTATCAAACTGATGCGAATATGGCTTAAATAAGTGTTTGAGATCAAGAGATGAAAGATAGGAGGTGCACATGAGCCATCAGATGACAGGATTCAAACAAAGCAGAAAGTGACATCTTGTAAATAAGTATTAAATTATAGCTGGGCACACTCAAAGGATCAGGGCCATGTAGAAAGATAAATTTAATAAATACAATGTACACAAATAAGATAAAATAAAATCAATATGAGTAAAATCAGCAATAATCCACAAGAGATGTAATAATTGAATATTCTTAACCTTAGGTGAATGACATAAATATTCACAATAAGTAGCTGATGTTCATTGGGAAACCAACCGGTGTTATCCCGTTATAGCACGCATAAGTAATGCCAAGCAAGTTCAGTCTGTTATTAATGATGCGCTAATCGTATAAATCCTATGGTAGGTATTGATGTAAATTAGTAAGATTATTGCTAATATGTTGAATCTCTACCATAAAAACATAGCGCTAAAGAATTAGTAAGATTATTGCTAATATGTTGAATCTCTACCATAAAAACATAGCGCTAAAGATTCTTTAGCGCTATGTTTTTATGGTAGAGATTCAACATATTAGCAATAATCTTACTAATTTACATCAATACCTACCATAGGATTTATATGATTAGCGCATCATTAATAACAGACTGAACTTGCTTGGCATTACTTATGCGTGCTATAACGGGATAACACCGGTTGGTTTCCCAATGAACATCAGCTACTTATTGTGAATATTTATGTCATTCACCTAAGGTTAAGAATATTCAATTATTACATCTCTTGTGGATTATTGCTGATTTTACTCATATTGATTTTATTTTATCTTATTTGTGTACATTGCATTTATTAAATTTATCTTTCTACATGGCCCTGATCCTTTGAGTGTGCCCAGCTATAATTTAATACTTTTACATTGGTTTGGTGGGTGTGGTTTACCAGCGAGGTGCACCTCATCTGATCCCACTTATCCTTGTGCGACTTGTTGCTTTTCTTTTTATCTTGTAAATAAGACTGAACTTAAATCCATGTATCTCAGAACATTCATAATACAAACCAAATAAAGAAAGAAAAAAAGCCTAAAATGACTAAAATGCAATAATAAAAAATGCCCCCGAAGGTATACATAGCCATAGATGGGATAGGGGATACAATAGTTTTTATTATCTTGGATCATCCCCTTTAAAAACGGAGAGAAAATTTCTATCCTATTTGTAAATTTCAGCTGAAAGCAATGGTGATAAGTTTGACTACAATGTCCAATTATATAAAATAGCTGCTTCCAAAGAATTATTTCTAACCCTCTGTATGAGAAGTAGTAAGCTGAGTAACGCTGCCTCTGTCTTATGTTCATGTATCTTGTGAGTGTTTATGTGGCATTTATGTGTGTGGTGTACTGTATGTGTGTCATTTGCTGGAGAAAATGAAAGTGTCTTATTGATGTGATATGAATGGGGTTGTTAATTAGTCTGCTATGTAAATGTACTTACGTTTTACCAAGCAAATCAAAATAAAGATAGAATAAAAATGTAACATGAATCATGTCACATCTGCTTCAGATCCAGTCATTTCCACAGAGGCTGTGCCGTGTGGGTTATATAGGATTTCTTCAAGTTGCAATTATCCTTTCTAAACGCTGGAGATTAATTATTATCCACTGATATTGAAAAACAAGTTATCACAGAAAAAGCTTAATAAAAATAAAAGTAATACTCAATATCAGACATGATTTTTCCATCAACGCAGTCTCACCCCGTCTGTCCTAAAAGATTGAATACAAAGTGATCAAAAGGTCCCATGTATCCCAAAATGGTATGAATAAAAATATAGCTTACACCACAAAAAACAAGACCGCACGTGACTCCATTATTAGTTACATAGTTAACATGGTTGAAAAAAGACATAAGTCCATCACGTTCAACCAAGGGATAGACGGAAATGCAAATTTTAGAAAGAGGGTAGTGATTTTAGAAAAAAGGGGTGTGGTTTTAGAAAAAGGGAAGTGAATTATTGTATTATCTATAATAATAAAATCCCTGTGTAAGTGTGCTGTGTCCGTGTGTGACCAGTTTTGCACTGGGCATGTGCGCCTCTGCGTCCAATCAGGACACAGCGCTCCACACGGACACAGCGCTACACACAAGTTTCCCTGCAGGTTGTCAGGGAAACACCTGACTCTCTGGGCAGCCTCACTGCCCATAGATTCCTCGGAGGCCACAGCTCCCCCTCTGCCGTCCACTCCTGCCACAGATCACCCTCTTCCGTCCCCTCCTGCCACAGTTACCCCACCACCGTCCGCTCCTCTCCCGTAGAGCACAAACAGCCCAGTCAGCAGCGGTGAAGTAGATGCAGAGTGTGTAGCACCCTCACCCCCCCACCCCCTTCAGGATGGCGGAGCGGCAGCAGGCAGAGTGTTAGCTGTAATGTCCAGCTAAGACTCTGCCTGAAACGGCCGACATCGGTGCTGGCACTGATCTCGGACGTTTAACCCCTTCCATGCCACAGTCCTTTGGGACCACTGTATGGAGGGGCTAACCATCAGGCTGCTGCTCTGCTGTTGCAGTACCCGTTGCTTGAAGGGTAAGCTGAGGGAGGGAGCTAGTCTGTGCTGTGGCAGTGTCCCAGTGGTTACCACCATGGCAACAGGACACCTTCAAAGGCATCCGGCTTGCTATGATATATCTAGGCCTATATAGCAGGGGTCCTCAAACTTTTCAAACAGGGGGCCAGTTCACGGTCCCTCAGACCATTGGAGGGCCGGACTATAGTTTAACTATGAGCAATTATATATATTTACCAGTATTTCAATGGGAATCATTCCCCCCCTCCCTTGTCACTCTTTCTCACCCCCCTCCCTACTCTCTCTCATTTCCCCCCTCCCTCACTTGTCACTCTCCTTTCTCAGACCCTCCCTCCCTTGTCACTCTCATTCCCCCCTCCCATGTCACTCTCATTTCTCAGACCCCTCCCTTGTCACTCTCATTTCTCAGACCCCCTCCCTGGTCACTCTCATTTCTCAGACCCCTCCATTGTCACTCTCATTTCTCAGACCCCTCCCTTGTCACTCATTTCTCAGCCCCCCTCCCTCCCTTGTCACTCTCATTTCTCAGTCCCCCTCCCTCCCTTGTCATTCTCATTTCTCAGCCCCCTCCCTTGTCACTCTCATTTTTCAGGGCCCCTCCCTCCCTTGTCACTCTCATTTCTCAGGGCCCCTCCCTCCCTTGTCACTCTCATTTCTCAGGACCCTCCCTCCCTTGGCAATCTCATTTCTCAGACCCCTCCCTTGTCACTAATTTCTCAGCCCCCCTCCCTCCCTTGTCACTCTCATTTCTCAGTCCCCTCCCTCCCTTGTCATTCTCATTTCTCAGACCCCTCTCTTGTCACTCTCATTTCTCAGGCCCCCTCCCTCCCTTGTCATTCTCATTTCTCAGACCCCTCTCTTGTCACTCTCATTTCTCAGGACCCCTCCCTCCCTTGTCACTCTCATTTCACAGGACCCTCCCTCCCTTGTCAACTCTCATTTCTCAGACCCTGCCTCCCTTGTCACTCTCATTTCTTAGGAACCCTCCCCTGTGACTCATTTCTCAGGCCCCCTCCCTCCCTTGTCACTCTCATTTCTCAGACCCTCCCTTGTCACTCTCATTTCTCAGTCCCCCCCTTTTCACACTCATTTCTTAGACCCTCCCCTGTCACTCATTTCTCAGGCCCCCTCCCTCCCTTGTCACTCTCATTTCTCAGGGCCCTCCCTTGTCACTCTCATTTCTTACGCCCCTCCCTTGTCAATCATTTTTCAGCCCCCCTCCCTTGTCACTCTCATTCTCAGCCCCCCTCCATTGTCACCCCCTTCTTGTCACTCCCCCCCCTTCTTGTCACTCTTTTTCTCAGCACCCCTCCCTCATCTCCTTGTCACACTGCTCTGTGAGGTCCGCGGTGCAGGAGCATTTGTTTCTTGTACCCGGCCAGACTGATAGGAAGCGCACACTAAGTGAGAACTTCCTGTCAGTCCGGCCGGGTACAGGATACAAGAAACAAAAGTTCCTGTACCGTGGGCCAGACGCAGCTCGGCCACGCTACACTGTTAGTCCCTCTCTTCGACTGCCGCAGCTCCCTCACGTCTCCACTAGGAGGAGGTGGCGGCGCCCTGCTAAGCTGTGAGAAACAGCAAAAACACCTGGTGGGCCGGATCAGTTTCCTCGGCGGGCCGTAGTTTGAGGACCCCTGCTATATTGTTTACTGCAGTGTATTTTAAGCTATCAGACCCACTGGATCTTCAAGAACCAAGTGGGTCTGGGTCCAAAAAATTTAAAGCAAAGTGAAAAAAGTGAAAATAAATAAAATAAAAAAAAACTTCCTATATTCACACTCAATTGGTTAAAAATGTAAAAAATAAACTAAACACTAAACATATTTGGTATCGCCGCATCTGTAAGGACCTGATCTATAAAAGGATCATGTTAATTTTACCACATGGAGAACACCATAAAAAAGGGATAGGATGCAGCTGCTGTAAGGGCGAGATTAGGCAAGGATTAACTTAGCAAAAACACCTAATGAAGTGATCGATCTACAGCTGTGAAACATTCAACTTCTGCTAGTTTTTAGGCTGCACAGAGCGTTTTTCTGTCACTTTTTTCTGGGGTGATCGGCGGACATTTTGTGTCTTGTGGTGCACGAGCACAAGCTGCCACCAAGTCTATCAATCCATCAATACTAGTTGTTTTTTTTTTGCTATATCCTACATCAGGGGCTTGGCTGTGCTTATTGTCACCCCTAGAAACTCAGGATAGAAATTTCTATATTTTATTGAGGGGTTAAATTCAATTGCCAAAATATCAATCCCCTAAATCTGGTGTTCCAGCTGTGGCTAGCAAAGTGTAATACTGTCGGCTGTCTGGCAAAGATAGATTTTTTTCTGTGGGGAAATTCAATTGCCAAAATAGCAATCCCCCAAATCTGGTATCCCAGCAGTGGCTGGCCAAGTTTAATAGTGTCCGGCAAAGGATTTATTATTTTCTGGGGTGAAATTCAGTTGCCAAAATAGCAATACCATAAATCTGGTGTTCCAGCTGTGACTGGACAAGTTTCAGAGTGTACGTCATAGGATATATTATTTTCTGCGGTGAAATTCAGTTGCAAAAATAGAAATACCGTAAATCTGGTGTTCCAGCTGTGACTGGACAAGTTTAATAGTGTCCGGCAAAGGATATATTTTGTTCTGGGGTGAAATTCAATTGCCAAAATAGCAATACCATAAATCAGTGGTTTCAGCTGTGGCTGGCCAAGTTTAATAGTGCCCGTCAAAGGATATATTATTTTCTGGAGTGAAATTCAGTTGCAAAAATATAAATACCGTAAATCTGGTGTTCCAGCTTTGACTAGACAAGTTTCATAGTGTCTGTCATAGGATATATTATTTTTTGCGGTGAAATTCAGTTTCAAAAATAGAAATACCGTAAATCTGGTGTTCCAGCTGTTGCAGGCCTAGTTTAAATCTATCCGTAAAAGGGTATATTATTTTCTGGGGTGAAATTTTATTGCCAAAATAGCAATACCCTAAATCTAGTGTTCCAGCTGTGACTGGACAATTTCCCTAGTGTCTGTCAAAGGATAGATTTTGTTCTGTGGTGAAATACAGTTGCAAAACTAGAAATTCAGTAAATCTGGTGTTACAGCTGTGACTGAACAAGTTTAATAGTATCAGTCAAAGGAAAGATTTTGTTCTGGGGTAAAATTCAATTGCAAAAATAGCAATACCCTGAATCTAGTGTTCCAGCTGTGACTGGACAATTTCCCTAGTGTCCGTCAAAGGATATATTATTTTTTGGGGTGAAAGTCAGTAGCAAAAATAGAAATATAGTAAATCTGGTGTTCCATCTGTGACTGGACAAGTTTCATAGTGTCCGTCAAGGGATATATTTTTTTCTGGGGTTAAAATCAGTTGCAAAAATAGAAATACTGTAAATCTGGGGTTTCAGCTGTGGCTGGACAAGTTTCATAGTGTCCGTCAAAGAATACCTTTTGTTCTGGGGTGAAATTCAATTGCCAAAATAGCAATACCGTAAATCATTGGTTTCAGCTGTGGCTGGACAAGTTTAATACTGTCCGGCAAAGGATAGATTTTAAATTGTTGGGTGAAATATTACCATTTTGGCCAGGTACAATCCCCTGCACTGCATAACTGACAGGGAACTTACAATTGGCGGTTACATTCTTGCATGAAATAAAGCCTTTTTGGGCTGTGAAGCCAAAGGTAGTCTCCAATAACTGTTTTTTTTATTTAATTTTACAACAATGGGTGGGTGAGGCCGGTATACATGTCTATTCTGCATAAGGTTCAAACAAGTCCTGTGGGATCCATGTCTGGTTCTTTATAATAAACGAAAGCTTAGTTACCAACATTGTCTGCGGACTGGCGGCTGTACTTGTCTGTGATAATGCCCCCAGCCATGCTAAACACACGTTCAGACAATACAGTGGCTGCAGGGTAGGCCAGCACCCCCAAGGCGTAAAGGGCAACCTCAGGACATGTGCCCAATTTGAAGACCCAGAAGTTGAATGGGCCAGACCCAGTGGCATAGCTAGAAATGATTGGGCACCACATCAAATTTTTGAATGGGGTCCCCCTCCCCCAGTAATTTTTGCGCAACCCCTTCCTTTCATGCCGCCATGCCTGTGGCTACTAAAGATTGCTCTCTCAGACCAGGCCCAGCAGCTGTTCCATTCGCTTTCTACACTGTCTATACTGCCACTGTATATAATTTCATTGTATAATACTGTTGAGGGGGCCCTGACAAAGTCCTTAACTCCTCCTCCTGGATGGGTCCTTTCTAGGTCACGGCCCCAAAGCAGTTGCTTCCCCTGTAGCTATTCCCCTAGGCAGACCCATCAGTCAGTACGTGTACTGTTCCACAATGTTAATGAAATGCTGCCTCCTGCTAAGATGTTTCAGATCTGCTGGTGGTGCAGGTTGTTGTGGCGTGATGACAAAGCTTTTCCACATTTTCCCATGCTAACCCTGCCTTCTGAGGTGTTGGTGGTGACCCAGCTGCATTGGCAAATTCTTCCTCCTCCTCCTCTGCCATCACCTTGTGCTTCCACTGAGTCCACGGTGTCAGGTGTACATGCCATCATCAGCGTGTCAACTAGCGGGCTCATCTTCCTATCACAGTCCAGTGAGGGAATTAAGGACGGCACGTTGTCCTTGTAACGGGGATGCAGCAGGGTGGCCACCCAGTAAGCAGCACAAGTTAGAATGTGGCAGAAACTGGGCGGTGTTGCGCAGGCACTGCAGCATGTTGTCGCTCATGTCTGCCAGGCTGCCCAGAGGCAAGGACAAGCTATCCTCTTTGAGGGAGGTATATCGTCTGTGTCCTCTGTATCCCCCAGCGTTCCTCCTACTCCTCCTCATCCTCCAGAACTGTGCCCTGGCTGGACAATTGTGTTCCAGGCCAGGGCCTATGTTGGTGCAGGAACCCACCCTCTGAGCCACTTGTAATTGGCTGGCCTTAAGTTAAGGTTAAGGCGTGTATATAGTTTTGTTTGTTTATATAGTTACTTTAGCTGCATTATGTTTTTAAGTAAATTTGTAAATGGTTTGTTAATGGTTTGAATGAAGCGGGGGTATTGTGTGTGTTCGATTAACTGAATTGAAATTCAGCACTTGTGGCAGGCAGGGGATGTGCGTCAAACCGGCTAGTCCCAGCCCTGCTATTACATTTTGCCCCTTTAGCGCACAACACCAGGCCGGGCTGAAGGCTCAATGGCACCAACCAATCATCCGTCTGTTGTTCCATGCCTGTCCACAGCTCCTGCGCGTTGTGGTTTTTTTTCCCACAAACACACAAGTTTTAAAACAGACTGCTGTAATTTCCCCTGGCTGTGCTGCTGTGGGTGGTGAAGGTGTTACACTGAGTGGATGAGGGGGTGGTAGAGGAGGAGGAAGCTGAGTAGGAGGAGGAGGAGGAGGAGGTAACAGGATACAAAGAGAAATGCCCAGCAATCCTCGGGGCGGAAGGACATTCGCAAAAATGCTATCTGCATAACCACTGTGTTTTTGGTTATGTGGACGTTGCCATAGATAG
This sequence comes from Bufotes viridis, assembly GCA_033119425.1. Classification (NCBI taxonomy): domain Eukaryota; kingdom Metazoa; phylum Chordata; class Amphibia; order Anura; family Bufonidae; genus Bufotes; species Bufotes viridis. The sequence continues at coordinate 11,980,328 of CM065592.1, read as the reverse complement.
CGTTGCGCAGTACACACCTGATTTTGTCCACCACTTGGTTGTGCAGGGAAGGGATGGCTCGCCTGCAAAAGTAGCGGCGGCTGGGATATAGGTACTGTGGGACAGCCACCGCCATAAGGTTTTTAAAAATGTCCACCAGACAGAATGACAGCATTTCAAAGGACCAGGAAGTTTGAAATAAGGCATTCAGAGCCATGGGTAGGGGTGTACTTACTCTTTATATTATTTTTTTTCTCTCCAGTGTTTGGGAGTTGGACAGCTGATAGCTGAACACTTTTATGGGATTTGGTGGAGATGCTTGCTGCCACCTCCTCTGTTTGCTGGGTGACAGGTGCCACTGTAACTCACTTGGGCTCAAGTTTAGAAGGTTTATTTATTATTTTTCTCAATTTTATGTTATAAAGTCATTTCCCTATCCACATTTGTTTGCAGGGGATTTACCTACATTTTGCTGCCTTTTGCAGCCCTCTAGCCTTTTCCTGGGCTATTTTACAGCCTTTTTAGTGCCAAAAAGTTTTCGTCCCCATTGACTTCAATGGGGTTCGGGTTCGGGGTGAAGTTCGGGTCGAGTTCGGATCCCGAACCCGAACATTTTCGCGAAGTTAGGCCGAACTTTTCGAACCCGAACATCCAGGTGTCAACTCTAAGTGTAATATCAAGTAATCATAGTGTCATATGTGGCCCATAATGGTACCAATCAAACCGTCATCTCATCCCGGAAAAAATGATTGACCCTACCTAAGAAAATCACTTAAAAAAAAAAAATATGGCTTTCAGAAACTAGTAACACAAAAGCATGATTTAAAAAATAAAATAAATCCTTTTATTGTGTAAAATAAATATAAATAAAAAAATGCACATATTAGGCATCACTGTGTCCATAACAACCTGCTCAATAAAAATAGAATGCGATCCAACCCGTCTGGTTAAGGCCTCATGCACACGGCCGTAGAACATGGCTGTGCGTGGACCGTGGTATCCCGGCCTGGAATCCAGCTGACTGCAGTAGCACATAGCGTTACTGGTTGTTATGACGCTGTGCGCTTCAAGCCACCGCTGGACTACAGTAATACACCCGTACTCGTACGTTCCACGGCAGTGTGCATGAGGCCTAACACTGTAAAAAAATTTCACCTTACATTACAAAAAGTGTAATACCAATCGATCAAAAATTCATATGTGCCCCAAAATGGTACCAATCAAACCATCATCTCTTCCAGCAAAAAAGAGACCGTACCTAAGACATTCGCCTAAAAAATAAAAAAACATGGCCTTCAGAAAAAGGAAACACAAAAACATGATTTAAAAAAAAAAAATAATTTGTGCCAGTCCAAAATAAAATTAAAATATACGACCTGCTCTACAAAAATATCACATTATCTACATTATCAGGTGAACATTTAAAAAAAAATAATAATAAAAATTGTGCCAGAACAGCCATTTTTTTGGTTACCTTGCCGCATTAAAAGAGTAATATATATATTGTGGTAAGGTGCAGGGTGCCGTCATGGATGGCAGATACGTGTCATCGAGGTTCCTGGCCTCGGTGAGGTAAGAGCCGAGTTTTATGTGTTAACAGCAGTAGCTGTTGACACCATTATACTTAGTATGGCTGCAAAGCCAATCCGGGCCGGCTCTTACTGGTAATAGGCAAAGAGTTGGGCGGGTGCCTATTCCCCACGGTCCAGGCTGGACTTTTTCTGGGCCTTTAAAAGGCAGCCACCTCAGCAGGTGGGGAGGTGATTAACCTGGAAACTGCTGGTGTTCTGTGGAGCTCTCAGGGCTGGAAGCAAGAGCTTGCAAAGAGGCGTGCAGTCTGCCTGGAAGCCTGAGGTTGGACTTTCCTGCGGCTGGGCTGACAGCCAGGTGCGAACACGCACCTAAACCACACAGGTGATTTGATCCCGTCTTAGACTTTTGTTTTGCCTCAAGTTTTTGCTGTGTGTGTGAAGTAACACTAAGTGACTGTTTTGAGTTTTGTTTGTGCAAGTGTGAAATAAAACACTGTTTGCTGCACTACCTGGACTCCCTTTGCCTCTGTACTGCACCCGCACCGCTGTCTACCAGAGCAACTCCCCACAATTTATATATATGTGTGTGTACACAACACACAACTGCCTTTAGTAAAACATTTCTATACTGTAGGAATAACCCTAATAATAACATGCTCCCCGCACAGCTCACACCAGCGCGCCGACCAATCTGCCTGCACCGCCCACACCTGCGCGCCGGAAAGGAGGTCGGAGCACCACCTTTCTGTTCATCAGTCCCAGCACTATCAGTAATATAGAGAGGAGCCCCTGTCAGCAGTCTGACCCACCAGTTGCTACCAGCAGTCTCAGCACCAGCAGTCAGTGCCAGTCGTAAAGTCACCAGTCACAGTGCCAGCAGTGTCAGCCACCAGTCAGTGCCAGCCATCTCAACCATCAGTCAGTGCCACCAGCCACAGCCACCAGTTTCAGCCACCTGTCAGTGACTGCAGACTCCACTACAGCCAGCACTCAGTACCAGCAGTCTCAGCCACAAGCCACAGCCAGAAGTCTCTGCCACAACCACCAGTCAGTTCCAGCAGTCTCAGCCACAGCCAACAGTCTCAGCCACAGCCTCCAGTCAGTGTCAGCAGTCTAAGCCACTGCCAGCATTCAGTGCCAGCAGTCTCAGCCACAAGTCACAGCCAGAAATCTCTGCCACAGCCACCAGTCTCGGCCACATCTACGAGTATCAGCCACCAATCAGTGCCAGCAGTCTCAGCCACCAGTCAGTGCCAGCAGTCTCAGCCACAGCTGCCATTCTCAGCCTCCAGTCAGTGTCAGCAGCCTAAGCCACAGCCAGCACTCAGTGCCAGCAGTCTCAGCCACAAGCTGCAGATAGCAGTCTCCGCCACAGCCACCAGTCAGTGCCAGCAGTCTCAGCCACCAGTCAGTGCCAGCAGTCTCAGCCACCAGCGGCAGTCAGCAGTCTCAGCCACAGCCAGCACTCAGTGCCAGCAGTCTCAGCCAAAAGCAACAGCCAGCAATCTCAGCCACAGACACCAGTCTCGGCCTCCAGCCACAGCCACCAGTCAGTCCCAGCAGTTTCAGCCACAGCCACCAGTCAGTACCAGCAGTCTCAGCCACAGCCACCAGTCAGTGCCAGCAATCTCAGCCACAGCCGCCAGTCAGTGCTAGCAGTCTCAACCACAGTCATCAGTCTCAGCCACCAGTCAGTGTGGTCAAGTTCTCTTGTCTTTTAATATAAACTGTTCCTACTAATGTTTATGCACTACTGTTCTAGCGGCAGTTATTGTAACGGGCTTATTGTCTAGTAGAATGTATAAAAGATTAAGGGGCTCACACCTGGACGTAATGGATGTTGAGGGTTCACCACTTAATTGGATCACCCAGTCTCGATAGAGAATAATGGATAGAGCTGAAAAATAAGGTTTGCGCACCTTCTTCTAGTTTTGCATAAAGGGTCCAGTATTTATTAATAAAAAACTAAAATACCTTAAAAAATAGACAAGTATATACATTCCCCAAAATACTGTATAAAAATAAACAATCAATAAAAAAAATCATATATATACCTAATTGATTTCCAATTGCAGTGCATGCTTTTCTTTTTAATAAATGATTGTATCAATAGAACGATCATAGAAAAATGAAATAAATAAATAAATGGCAACATTTGAAGGGCCAGTAATTTCAAAGTTGCACATTTAGTGCTATGGCCTGTGGTTGGGTGGGTCGATTGGGTATTTGCGCTTGTGTTCAAATGCTTGTGTTATCGACATTTGGACACTGCGCTGGGACAGGGAAGTGGATGTTGTTGCTGACGGTTAATGCAAAGGTCCAGGTGCAGGATGAGGTGCATCTGGGCCTGCGCCTTCGACAGGGGATTGGCCAGCAGTGCGTAACACAGGGGAAGATGCGGCAGTGGTGGGACCCGCAGGCCCAGAGTGTGGACCCAGGCGTTCGGCCCACTTATTAGGGTGCTTGGATGCCATGTGGTGGATCATGCTGGTGGTGGTGAGGTTGCTTGTGTTCACGCCCCTGCTCATTTTGGTATGGCAAACTACCACTATTTTGTCATCTGCACTTACCTCCAAAAAGTGGCATAATGCGGAACACCTACCACTTGGCAAGGTAGATTTATGTATGGGGTGCTCGGTGGAGCTGTTGCGGGCCTGTTTGGTGTAGGCCGACTTCTCCCTTTTGCAACCCCACTGCCTCTTCCAGACTGATGCGGTGCTGCAGATCCCTCTCCTTCTGTACTGCTGTCCTCGCTCGGCTTTTCACCTTCCCATGTTGGGTCAGTGACCTCATTGTCCACCATCTCCTCTTCCACTTCCTCACTCTGCTCATCCTACTGACTTGATCTAACCACCACCTCAGTGATTGGAAACTGTGTCTCATCATCATCCACCTCAAGAATGAATGATTGGCGTTCCCCACCGTCATCTACGGCGCTACAATAGACCAGAGAGAAAGTAATTTTGTGGACAATACACACTGTATTGGCTTGCTGTAATGTACTGGATACAGAAAAATAAAGATTGTCGACACTACAATAGGTTAGAGATAATGTAATTTTTACAATACACACTGTATTGGCTTGCTATAATGTACTGGATACAGAAAAATAAAGATTGTCAACACTACACTAGGCCAGAGATCATGAAATTTTTACAATACACACTGTATTGGCATTCTGTAATGTACTGGATATAGAAAAATAAACATTTTCGGCACTACACTAGGATGAAGATAATGAAGTTTTTTTAAAAACACACTGTATTGGCTTGCTATAATGTACTGGATACAGAAAAATACAGATTTCCGGCACTACACTAGGCCATAGATAATTAAATTTTGACAATACACACTCTATTGGCTTGCTGTAATGTACAGGATACAGAAAAATAAACATTTTTGGCACAACAATAGCCCAGAGAGAATGAAATTTTTACAATACACACTGTATTGGCTTACTATGATGAACTGGATACAGAAAAATACAGATTTTCGGCAATACACTAGTCCAGAGATAATGTAATTTTTATAATACACACTCAATTGGCTTGCTGTAATGTACTGGATACAGAACAATAAACATTTTTGGCACAACACTAGCCCAGAGATAATTAAATTTTTACAATACACACTGTATTGGCTTACTATAATGAACTGGATACAAAAACATACAGATTTTACGCACTTCACTAGGACAGAGATAATGAAATTTTGACAATACTCACTCTATTGGCTTGCCGTAATGTACTGGATACAGAAAAAAACAAATTTTTGGAACTACACTAGGACAGAGATAATGAAATGTTTTTCAATACACACTGTATTGGCTTGCTGTAATGTACTGGATACAGAAAAATACAGATTTTCGCCACTACACTTGCACAGAGATAATGCAATTTTTTCAATACACACGGTATTGGCTTGCCGTAAAGTACTAGATAAAGAAAAAAGCTAATTTTTGGCACTACACTAGGACAGAGATAATGAAATGTTTTTCAATACACACTCTATTGGCTTGCTGTAATGTACTGGATACAGAAAAATACAGATTTTCGCCACTACACTTACATAGAGATAATGCAATTTTTTCAATACACACGGTATTGGCTTGTCATAAAGTACTGGATACAGAAAAAAGCTAATTTTTGGCACTACACTAGGACAGAGATAATGAAATGTTTTTCAATACACACTGTATTGGCTTGCTGTAATGTACTGTATACAGAAAAATACAGATTTTCGCCACTACACTTGCACAGAGATAATGCAATTTTTTTCAATACACACTGTATTGGCTTGCTATAATGTAGTGGATACAGAAAAATAATGATTTTCGACATCTACACTTGCACAGAGATAATGCAATTTTTAAAATACACACTGTATTGGCTAGCTATAATTTATTGGATACAGAAAAATAAAGATTTTTGGCACTACACTAGGCCAGAGATAATGTAATTTTTACATTATACACTTTATTGACTTGCTGTAATGTACCGGATACAGAAAATAAAGATTTTCAGCACTACACTAGACCAGAGATAATTAAATATTTACAGTACACGCTGTATTGGCTTGCTATAATGTACTGCATACAGAAAAATACAGATTTTTAGGCACTACACTAGCCCAGAGATAATGTAATTTTTTACAATACACACTGTATTGACTTGCTGTAATGTAATGAATCCAGAAAAATACTGATTTTGCCACTACACTAGCCCATAGATAATGAAATATTTACAATACACTCTGTATTGGCTTACTGTAATGTACTGGATACAGAAAAATACAGATTTTTAGAAATATACTAGGTTAGAGATAATGAAGTTTTTGCAATACACACAGTATTGGCTTGCTGTAATGTACTGGATACAGAAATTTGAGCACTACACTAGCCAGAGATAATGTAATTTTTACAATACACACTGTATTGGCTTTCTATAATGTCTTGGGTTCCCCAAAATAAAAAATTTTGGCACTGCACTAGGCCAGAGGTAATAAAATTTTTGCAATACACTCTGTATTGGCTGGCTATAATGTAGCCCAGAGATAAAGTAATTTTTACAATACACACTGTATTGGCTTTCTATAATGTCTTGGGTTCCCAAAAATAAACATTTTCGGCACTGCACTAGGCCAAAGGTAATAAAATTTTTGCAATACACACTGTATTGGCTTGCTATAATGTACTGGATACAAAAAAATACAGATTTTTGGCACTACACTAGAACAGAGATAATAACATTTTGACAATACACACTCTTTTGTCTTCCAGTAAGGTACTGCATTCAGAAAAATAAAGATTTTCAGCACTACACTAGACCAGAGATAATGAAATATTTACAATACACGCTGTATTGGCTTGCTATAATGTACTGCATACAGAAAAATACAGATTTTTGCCACTACACTAGCCCATAGATAATGAAATATTTACAATACACTCTGTATTGGCTTGCTGTAATGTACTGGATATAGAAAAATACAGATTTTTAGAAATATACTAGGTTAGAGATAATGAAGTTTTTGCAATACACACAGTATTGGCTTGCTGTAATGTACTGGATACAGAAAAATATAGATTTTTGGGCACTACACTAGCCCAGAGATAATGTAATTTTTACAATACACACTGTATTGGCTTTCTATAATGTCTTGGGTTCCCTAAAATAAACATTTTCGGCACTGCACTAGGCCAGAGGCAATTAAATTTTTGCAATACACACTGTATTGGCTTGCTATAATGTACTGTCTTCCAGTAAGGTACTGGATTCAGAAAAATAAAGATTTTCAGCACTACACTAGGACAGAGATAATGTAATTTTTACAATACACAATTCATTGGCTTGCTGTAATGTACTGGATACAGACAAATACAGATTTTGACCACTACACTAGCCCAGAGATAATTACATTTTTACAATACAACCTTGATTGGCTTGCTGTAATGTACTGGATACAGAAAAAGAAAGATTTTCGGCACTACACTAGGACAGAGATAATGTAATGTTGACAATACACACTTTATTACATAGTAACATAGTAACATAGTATATAAGACCGAAAAAAGACATTTGTCCATCCAGTATGGCCCGTTTCCTACAAGTTGATCCAAAGGAAGGAAAAAATCCCCTGTGAGGCAGAAGCCAATTTTCCCCACTTAAGCGGAAAAAATTCCTTCCTGACTCCAATCAGGCAATCAGAATAACTCCCTGGATCAACGACCCATCTCTAGTGGCTATAGCCTGTAATATTATTACACTCCAGAAATACATCCAGGCCCCTCTTGAATTCCTTTATTGTACTCACCATCACCACCTCCTCAGGCAGAGAGTTCCATAGTCTTACTGCTCTTACCGTAAAGAATCCTTTTCTATGTTTGTGTACAAACCTTATTTCCTCCAGACGCAGGGGATGTCCCCTCGTCACAGTCCTGGGGATAAATAAATGATGGGAGAGATCTTTGTACTGACCCCTGATATATTTATACATAGTTATTAGATCTCCCCTCAGTCGTCTTTTTTCTAAGGTGAATAACCCTAATTTTGATAACCTTTCAGGGTACCGTAGTTGCCCCATTCCAGTTATTACTTTAGTTGCCCTCCTCTGAATGCTCTCCAGCTCTGCTATGTCTGCCTTGTTCACAGGAGCCCAGAACTGTAGACAGTACTCAATGTGTGGTCTGACTAGAGATTTGTAAAGTGGTAGGACTATGTTCTCATCACGGGCATCTATGCCCCTTTTGATGCAACCCAATATCTTGTTGGCCTTGGCAGTAGCTGCCTGACACTGGTTTTTACAGCTTAGTTTGCTGTTTATTAAAATTCCTAGATCCTTTTCCATGTCAGTGTTACCGAGTGTTTTACCATTTAGTATGTACGGGTGACTTGCATTATTCCTTCCCATGTGCATAACTTTACATTTGTCAGTGTTAAACCTCATCCGCCATTTCTCTGCCCAAGCCTCCAATCTATCCAGATCCCTCTGTAGGAGAAAACTGTCCTCTTCAGTGTTAATTACTTTGCACAGTTTAAAATTGATATTTTACTGTGCAAGCTTTCTACAAGATCATTACTAAATATATTGAAGAGAATAGGGCCCAATACTGACCACTGAGGTACCCCACTATTGACAGTGACCCAATCTGACTGTGTACCATTAATAACCACCCTCTGTTTTCTGTCACTCAGCCAGTTACTTACCCACTTACAGACATTTTCTCCAAGTCCGAGCATCCTCATTTTATATACCAACCTTTTATGAGGTACAGTGTCAAATGCTTTGGAGAAGTCCAGATATACAACAACCATTGATTCGCTGCTGTCAAGTGTAGAACTTACCTCCTCATAGAAACTGATTAAATTCGTTTGGCATGACCGATCCCTCATGAAGCCATGATGATATGGCGTTATTTGCTTATTTTCATTGAGATACTCCAAGATAGCATCTCTCAGAAAACCTTCAAACAGTTTACCAACAACAGATGTTAAACTTACCGGCCTATAATTTCCAGGCTCTGTTTTTGGACCCTTTTTTAATATTGGCACCACATTTGCTATGCGCCAATCCTGTGGAACATTCCCTGTCAGTATAGAGTCCGTAAATATCAGAAATAAAGGTCTGGCTATGACATCACTCAATTCCCTCAGGATACGGGGGTGTATGCCATTCACTTTTAATGGGGAATTTAATTTTACATTCTGCATTTCATCTGACAGTTTATTTTCCTCAGTGAATATAGTGGAGAAAAAAAATATTTAATAGTTATGCTTTATCCTCGTCGCTCTCTGCAAACCCCCCCCCCCATTGCTATGTAGAGGGCCGACTCCTTCAGATTTATATTTTTTACCATTTATATAAATGAAGAAGATTTTAGGGTTAGTTTTACTCTCTTTGACAATTAATCTCTATTGGCTTCCAGTAAGGCACTGGATACTGAAAAATACAGATTTTTGCCACTACACTAGCCCTGAAATAATGAAATGTTTACAATACACACTGCATTGGCTTGCTATAATGTATTGGATATAGAATAATACAGATTTTCACCACTACACTAGCCCAGAGATAATAAAATGTTTACAATACACACTGTATTGGCTTGCTATAATGTACTGGATACAGAAAAATACAGATTTTTACCACTAAAATATGCCAGAGATAATGTAATTTTGACAATACACACTCTTTTGGCTTCCAGTAAGGTACTGGATACAGAAAAATACAGATTTTCGCCACTACACTAGCCCTGAGATAATGACATTTTTATAATACACACTGTATTGGCTTTCTGTAATGTACTGGATACAGAAAAATACAGATTTTCACCACTAAAATAGGCCAGAGATAATGTAATTTTGTATAGGAACGCCGATTGGTGGCTATTGGGGGCATAAATGTTATCAATGGTGTAGGTAACATGGTTAATGGAACACATCAGTATTATGAATCGCCCACCTGGATCTATTTTATATGATATATGAGCATATGTCACAGAGTTCCTGAATGCTATACATACACCTCTAGCTTTTTTGGAGTGATGGGAGTTAATGATATCAGGGAATAGATGGTGTTTCAGGTGGTGAGCATCTGCGTTCAGAAGATGGGATTCCTGTATGCATAACACATCTGCTTTCAATAACAACGGTTCTTTCCATACAAAGGAACACTTTTGAGGACAGTTGAGTCCCTTGGCGTTTAGCGACACTATTTTGATACCCATTGCCCCCCGGGTCCCTCTGTAGTGTCACCCAGGGCCGGCCTTTGGGGTGTGCATGTGCCCTGCCGCGGCCCTGGTGACAAGTGGGGGTGGCCGGCGGCAGGGCACAGGGAGATGAACGCTTCCACTGTGGAAGCGTTCATCTCCATAGTCATCTGTATCGCCGTCCTCAGGACGGCGATACAGATGGCTGTGCTGCGGCAGAGCAGGGAGAGGCGTGTCCCCTCCCTGTTCCTCTGATAGGCTGACAGCACTAGGCCGGCAGCCTATCAGAGGCTGGTGCAGGCGGCGCGATGACTTCATCGCGCCGCCGGAGCGGTACAGCGAGGGACACAGGCCGGAAGAGGCCCGCATCGCTCGAGGTAAGTATAAGTGTTTTTTGTATGTTTGTTTGTTTTTTGTTTTTTTTCGGGGCTACTGGCACATAAGATGAGGGGGGGTATTCTACTGGCACATACGATGAGGGGGGTATTCTACTGGCACATGATAAGGTGAGGGGGGGATTCTACTGGCACATGATAAACTGAGGGGGGATTCTACTGGCACATGATAAAGTGAGGGGGGGGGATTCTACAGGCACATGATAAACTGAGGGGGGGGGATTCTACTGGCACATGATAAGGTGAGGGGGGAGATTCTACTGGCACATGATAAGGTGAGGGGGGGGAGATTCTACTGGCACATGATAAGGTGAGGAGGGAGAGACTACTGGCACATAGGGGGGACTACTGGCACATAAGGGGTCTACTGGCACATAGGGGGACTACTCGAACATAAGGGGGACTACTTGCACATAAGGGGGTCTACTGGCAAATAGAGGGACTACTGGAACATAAGGGGGGGACTACTGGCACATAAGGGGGGGCTACTGGCACATAAGGGGGGGACTACTGGCACATAAGGGGGGACTACTGGCACATAAGGGGAGACTACTGGCACATAAGGGGGTGCTACTGGCACATAAGTGGAGCTCCTGGCACATAAGGGGGTGCTACTGGCACATAAGGAGGGCTACTGGCACATAAGGGGGACGGCTACTGGCACATAAGGGGGACGGCTACTGGCACATAAGGAGGGGGGGCTATGAGCGATGTGAGTGGCCAACATCTATCCTCTCCGCAATGCTCAGCCTCCTGTGACAAGCTGTCAATGCTGTCAAAGGAGGCTGTGCTCTCCTCCCGCAGCTCCCCGCCCAGCCTCTTGTGACAGCGAATCAGGAAGTAGAAGGGGGCTCAGTGGGCCTCTGGGTGTTACTTGCCCCCTGGGCCAAAAGTTGCCAGTCAGCCCCTGCTGCTAGGTAACGTGCAATGAAGTAGGAGACTTGAATCAGGTGGTTACTAGCGTATGTCACAGTGTGACCTGCAGCTGGGGAGGAGGATAGAACCAGCGATATCACCCCAGGAACAATTTCAAGTGTTCCTTTGTCTTCTACCAGGCACCTATCTCCATTCCCGCAAGGGTGCGTGGGTCATTAGTGAAGGGTACGTGTCCGGGATAGCTAATGGTATTTTCCATTCTTGCAATAGAAGCTTGCCCTCCTCAATTGAGTGTATTACATGCATACGGCCTTCCCTGAGGATCAGCAGCTTCTGAGGAAAGCCCCATCTATACGGTTATATCCAAATGGCGTAAGGCGATTGTGATGGGCAGAAGTGCTCATCTTTGTTGTAGTGTCATCGCAGAGAGAACGGTAAACAATTTTACCTCTTGGAAGGGAGAAGGAAGGGATACAGCTCTCCTGGCCGCCATCATTTTGGCCTCTTTAATATGAAAGAAATGAACCCTTGCTAGTGTGTCACTGAGGACATTAGGCCCGAGATGTTTGGGTTTCGGGACCCGGTGGGACCTATCAATAATCAAGTCTTGCTTAGATAGCTTTAGCAGGAGCTTGCAAAAGAGCTGTTTCAGGTAGGCAGAGAGCTCAGCAGGAGGGACGTCCTCCGGGATCCCTCGGATTTTAATATTGTTCCTTCAATACACACTATTGGCTTGCTGTAATATACTGGATACAGAAAAATTCAGATATTCGCCACTGCACTTGCACAGAGATAATGCAATTTTTACAATAAACACTGTCTTGGCTTGCTGTAATGTACTGGATACAGAAAAAAACAATTTTTTGGCACTACACTAGCCCAGAGATAATGTAATTTTTACAATACACACTGTATTGGCTTCCAGTAAGGTACTGGATACATAAAAATACAGATTTTCGGCACTACACTAGGCCAGAGATAATGTAATTTTTACAATACACACTGTATTGACTTGCTGTAATGTACTGGATACAGAAAAAAACTAATTTTCGGCACTACACTAGGTCAGAGATAATAAAATGTTTTTCAATACACACTGGATTGGCTTGCTGTAATATACTGGATGCAGAAAAATACAGATGTTCACCACTACACTTGCACAGAGATAATGAAATTTATACAATACACACTTTATTTTCTTGCTTTAATGTACTGGATACAGAAAAATACAGATTTTCGGCACTACACTAGGCCAGAGATAATGTAATTTTAGCAATACACACTCTATTGGCATCCAGCAAGGCACTGGATACAGAAAAATATAGATTTTTGCCACGACACTAGCCCTGGGATAATGACATTTTTACAATACACACTGCATTGGCTTGCAATAATGTATTGGATATAGAATAATAAAGATTTTCACCACTAAAATAGGCCAGAGATAATGTAATTTTTACAATACACACTCTATTGGCTTCCTGTAAGGTACTGTATACAGAAAGATAAAGATTATCAGCACTACATTAGGCCAGAGATAATGTAATCTTTACAATAAACACTGCATTGGCTTCTAGTAAGGTACTGGATATGGAAAAATACAGATTTTCGGCACTACACTAGGCCAGAGATAATGTCATTTTTACAATATACACTGTATTGACTTGCTGTAATGTACTGGATACAGAAAAATAAAGATTTTCAGCACTTCACTAGCACAGAGATTATGAAATATTTACAATACACGCTGCATTAGCTTGCTGTAATGTACTGGATACAGAAACATACAGATTTTATGAAATACACTAAGTCAGAGACAATTAAATTTTTACAGTACACACAGTATTGGCTTTCTATAATGTACTGGGTACCGAAAAATAAACATTATTGGCACTGCACTAGGCCAGAGGTAATGAAAATTTTGCAATACACATTGTATTGGCTTGCTATAATGTACTGGATACAAAAAAATACAGATTTTCGCCACTACACTTGCACAGAGATAATGCAATTTTTACAAAACACACTGTATTGGCTTGCTGTAATGTACTGAATACAGAAAAAAAAATTTTTGCCACCACACTAGCCTAGAGATAATGTAATTTCAACAATACACTCTGTTTTGGCTTCCAGTAAGGTATTGGATACAGAAAAATACAGATTTTCGGCACTTCACCAGGCCAGAGATAATGTAATTTTTACAATACACACTGTATTCACTTGCTATAATGTACTAGATACAGAAAAAAACTAATTTTCGCACTACACTAGGTCAGAGATAATAAAATGTTTTTGAATACACACTGTATTGGCTTGCTGTAATAAACTGGATGCAGAAAAATACAGATTTTCACCACTACACTTGCACTGAGATAATGCAATTTTTACAATACACACTGTATTGGCTAGCTATAATGTACTGGATACAGAAAAGTTAAGATTTTCGGCACTACACAAGGCCATAGATAATTACATTTTTACAATTCACACTGTATTGGCTTACTATAATGTATTGGATACAGCAAAATACAGGTTTTCGGCATTACACTTGCCCAGAGATAATGTAATCTTTACAATACACACTGTATTGGCTTACAGTAAGGTACTGGATACAGAAAAAAACTGATTTTCGGCACTACACTAGGCCACAGATATATGATTTTTACTATACACTCGGTAATGACTTGCTGCAATGTACTGGATACAGAAAAATAAAGATTTTCGGCACTACACTAGGCCAGAGATATTGGCATATTTACAATACACGGTGTATTGGTCTGCTGTAATGTATTGGATACAGAAAAATACAGATTTTATGCAATACACTAGGTCATAGATAATGAAATTTTTATAATACACACAGTATTGGCTTGCTGTAATGTACTGGATACAGAAAAATACAGATTTTTGGGAATTACACTAGCCCACAGATAATGTAATTTTTACAATACACACTGTACTGGCTTTCTATAATGTACTGGGTACAGAAAAATAACCATTTTTGGCACTGCACTAGGCCAGAGGTAATGAAATATTTGCAATACACACCGTATAGGCTTGCTATAATGTACTGGATACAAATAAATACAGATTTTCGGCACTACACTAGAACAGAGATAATAACATTTTGGCAATACACACTCTTTTGTCTTCCAGTAAGGCACTGGATACAGGAAAATACAGATTTTTGCCACAAAACTACCCCTGGGATAATGACATTTTTACAATAAACACTGTATTTGCTTGCTGTAATGCTTTGGATACAGAAAAATACATATTTTCACCAATAAAATAGGCCAGAGATTAAGTAATTTTGACAATACACACTCTATTGGCTTCCTGTACAGAAAAATAAATATTTTCGGTACTACACTATGCCAGAGATAACGAAAATTTTACAATGCACACTGTATTGGCTTGCTATAATTTACTGGATACAGAACAATAAAGATTATCGGCACTACACTAGACCAGAGATAATGTTATTTTTTACAATACACACTGTATTGGTTTGCTATAATATACTGGATACAGAAAAATACAGATTTTTGGTACTACACTATACCAAAGATAATGAAATTTTAATAATACACACTGTATTGGCTTGCTATAATGTATTGAATAAAGAAAAATTCAGATTTTTACCTCTAAAATAGGCCAAAGATAATGTAATTTTGACAATACACACTCTATTGGCTTCTAATGTACTGGATACAGAAAAATACAGATTTTCGGTACTACACTAGCCAGAGATAACGAAATTTTTATAATACACACTGTATTGGCTTGCTATAATGTACTGGATACAGAAAAATACAGATTTTTGGCACTACACTAGCCCAGAGATAATTAATTTTTTATAATACACACTGTATTGGCTTGCTATACTGTACTGGATACAGAAAAAATAGATTTTCGGCACTACACTAGGCCAAAGATAATGACATTTTTTAAATGTTCACTGTATTGGCTTGCTGTAATGTAATGGATACAGAAAAATGCAGATTTTCGGCACTACACTAGGCCAGAGATAAGGTAATTTTGACAATACACACTCTATTGGCTTCCAGTAAGGCACTGGATACCGAAAAATACCGATTTTCACCACTACACTAGCCCTGAGATAATGAAATTTTAATAATTCACTCTGTATTGGCTTGCTATAATGTATTGAATAAAGAAAAATTCAGATTTTTACCTCTAAAATAGGCCAAAGATAATGTAATTTTGACAATACACACTCTATTGGCTTCTTGTACAGAAAAATAAATATTTTCGGTACTACACTACGCCAGAGATAACGAAAATTTTACAATACACACTGTATTGGCTTGCTATAATTTACTGGATACAGAATAATAAAAATTTTCGGCACTACACTAGGCCAAAGATAATGTAATTTTTATAATACCCACTGAATTGGCTTGCTATACTGTACTGGATACAGAAAAAATAGATTTTCGGCACTACACCAGGCCAGAGATAAGGTAATTTTGACAATACACTCTCTATTGGCTTGCTGTAATGTATTGGATACAGAAAAATACAGATTTTCGTCACTACACTTGTCCAGTGATCACATAATTTTTTACAATACACACTGTATTGGCTTCCAGTAAAGTACTGGATACAGAAAAATACCGATTTTCACCACTACACTAGCCCTGAGATAATGAAATTTTAATAATTCACTCTGTATTGGCTTGCTATAATGTATTGAATAAAGAAAAATTCAGATTTTTACCTCTAAAATAGGCCAAAGATAATGTAATTTTGACAATACACACTCTATTGGCTTCTGGTACAGAAAAATATATATTTTCGGTACTACACTACGCCAGAGATAACGAAAATTTTACAATACACACTGTATTGGCTTGCTATAATTTACTGGATACAGAAAAATAAAGATTATCGGCACTAAACTAGACCAGAGATAATGTTATTTTTTACAATACACACTGTATTGGTTTGCTATAATATACTGGATACAGAAAAATACAGATTTTTGGTACTACACTATACCAAAGATAATGAAATTTTTACAATACACACTCTATTGGCTTGCTGTAATGTACTGGATACAGAAAAATAAACATTTTTGGCACAACAATAGCCCAGAGAGAATGAAATTTTTACAATACACACTGTATTGGCTTACTATGATGAACTGGATACAGAAAAAATAGATTTTCGCCACTACACCAGGCCATAGATTATGACATTTTTACAATACACACTGTATTGGCTTGCTGTAATGTATTGGATACAGAGAAATAGAGATTTTCGGCACTACACTTGCCCAGTGATGATGTAATTCTTTCAATACACACTGTATTGGCTTCCAGTAATGTACTGGATACAGAAAAATACAGATTTTTGGGCACTACACTAGCCCAGAGATAATGTAATTTTTATAATACACACTGTATTGGCTTGCTGTAATTTTGACTGAATATAGAAAAATACAGATATTCGACACTACACTAGCCGAGAGATAATGAAATTTTTACAATACAAAGTTTTTGGGCTTGCTATAATATACTGGGTACAGAAAAATTAACATTTTCGGCACTGCACTAGGCCAGAGGTAATGATATTTTTTCAATAAACACTTTATTGGCTTTCTATAATGTACTGGATACAGAAAAATACAGATTTTTGTCACTATACTAGAACAGAGATAATAACATTTTGACAATACACACTCTTTTGGCTTCCATTAAGGTACTGGATTCAGAAAAATAAAGATTTTTGGCACTACACTCGGACAGAGATAATGTTATTTTTACAATACACAATGTATTGGCTTGCTGTAATGTACTGAATACAGACAAATACAGATTTTAACCACTACACTAGCACAGAGATCATAAAATTTTTACAATACAACCGTAATTGGCTTGCTGTAATGTACTGGATACAGAATAATAAAAATTTTCGGCACTACACTAGGCCAAAGATAATGTAATTTTTATAATACCCACTGAATTGGCTTGCTATACTGTACTGGATACAGAAAAATAGATTTTCGGCACTACACCAGGCCAGAGATAAGGTAATTTTGACAATACACTCTATTGGCTTCCAGTAAGGCACTGGATACCGAAAAATACCGATTTTCACCACTACACTAGCCCTGAGATAATGAAATTTTAATAATTCACTCTGTATTGGCTTGCTATAATGTATTGAATAAAGAAAAATTCAGATTTTTACCTCTAAAATAGGCCAAAGATAATGTAATTTTGACAATACACACTCTATTGGCTTCTTGTACAGAAAAATAAATATTTTCGGTACTACACTACGCCAGAGATAACGAAAATTTTACAATACACACTGTATTGGCTTGCTGTAATGTACTGGATACAGAATAATAAAAATTTTCGGCACTACACTAGGCCAAAGATAATGTAATTTTTATAATACCCACTGAATTGGCTTGCTATATTGTACTGGATACAGAAAAAATAGATTTTCGGCACTACACCAGGCCAGAGATAAGGTAATTTTGACAATACACTCTCTATTGGCTTGCTGTAATGTATTGGATACAGAAAAATACAGATTTTCGTCACTACACTTGTCCAGTGATCACATAATTTTTTACAATACACACTGTATTGGCTTCCAGTAAAGTACTGGATACAGAAAAATACTGATTTTTGGGCACTACACTAGCCCAGAGATAATGTAATTTTTACAATACACATTGTATTGGGTTGCTGTAATGTCCAGAATACAGAAAAATACAGTTTTTCGACACTACACTTGCCCGGAGATAATTACATTTTTACAATACAAAGTGTATGGGCTTACTGTAATATACTGGGTACAGAAAAATAAACATTTTTGACACTGCACTAGACCAGAGGTAATGATATTTTTACAATACACACTGTATTGGCTTGCTATAATGTACAGGATACAGAAAAATACTGATGTTTGTCACTACACTAGAACAGAGATAATAACATTTTGACCATACACACTCTTTTGGCTTCCAGTAAGGTACTGGATTGAGAAAAATAAAGATTTTCGGCACTACACTCGGGCAGAGATAATGTGATTTTTACAATACACAATGTATTGGCTTGCTGTAATGTATTATTGGCTTGCTGTAATGTACTGGATACAGAAAAATACAGATTTTCGGCACTATACTATACCATACCAGAGATAATGAAATGTTTACAATACACACTGTATTGGCTTGCTATACTGTACTGGAAACAGAAAAATACAGATTTTCGGCACTACACTAGCCCAGAGATAATGCAATTTTTATAATATACACTGTATTGGCTTGCTATACTATACTGGATACAAAAGAAAAAGATTTTCGGCACTACAGCAGGCCATAGATAATGACATTTTTCCAATACAGTGTGTATTGGCTTGCTGTAATATATTGGATACAGAAAAATACAGATTTTCGGCACTACACTTGCCCAGTGATGATATAATTTTTACAATACACACTGTATTGGCTTCCTGTAATGTACTGGATACAGAAAAATACAGATTTTTGGGCACTGCACTAGCCAGAGATAATGTAATTTTTACAATACACACTGCATTGGCTTGCTGTAATGTACTGAATACAGAAAAATACAGATTTTCAAAACTACACTAGCACAGAGATAATGAAATTTTTACAATAAAAAGTGTATGGGCTTGCCATAATATACTGGGTACAGAAAAATGAACATTTTCGGCACTGCACTAGGCCAGAGGTAATGATATTTTTACAATACACACTGTATTGGCTTGCTATAATGTACTGGATACAGAAAAATACTGATTTTTGTCACTACACTAGAACAGAGATAATAACATTTTGACAATACACACTCTTTTGGCTTCCAGTAAGGTACTGGATTCAGAAAAATAAAGATTTTCAGCAATACACTCGGACAGAGATAATGTGATTTTTACAATACACAATGTATTGGCTTGCTGTAATGTACTACTGGCTTGCTGTAATGCACTGGATACAGAAAAATAAAGATTTTTGGCACTACACTAGGCCAAAGATAATGAAATTTTTTAAATACTCACTGTATTGGCTTGCTGTAAGGTAATGGATACAGAAAAAAGCAGATTTTCCTCACTACACTAGGCCAGAAATAATGTAATTTCGACATTACACACTCTATCGGCTTCCAGTAAGGTACTGGATACCGAAAAAGACAGATTTTCACCACTACACTAGCCGTGAGATAATGAAATTTTTACAATACACACTGTATTGGCTTGCTATAATGTATTGGATACAGAATAATTCTAATTTTCACCACTACACTAGCCCAGAGATAATGAAATTTTTACAATACACACTGTATTGGCTTGCTATAATGTACTGGATAGAGAAAAATACATATTTTCGGCACTACACTATCCCAGAGATGATGTAATTTTTACAATACACACTATATTGGCTTCCAGTAAGGTACAGGATACAGTAAAATAAAGATTTTTACCACTATAATAGGCCAGAGATAATGTAATTTTGACAGTACACACTCTATTGGCTTGCTATAATTTACTGGATACAGAAAAATAAAGATTATCGGCACTACACTAGGCCAAAGATAATGTAATTTTTACAATACACACTGTATTGGCTTGCTTTAATAAACGATACAGAAAAATACTGGTTTTTGGCACTGCACTAGGCCATAGATAATGACATTTTTACAATACACACTGTATTGGCTTGCTGTAATATATTGGATACAGAAAAATACAGATTTTCGGCACTACACTAGGACAGAGATAATGAAATGTTTTTCAATACACACTGTATTGGAAGGAGATGTCGCGAACATAAAATTTTCCTTTCGCGAATGGCCAACGCAAACTTCCGCAAATGTTCGCGAATGGGCGATCCGGGCGAACCGCCATAGACCACAATGGGCAGACGAATTTTAAAACCCACAGGAACTCTTTCTGGCCACAATAGTGATGAAAAAGTTGTTTCAAGGGGACTAACACCTGGACTGTGGCATGCCGGAGGGGGATCCATGGCAAAACTTCCATGGTAAATTACGTAGTTGACGCAGAGTTGGGTTTTAATCCATAAAGGGCATAAATCACCTAACATTCCTAAATTGTTTGGAATAACGTGCTTTAAAACATCCAGTGTGTGTATATGATCAGGTATGATGTTGTATCGATCAGGTAGTATAAAGGTTACGCCCGCTTCACAGTAACAGACCAAACTCTGACAGACCAAACTCCCCGTTTAACGCACCGCAAACAACCGCAAACAGTCCATTTGCACAACCGCAAACTCCCCATTTGCACAAGGTTGGATACCAAGCTAGCCATGTCCTGTTCTTTGTCCTCACTGACGTCATTGAAGGTCTCTTCCTCCACCCAGCCACGTACAACACCAAGGGTCCCCGAAAGGTGACAACAAGCCCCCTGGGACGCCTGCCGTGGTTGCTCTTCCACCTCCTCAAAGCCACTTTCCTCCTCTGACTCCTCTTCTTCAGACTCCTCTCTCTGCATTTCGCAGGTCCAGCAATCGACGACGACAAGGCTGCTTCTGATGGTGATGGTGACCACATCTCTGTATGCTCATCTACGGCCTGATCCAACACTCTTCGCAGGGCACGCTCCAGAAAAAACGCATATGGGATGAGGTCGATGATGTTGCCTTGGGTTTGACTGACCAGGTTTGTCACCTCCGCAAAAGTACGTATGAGCATACAACCATTGTGCATGAGCGTACAGTAACGCGACCAATAAATTCCCAGCTCCGCAGAGGCTGTCCTCTTTTTTTAAATTAAAAAAATCTGTTCTTACCAGTTTAATCTCTGTTTTGTCCCCTATCAGGGGCCGGTGTATGGAATAGATTTTAGGAACCTGGAGATGGAAAAAGATGATTGGTCGGTCCGCTTACTTTCAATTTGGGGCACTGCGCATACGCCGTGCAATATACTGTGCCACCAATGCAAATAATGTGAACTACTATTCTTACCATTTTAATCTTAATTAAGTCCCCTATCAGGGGATGTGTATTGAATTGAATCCTTGCATGGGGAGATAGAGAAAAAAGCTTACTCTGTCCGCTTCCTTCTAATTTTGGGCACTTGCAATGGAATTTGACACCAATGCAACTAGTGTTAACTAAGTACTATTCCTATCAGTTTAATCTTTGTTTTGTCCCTTATCCGGGCCTAGGCCGATGTAGTGAATAGATTTTTGGAACCAGGAGATGGAAAAAGACCCATGTTCGGTCTGCTTTGTTTAAATTTTAGGTCACTGCGCGTGCGCTGTGCAATATACTGTGACACACTATATGAGTGGTGGGCAGTGGGCACAGTGGCAGGCAACTGCAATTATATTAAAGGGTAAAAATTAAATGACTTTTTTATCTGCAAGGCAACTGCAATATGTATATATAGCAAAAATAAATAAAAGCAGACATATGTACCAGCCCTAAAAAGGGCTTTCTGGGGTGTTATCAGGACACTGTCTTACAGCAGATGGCCTCTTTCACACGAGCGAGGTTTCCGCACGGGTGCAATGCGTGACGTGAACGCATAGCATCCGCACTGAATCCTGACCCGTTCATTTCAATGGGTCTGTGTACATGAGCGATTTTTTTCATGCATAGTAACATAGTAACATAGTATATAAGGCCGAAAAAAGACATTTGTCCATCCAGTTCGACCTGTTTCCTGCAAGTTGATCCAGAGGAAGGCAAAAAACCCCTGTGAGGTAGAGCCAATTTTCCCCACTTAAGGGGAAAAAATTCCTTCCCGACTCCAATCAGGCAGTCAGAATAACTCCCTGGATCAACGACCCATCTTTAGTAGCTATAGCCTGAAATATTATTACGCTCCAGAAATACATCCAGGCCCCTCTTGAATTCCTTTATTGTACTCACCATCACCACCTCCTCAGGCAGAGAGTTCCATAGTCTTACTGCTCTTACCGTGAAGAACCCTTTTCTATGTTTGTGTACAAACCTTCTTTCCTCCAGACGCAGAGGATGTCCCCTCGTCACAGTCACAGTCCTGGGGATAAATAGATGATGGGAGAGATCTTTGTACTGACCCCTGATATATTTATACATAGTTATTAGATCTCCCTCAGTCGTCTTTTTTCTAGAGTGAATAACCCTAATTTTGATACCCTTTCGGGGTACTGTAGTTGCCCCATTCCAGTTATTACTTTAGTTGCCCTCCTCTGAACCCTCTCTAGCTCTGCTATGTCTGCCTTGTTCACGGGAGCCCAGAACTGTACACAGTACTCCATGTGTGGTCTGACTAGTGATTTATAAAGTGGTAAGACTATATTTTCATCACGGGCATCTATGCCCCTTTGATGCAACCCATTATTTTATTGGCCTTAGCAGCAGCTGCCTGACACTGGTTTTTACAGCTTAGTTTGTTATTTATTAAAATTCCTAGATCCTTTTCCATGTCAGTGTTACTGAGTGTTTTACCATTTAGTATGTACGGGTGACTTGCATTATTCCTTCCCATGTGCATAACTTTACATTTGTCAGTGTTAAACCTCATCTGCCATTTCTCTGCCCAAGCCCCCAATCTATCCAGATCCCTCTGTAGCAGAAAACTGTCCTCTTTAGTGTTAATTACTTTACACAGTTTAGTGTCATCTGCAAAATTGATATATTACTGTGCAAGCCTTCTACAAGATCATTAATAAATATATTGAAGAGAATAGGGCCCAATACTGAACCCTGAGGTACCCCACTAGTGACCGTGACCCAATCTGAGTGTGTACCGTTAATAACCACCCTCTGTTTTCTATTACTGAGCCAGTTACTTACCCACATACAGATATTTTCTCCTAGTCCAAGTGTTCTCATTTTATATACTAACCTTTTATGTGGTACAGCGTCAAATGCTTTGGAGAAGTCCAGATATACGACATCCATTGATTCGCCGCTGTCAAGTCTAGAACTTACCTCCTCATAGAAACTGATTAAATTAGTTTGACATGACCGATCCCTCATGAAGCCATGCTGATATGGTGTAATTTGCTTATTTTCATTGAGATACTCCAAGATAGCATCTCTTACAAAACCTTCAAACAGTTTACCCACAACAGATGTTAAACTTACCGGCCTATAATTTCCAGGCTCTGTTTTTGGACCCTTTTTGAATATTGGCACCACATTTGCTATACGCCAGTCTGGTGGAACATTCCCTGTCAGTATGGAGTCCGTGAATATCAAAAATAAGGGTCTGGCTAGGACATCACTTAATTCCCTTAGGATACGGGGTGTATGCCATCCGGTCCTGGCGATTTGTCTATTTTAATCTTTTTAAGTCGCTGCTGTACTTCTTCCTGGGTCAGACAGGGCACTTTTAAAGGGGAATTTACTTTTACATTTTGCATTTCATCTGACAGTTTATTTTCCTCAGTGAAAACAGTGGTGAAGAAAATATTTAATAGCTTGGCTTTATCCTCATCGCTTTCTGCAACTCCCCTCATTGCTATGTAGAGGGCCGACTTCTTCAGGTTTATATTTTTTACCATTTATATAATTGAAAAACATTTTAGGGTTAGTTTTGCTCTCTTTGGCAATTAATCTCTCGGTCTCTAGTTTGGCAGTTTTTATTAGTTTTTTACATATTCTATTTTTTTCCTTATAGTTTATCAGTGCTTCCTGGCTCCCTCCTGTTTTAGTGATTTATATGCTTTCTTTTTGTCATTTATTGCTTTTTTACGGTTCTATTTATCCACATTGGTTTCTTCTTATTTCTTAGCCTTTATTTCTATAAGGTATGCATCGATCACAATTTGATGTTACAATGCTTTTAAAAATCTCCCATTTTGTGGTTGTATTTTTATTTTTGAGGACTATGTCCCAGTTAATTGGGCCTATGGCCTCTCTTAGTTGGCTAAATTTTGCTTTTTTGAAGTCCGGTATTCTTGTTCCTCCCTGTAGAAACTCTCGCTTGAAGGATAATTGGAAGGTTATTACTTTATGGTCACTATTTCCCAGGTGTCCCCCAACCTGCACGTCTGTTGTTCTATCAGGTCTATTGGTTAATACTAAGTCCAGTATGGCCGTCCCTCTAGTTGGGTCCTGAACCATTTGGGAAAGGTAATTGTCTTTGGCTATTGCCAAGAACCTGTTTCCTTTATGGGATGTACAGGTTTCAGTTTCCCAGTCTATATCTGGGTAGTTGAAGTCCCCCATAATAACCACCTGATTATGGTTTGCCGCCTTGTTTATCTCGCTTAGTAATAGATTTTCTATGGACTCTGGTATATTAGGTGGTTTATAGTAAACTCCTATTAGTAATTTATTATTGTTTTTGGCTCCATTTATCTCCACCCACAATGACTCCACATTTTCGTGTCCCTCACAGATGTCTTCCCGGAGTGTGGGCTTTAGAGAGGACTTTATGTAAAGGCAGACCCTCCCCTCTCCGGTTTTGACGATCCTTTCTGAACAGATTGTAACCTTGTACATTAACTGCCCAGTCATAGCTATCATCCAGCCATGTCTCAGTTATTCCCACTATGTCATAATCCTCCTCACACATCACTAATTCCAGTTCCCCAGTTTTATTAGTCAGGCTTCTGGCATTAGTATACATACATTTGAGAGGTTTATGCATATTTTTTGCCCTACACCTTTCCTTCTGAACTTTTCTAGTCCCTCCTTCCATTTCTCCCCCAGTCCCACTACCTTGCCCCCGGTCTCTATCTGCACTATCTTCCCCTCCTATAATGTAATTTCTCTCCCCCAGTCCCTAGTTTAAACACTCCTCCAACCTTCTAGCCATCTTTCTCCCCAACACGGCTGCCCCTTCCCCATTGAGGTGCAGCCCGTCCCTACGATAGAGCCTGTAGCCGATAGCAAAGTCGGCCCAGTTCTCCATGAACCCAAAACCCTGCTTCCTACACCAGTTCTTGAGCCACTTGTTAACCTCTCTAATCTCCCGCTGCCTCTCTTGTGTGGCTCGTGGTACAGGCAGTATTTCGGAAAATACTACCTTTGAGGTCCTTGCCCTAAGCTTTTGACCTAAATCCCTGAAATCATTCTTAAGGACGCTCCACCTTCCTCTAACTTTGTCATTGGTTCCGATATGGACCATGACCGCTGGATCTTCTCCAGCCCCTCCCAGTAATCTGTCAACCCGATCTGCGATGTGTCGAACTCTAGCGCCAGGAAGACAGCACACTGTTCGGCGATCACGATCTTTGTGACAGATCGCCCTATCTGTTCCCCTAATAATTGAGTCTCCCACTACCAGCACCTGTCTGGCCTGCCCTGCTCTCCTGGTCCCCTGCTTACTGGAGCTGACATTCCCCTGACCGGCAGAGGAAGTGTCTGGCTGCAGCGGTGCTGTCCCTGAGCTGCCATCCCCTCATCTGCCAAACGTGCAAACTTGTTGGGGTGTGTCAGATCAGGGCTAGCCTCCCTGGCACTCTTCCCTCTACCCCGCTTTCTTACTGTCACCCAGCTAGCTACCTCACTCTCCTCAGCCTCCTCGCTACCACCCTCCCCCACATCTACCCCAAAGACTGCTTGCTCGGTGAGCAGCAAACTCTTTTGCAAATTGTCAGTGGCTCTCAGTGTTGCAATATGCCCGTTTAGAGACTCGATGTGCGATTCCAAACGGGTAATTTGCTCACATTTTGAACAAAGATATGCACCCTCAAACGGCTGTTCCAGGACTGCATACATCATGCAAGATGTGCACTGGACGGCATTGTCAATTGTGCAAGACATACTAATGGGGATTACACCACAAAAACAAAAAAATACAATATAATCTAGTTACAAGAACTGGCGAATTTCAGTCCCCCACTGAAGTCCCTGAATCTGAAGTCACTTAATCTTAAGTCACACTTACACAACCACACACTTAATCAACCACGCGTCGCGACCAACCTCGCGTTATATATATATCTACTTATATAAGTATGCTGTAAATGAAACTCAAATACACCAGCCTGTTTTTTTTCCCTCTGCATCACTTGTGTTTTGCGTGAAAATCGCAGCATGTTCTATATTCTGCGTTTTTCACGCAGCCCTAGCCCCATAGAAGTTAATGGTTGCTAGGAGATTGTTTCCGCCCGCGCGGAAAAAACTGAACAACTGAAAACAATCGCAGGGAAAACTGAATGGCTTTGCATCTGCAATGCATCCGGACTTAAGGCCCCATTTACACATCCGCAATTTTTGTCCACATCCTTTCCGCAATTCTGCGGAATGGATGCGGACCCATTCATTGTGAATGGGGCCGGACTTGATGCGGAGAGCACACTATGTGCTCTCTGCTTCCGCTTTTGCGGAGCCGCGTCCCCGAACTTCCGGGTTTTGGCCCTAAAACATCCGGCCACGGCTCCGCAAAATATAGAGCATGTCCTATTCTTGTCCGCAGCCTGCGGAAAAGAATAGGCATTTCTATGGGGAGTGCCGGCATAGTGTGCAAAACACTACGGACGTGTGAATAGGGCCTAATCCGGACACGCTCGTGTGAAAGAGGCCGATGAGTCTTTAAGAACTGGAGTAGACACAGAACACTGGCTTAGCTAACGCTTTCCCTATAAATTCAGCAGCAGCAGCACTCTCCCTGCTCTAACCAACACTGCAGCTTCAGAATGAATCTAAAATGGATGCTGTCCTTGCTTTTTAATAGGAGGTGGGAGGGTCTGGGAGGGAGGGTATGTTGATTGGCTGGAATGTGTCTGCTGACTGTGAGGTACAGGGTCACAGTTTGATCAATGATAAAGTTTAGGGGGCGAATCGAACATCACTTATGTTCGCCCTCCACGGCGAACGCGAACATGCGATGTTCGCCGGGAACTGTTCACCGGCGAATAGTTTGGGACATCTCTAATATTGGCTTGCTGTAATTTACTGGATACAGAAAAATACAGATTTTCGCCACTACACTTGCACAGAGATAATGAAATGTTTTTTCAATTCACACTGTATTGGCTTGCTGTAATGTACTGGATACAGAAAAATACAAATTTTCGCCACTACACTTCCACAGAGATAATGCATTTTATACAAAACACACTGTATTGGCTTGCTATAATGTACTGGATACAGAAAAATGCTGATTTTCGGCACTACACTATGCCAAAAATAATGTAATTTAAGATTTTTGGCACTACACTGGGCCATAGATTATGACATTTTTACAATACACACTGTATTGGCTTCCAATAAGGTACTGGATACAGAAAAATACAGATTTTCGGCACTACACTATGCCAAAAATAATGTAATTTATTCAATACACACTGTATTGACTTTCTGTAATGCAATGGATACAGAAAACTATAGATTTTCGCCACTACACTAGCCCTGAGATAATGACATTTTTACAATACACACTGTAATGGCTTGCTTTAATGTACTGGATACAGAAAAATACAGATTTTCACCACTAATGTAGGCCAGAGATAATGTAATTTTGACAATACACACTCTATTGGCTTCCTATAAGGTACTGTATACAAAAAAAAAAATATTTTCGGCACTACACTAGGCCAGAGATTATGTAATTTTTACAATACACAATGTATTGGCTTGCTGTAATGTACTGGATACAGAAAAATACAGATTTTCACCACTACCCTAGACCAGAGATAATTACATTTTTACAATACAACCTTGATTGGCTTGCTGTAATGTACTGGATTCAGAAAAATAAAGATTTTTGGCACTACACTAGGCCAAAGATAATGAAATTGGTGAGGTGGCAGCAGCACGAGGAGACCACAGAGTGGCTCAGAGACACAGTGTTGAGGTGGCAGCAGCATGAGGTGACCACAGAGTAGTGAAGTGGAAGCAGCATAAGGAGATCACAGAATGGCCAAGTGACATAGTGGTGATGTGGAGAAGCATGAACAGAGCACAGGCTGCACCCGGTCAGACCTTCGTGAGGATGGGTAATGGCGCACATAGGCAGTGGCCAACTGACTACATCGGATGATAGTAGTTCAGTTTGTCCTCCCTGTCAGCGGTTGTGAACAAGGCCCCAATTTTGGGCCAGTAGCAATCGTCTAACATGATGGAGAGCCAGTAGTCATCCCTCTGGCGAATGGTGACAATTCGTCTGCCACTATGCAAGAAAGTGAGCATGCATCGGCCATTTGCACAAATGACTCGGAGGGACTCCCTGCCTCCATCTCCACTGCATACTGCCACGGTGAGCCTGGGACATCTGCCTCATCTTCCTTATTGCCCTGTAGCTCTTCTGGCTGCTCCTGCTCCTCCTATCTTGTCATCAGTGTAGAAATACCACCCATTTCTTTACACATTGCTTGTGCTCTAATGTCCCCAACCTCCTCCTCAAGTTCAGCCCCCACAGGGCTCATGTGGCCATGAGATGTAGGTGCCATGTCTCCTGTCCCCTGGCCAGCCAGATTTAGCAGCATCTGTTCCAGGACATGAATCAGTGGAATGACATTGTTCATCCCGTAGTCCTGGCGACTGACAAATAAAGTGGCCTTCTCAAGGGGCCCGAGCAAACGGCAGGTGTCATGTATAAGCTGCCACTGGCTAACATCGAAGTTACACAGGGGAGTACCTCTTGTCCGCCTGTATCATCAGGAAATCGTTTATGGCCTTTCTCTGTTCATATTGTCGGTCCAACATATGGAGGGTGGAATTCCAATGGGTGAAAACGTTGCATATCTTCCTATGTTGGGGATGCCGTTCTGCCTCTGCAGCTCAAGGAGGGTGTGCTTTGCGGTGTAAGAGTGGCTGAAGTGCATGCAAAGTTTCCTGGCCATTTTTAGGATGTCTTGCAGATGGGCAGAAGACTTCAGGAACTGCTTTACAAGCAGATTGAACATGTGCACCATGCAGGGCGCAAGCCTCAGCCCTCTTTGATGCAGCACCAACACTATGTTCTTCATGGTTCCGATTTTGAGTTTTCGAGGAGAAAGTCAGGATTTGATTTCTTAATGAAGGACGCAGAGCAGTTCCTCCCCTGTGTGACTCCATTTACCCAGGCAAACTAGGTGCAGAACAGCGTCACACCGCCATGCCCTGCACATGTGGTATGCTGGTGGGGCACTATGAATTGTCCCTGCAGTGGAGGCTGAGGATACAGTGGAGGATGAGAAGGCAGAAGCGGACATTGTCGCAGGACCAACGGTGGGAGAACATGGAGACGGACATGGTGTCACCTGGCCAAGTTTCTGGTGTTGCTTGGCAGGAGCCACGTTTACCCAGTGGACCATAAAGGACATGTATTGTCCTTGACCGTAGTTACAGCTCCACACATCGGCGCTGCCACGAACTTTGGCAGACACCAACCAGCTCAAGGACTGGCACACCTTCTGTTCTACACATGTGTGCAGGGCTGGTACTGCCTTTTTAGCATAGAAATGATGGCTTGGGACTCGGCTCGGCACAAGCCATCAGTTCTCCAAAGGTGCAGAGTCCACCACTTTGAAAGGGAAGGACTGCAGCACCAACAACTTGGACAGAAGCATGTTCAGCTTCTGCGCCATTGGATGAGTGCATGCATACTGTTGTCTCTTATCAATCCCTTTGGTGATCGATTGCTGATAGAATGACTGATGAGGAGTAGGAGGAGGAAGAGAAGCAGGAGCATCAGGACCAGCAGATGAGGGGAAGGACAGACAGCTCCATTCAGCTGAGGTGGTGAAGCCTTGACTGCATGCAATTGGATGGGTGCCACTGGGTTGCTGCAGCAGGCTTGACCACCACATTGGCGCCACAATTCTCCCAGACCAATTTATGGTGACACTGCATGTGTAGGCACAGGGCTGTGGTGTCATCATTGGCACTCTGGTCACGATTCACCTTCTGCCCACAAATCCGGGAAATTGCCATGTTCACCTTCTCTGGCCTAACAAAAAATTGCCACACCACTGAGTAAGGCATTTTTCCACCAACACCCTGCACTGACTGCATTCTACTGCTGCCTCCGTAAACCCCTGCACCACTACTTTTAGGGCCAGGGCGAAGCAGGTGGTCTACCCCGGGCATGTTTGGCTCCCGACCTCCCACTACTGCCACCCTGCTGGCTCACGCACAAGCTGCCATCCTCTTCTCCTGATGATGAGGAAGCCCCTTCTTCACCTGGCTCCCAAGTGCAATTGGCTACATCATCATCATCCTCCACTGTCTGCAAGTCACTGAAGTCCCCTTCAATGGTCTCAGGGCCAGGAGCCTGACCGCTCACAACACCTGCTCTCGCATGACTCTTCTAATCATTACTTGCCCCCCAACCCAAGGAAGCGGCGGATGTCTCCTCCAGATCTTATTGCAGAACAAAGAAAAAGAATACCGTATAGACTGAGTCACACAGCTAAGTAAAATCACAATTAATTTATTAAAGAACTACAAGACACTACAAAGAAAGGATAAAACCATTGTATACAATGCAAAAATGTGCAGTGTGGACTGAAATAGTCACACACAAATCCCCGTCTTAAATCCTATATAGAATAAAGCAAAAATAAGCCGAGGTGCAGACACTACAATACTGTTAGCCATAAGCAATACACAAAACTGCGCAACAGGGTATAATACTTATCAGGGTACAGTCATGGTGGACCAGGGTACAGAAAAAACTGGACGTGTATCTCCAGACTCTGCTGGCTTCCTCAGGGGTGCTTAGGGTCTATGTACTAAGTCAAAGTTTATTTACATGATTAAATAAAGTAAGGGCTCTTTCACACTAGCGTTTTTGTTTTCCGGCATAGAGATCCGTCGTCGGGTCTCTATGCCAGTAAAAATCCTGATCAGGATTATCCCAATGCATTCTGAATGGAGAGAAATCCGTTCAGGATGCATCAGGATGTCTTCAGTTCAGGACCGGAACGTTTTTTGGCCGGAGAAAATACCGCAGCATGCTGCGCTTTTTGCTCCGGCCTGAAATCCTGAACACTTGCTGCAAGGCCGGATCCGGAATTAATGCACATTGAAAGGCATTAATCCAGATCCGGCCTTAAGCTAAAAGTTGTTTCGGAGCATCGCCGGATCCGACGTTTAGCTTTTTCTGACTGGTTACCATGGCAGCCAGGACGCTAAAGTCCTGGTTGCCATGGTAAAGTGTAGTGGGGAGCAGGGGTGCAGTATACTTACAGTCCGTGCGGCTCCCGGTGCGCTCCAGAGTGACGTCAGGGCGCCCCACACGCACGGATGCATCATAATGCGTGTTAATCCCATAACCCATAATTAAATATATTTATTAAATAAATAAAATAAACCCATGACAATTCATACAAAAATTATTATTCATCAATTTGGTGTATGATAATAAAATAAATTAATAAATTAATACATGTTTATTGAAAAAATAAATAAGATAGACATATAGAAATTCGTGAATAATTAATACATCCAAATTGATATAAAACTATAATATATCAATTTTGTTTCACCGAATCCCAAATTGCCTGCACCAGGAACCATGCGGGAAAAAAAAAAGGAGGAGGAGCATTCTCAAAAATAGTCATGAAAAACATATCCATGTTAAAGCTATATTTTACAGGCTCAATATAGTCCAATAGAGTATGGCCTAAAGGATGAAATCCAAGACTTGTGGTCCAATAGACGGCAATTCATATGCTGGGGGAACGAGAAAGAGAGTACAGGTACAAGACAACCAAAGGACAGAACGAGGAGAAATCCGTGACAAATCTGTGAAAAAATCTGTGAAAAAACGCATGTAGAGTGAATAATGCAAACAAAAAAAAAAACATAACCATATGATGAGTGACTGAAAACTTATATCGTAACTGTGTCTAAACTAGCCCGTACCCTACCCTATTCAATGTGCCCATAACTAAAATACCAAAAACAAAAAATCCCCAAAAAAATCCCCATTACCTATCTCACCTAGTCCTACCAAAAGGTGTTCTGTGATGTGCGAAAAAGTATATGTGTGCAACCCATTATAAATTAGATTAAATACTGTCTCCTCCAGACCTTGGCTGGGCAGTAGCTGCTGACTGTCGCTTTTCCTCGCTGAAAAGTGGAGCCGAGCCTACGGCATATAATAGTTCTCTCTCTGAGGGAACCGAAAATGACAGAGGAAGGTTCAGGATAGGTAGGGGCACAGTGTCTGCTCCTGGGCCATACCAACAAAGCATTGTGTCAGAGGAACCCACCAAATCTTGGCTGGGGGTGTCTGATGTCACTTGTGATGAACTCAAAGACCGAGTCAACCATTTAAGCATCGCTGGGTTGCTGGTCAAGACATGACCACTAGATGACACCAGGAGCTCAGGCCTCTCGCTGCGACTCTTTCTGCCAACCACCCCTTCTTCTGCTGCCTGGGACAGATACATTTTGGCCACTGCCCCTTCCCTTTGAAGGGCCTGTCACCTGTCTGTCTAACATACTGTATGATAAAATAATTAAATTCAAATTAAAATTAGGGATCGACCGATTATTGGAAGTATCAATATTATAGGCCGATATTCAGTATTTTGCAAGCTATCGGTATCAGCAACTAACCTTGCCAATATGCCGATAATGCATATAAACCTAATACTAGTGCGTGCTTTCATTATGGAGGGACGCACTAGCATGCATCACGTGCCGGTGAGCAGGGAATAAGTGCAGCAAGAGCTTCCGATACTCACCCTCCCTGGTCTTCTTTGATCCGGCCAGCGCTGCACTGTCCTGACCCCGTACAGCATCAGGACGTAGTGCGCGCACTATGACCTGACGCTGAACGCTGTCAGGTGACAGTGCAGCATCGGCTGGAGAACCCAGGGGAGCGAGACGCCGGACTCGGAGATGAAGAGGAGCCGTATCGCAGGAGAGGTGAGGAGTTTTTTATTTTATTCATCTGAGGTCTGATAGGGGTTAAATGTCTGATCTGAGGTCTGATGGGGGTTAATGGTCTTATCTGAGGTCTAATGGGGGTTAAAGGTCTGATCTGAGGTCTGATGGGGTTAAAGCTCTGATCTGAGGTCTAATAGGGATTAAAGGTCTGATATGAGGTCTGATGGGGTTAAAGGTCTGTCTGAGGTCTAAAAGGGATTAAGGTCTGATATGAGGTGTGATAGGGGTTAAATGTCTGATCTGAGGTCTGATAGGGATTAAAGGTTTGATCTGAGGTCTGATAGGGCTTAAAGATCTGATCTGAGGTCTGATAGGGATTAAATGTCTGATCTGAGGTCTGATAGGGGTTAAAGGTCTGATAGGGGTCAAAGGTCTGATCTGAAGTCTGATAGGGGTTCAAGGTCTTATCTGATGTATGGTAGGGGTTAAACGTCTGATCTAATGTCTGATAGGGGTTAATGAAGGTCTGATCTGAGGTCCAATAGGGGTTAATGAAGGTCTGATCTGAGGTCTGATAGGGGTTAATAAAGTCAGTGAGAAGGGTGGGATGGTGTGGAAATTGGCAATTGGCACTAGTATATTATAAATGTAAATTGACTACCAACTAAGGGCTTTATTAATTTATAATTTACAGTTATACTAGTGCCAAATGCAATTTTCCACCACCACCACTACCGCCCACCTCAGTGACTACCAACTAATATAATATGTATTATAAGATATAAAATATCGATATAAGTTATCGGCTATTGGCCTGAAAGTTAACAGATTATCGGTATCTGTATCGGCTCTAAAAAGCAATTAAGAAACGGCTAATGGGATATACGTATGTGAGAGGGTGAGGATATGAGGATATACCCTTAAGTGGAGCTGGGATTATTTGCAGGGTGCTCCAACACACAGGCTGCATCAATTCAGTGTTAGGAATTTATAGCCTGTTATTGCCAGTAGTACTAACTCCAGCCACCATATGCCGCTGTGTCCCTTGTGAGCTGGGCTGGACTGTGTTCTAAGGCTGCAGGAAGTAAGAAACTCTGTTTGTGCTGGGGGGGGGGGGGAGAGAGGAGTGTTCGGTGAAAGGAACAGAAAAGACGAGGACGTGTGGTGCAGGAGTCTTAGAGAGAATATTCAGTGTAAAGTATTGTTTCTTTGAGGAGCTGTGTTGGAGCTCTGAATCCGTACAGCAACTGATACCAGTAGTAGGAGCTTCCCTGTGACGACTTCAGGAAGGAAGGCTTCCACCTGCACCACGAGCCATAGCAGATCTGGATCTGGTGAGTCGTGAACAGCGTGCGCGCTAAAGGTAGAGGATCAACTTGTTTCTGTGTAGGCCTACACCGGTGACTCAGCGGCACAGTATCGACTTATAGTCTCTTCTCTGTGTGCCACCAGTTAGGTTTGTTCTTTCTCGCGGCACAGTAACGACTTGTAGGCTCTGATGTGCACGCCACCGCATTAGGTTCGTCCAGCCGGACAGGAACAATGACTTTGCATCTAGAGTATAAGGTATCTTTGTATTGCTGTGTGGTGTTGTGGTCTATAGAGGTTCCATCAGTCCTGAGTCTTATTTGCTGCCCGGTGATAAGTTTGTGAAACCTGTGCTGTGCCACCGGTGGATGTCACTGCAGACACTAGAGCGGATCCATAATGCTAAGGGGAGATAATATAGTTCTGGCAGTCGTACACATGGTCTTGCCTATATTTAAATTGGGAAACATCTTTCACTACATATTCCGGCGAGTGGTACAGC
The DNA here is from genome assembly GCA_033119425.1 of Bufotes viridis. NCBI lineage: Eukaryota > Metazoa > Chordata > Amphibia > Anura > Bufonidae > Bufotes > Bufotes viridis. The sequence goes on along the minus strand of CM065592.1, from coordinate 11,945,293 downwards.
ACCAGGATGAGTGCTCCCAGAACTGTAAATACATATACATATATTACCATACTGTTGTTTCTGTGTTTCCCGGGTTTGATTTGTTAGGAATAAAAGTACAAAGTTTCAACCCATGTGGCCTTGCTGTATACTGGGGAGCCCTCCATGTCCACGACTTACACGTATATTTCTTATTAATAGGCCACGTAAATGGCTGAATGCCAATTATGACAGATATTTTCTCCTTTTTTTCCTAATTCTACAACACAAAAAAAAACTGCTCATGGGACGTACGTATATTTTCTTTTTCTACACCACGTAAATTGTTATAGTACAATGTAACTTCACCGCTGAATGGTACTTATGACAGCAGCCTTCCCCTTTAACAGTGAGTTTCACAGCACACCACCCCTTTGACAGTCACCTCCACAGGGGTCCTCCCCCTTAGCAGTGACCTTTACAACAATCTGCCCCTTAACACTGACCTCCATAGCGGACCATTCCCTTAACTGTGACCTCCACAGCAGCCTGCCCCTAGCGTGGCCAGAAATCCAGTTTTAGGCCGGACAGTCCGACTTTCAGACTCCATGTCCTCCGTCTGGTGCAGAGCCTGGTCGGACACAGGGATGTCCTTTTGAACAGCTCACTCTCAGACAGCAGCACTGTGCTGTCTGAGCGTGAGCTGCAGGGAGAAAATCACCGTTCCTCCCACCCCTGCAGCTAATAGAAGTTGATTTTTTACTTCATTTTTTAAATTCCTGTCGGCTGAGGAGTGGGAGGGGCGTGGGCTTACTGGATCGGAGCCGTGGCTTGGCTGGACATTGGGGCGGGGTTTTAAGGGTGACTTGAATGGCCACCCTACCTGTGAACTCCACAGCACTCTGCTCCCTTAACATTGTCATCCACAGCGCCCTGCCCCTTTAAAACTGACCTGCAGCAGTAAAGAAAAATGGCCGAGTTGTTATTGAAACTTTGGGAAACAAGGTACTAAGTGCGATTAGGCCATGGCTTTACTTCAAAATTGATTATCCTGGTGACAGATTTCCTTTAAAGCTCATCTATAGCAGTGAAGAAACATGGCTGGGTTGTCATGGTTAACTGGAGTAAAACTGTGTGTGTGGAGATGAACTGCCAGCGAGCTTATATTGGATGATAAGGGTCATGTGACCAGGCTTCTATTGCTAATGCATTTTTTGGGAATATCTCAGGAACAGTATGTCCCAGAGAGCCGAGACCTGGTCTAAAACCTTCCCGGACACCTAATGTACACATGTGCCAAATTTCGTGATTGTAAATGCGACGGTGCGGATTCCTTTAGAGGACATAGATACATACATACACTCAGCTTTATATATTACATATTTATATATATATTTTTTTCTTTATTCCCCTATTACTACACCCCCCCCAAAAAAAAAGTTAAACAATGTAAAATCAATACAGAACGGCTAAAAGGACGTACGTATCTATCCTATTAATACACCCGCAAATGGCTGTAGTACAATATAACAGCAATTATGAAATATATTTTTCCTTTTTTTTTCCTAATAATGACCCCCCCACCCCCAAAACAATGTAAAATCAATGCAGAAAGGCTTATAGAACATACATATCTTTCCTATTTATACACCCCGTAAAGGGCTGTATCACACAGAACTTGCACCCCAATCACAAGCAAGGTTTGCTGGAATTAGTGATGTATCATATAGTGCAAACAACCTAAAAACTATTTGGATCCCCAATAAGTGCATCTAGGTGTAATAGTATTGATCCTTTTGCACCCTGTTCTCCTTTTATAGTGTAGATGATTCCTCCCTATCCTTTCCCTATACCGTGACTAATCTTTAGCTGAACCTGTAAATCGTTTTTTAGCGCAATAAAGTCGTTCCTATCACTGTGCCTAGCGCCTGCTGACGTCTCTCCCTGCACTAAGCACACTGGAAAATGGCTGAATCCAAAACACCTGGGGGTATTTATAGCGCTGTGACATCGCAGGGCTAGCTGGCTGCTGACTGGCTGTATGCATGGCATAGTGGGTGATCCCTCGTTCCCAGAGTTCCTTGCTCCATGTCCTAACATGTGCAGCAGCCATTTTAGGAAAAAATGGGATTCGTTGCCACGAAGCTTGAGGAAATTCAGATTCAGTGCTAATCGAATATTTCCTAAAATTCGGATCGAATTCCACTTCATCAACCTTGATTCGCTCATCTCTTGTGTTATATATATATTTTTTCTTATATTAAAGAGGACCATTCATGACTTCTAAAGATATCAACTAAGGATGCTCACATGGAGAGCGGCGCCCAGGGATCTCCCTGCACTTACTATTATCCCTGGGCGCCGCTCCATTCTCCCGGTATAGGCTCCGGTATCGATGCTCACCAAGTTATAGTAGGCGGGGACTTGGTGGAATTGGTTATAGTAGGCGGAGCCTGCCCTTCATCTCCTTCTCCCCGGCTGTAGTGCTGGCCAGTCGCAGCGCAGAGCTCATAGCCTGGGAGTTTTTTTTTGGGAGAAGGAGGTGAAGGGAAGGCTCCGCCCACTATAACTTAGTGAGCACAGATACCGGAGCCTATACCGGGGTATGAATGGTCCTCTTTAACACATTTAAATGTAATAAATATGAAAAAGTTGAAGATGTCAGGGAGGGGTCAAAAACTTTTTTTAAAAGCAGTGTATGTAATACTTTGGGTTTCAGAATACATTTTTATCCACATGTAGGATAAGAGTCATATAACTGAGAAGGAAAAATAAACCTCGTCATTTATTGATACATTTTTACTAGAACCTTGTTGATTGTGTTTTTAACCTCCCTGTTATTAAGACTGTAGATGAGAGGATTTAACATTGGAGATATAATAACATAAAATATGGAGCTGTATTTCTCCTGATCTGAGGAGTACATGGATGAGGGACCAAAGTACAATGGCATTGCTGTCCCAAAATACAAAGTCACCACTCCTAGATGGGACGTACAAGTGGAAAACGCCTTAGACCTTCCTGCAGAGTGAATCTTTAGTACAGAGGATAGGATACAAAGGTAGGACAGTAATATAAGAACAAGAGGAAGAAGAAGAGTGATAAAACTGAAGATAAAGATCTGAAGTTCATCGGTAGAGATGTCCTCGCATGATAATTTTAGGACAGCCAATATCTCGCACATGAAGTGGTTGATTTGGTTGGAGCATATAGTAACCGGAGACACGATCGAAGGGACAGTACAAGGAATAAAGGTTAAGATGGATACTAGAGCCATAAGCTTATAACAATTGCTCCAACACATGAGGGTGTGGTAGTGGAGAGGGTGGCATATGGCGATATACCGATCATAGGCCATCACAGCAAGAAGCTGGCACTCTAACCCTTCCACTACAACAATGACATAGATCTGAATGGCACATGAAAATCTTGAGATGATCCGTTCAGTGGAGAAAAGATCTGCTAATAATCTTGGCAAAACCGTTGTCGAATAACACAAGTCAAGTATGGATAACACGCAAAGAAAAAAGTACATGGGTTTATGTAACTGGGCATTGGTAATGATGAGAATTATCATAAGGCTGTTACCGATAAATGTTACTATGTAGATAATAAAACATAAGATGAATATTACACCATTTATTTTTGGATTCATGGTAAATCAAAGCAATATAAATTCTGTGATAATGGTCTCATTTTTTGGCTTCATTCTTTGAGTTATTACAATCTGTACTTTAAAAGTTAAAGTAATAAAAATATACAAAACTTATTCCTGTGGAGTATTTTTTAGATACAAAGTGATAAATAATATTGAAAAGTCAATTCCAGTTTCCTTTAAGCTGAAAAGTCTCCAAGTTTGAAAATCCACCATGTTGTTTTATTTAACTCAGACAGCACGAGACTGAAAATATTCTCTAAAACAATAAAAAATAAATCAGAATGATTCACCTCTTAACCGAAACATTGCCTGTGGAATAAAGAGGGTCACCTATATTCTCACTAAAGCTGGAGTGCTGCCTCGTCTTTGGATTTATATATATATATATATATATATATATATATATATTTATATATTATAATAATTCCGGCAGCATTCGCCTTTATGGTTTATCAGGTGCACGCGTCTCAGCCTTGACATCAGGCATGTATATCCGTGAAAAATCAAAGCAGCACTCTTCTTGTGAAAAAAACCGCAGTGTCTTTATTCACACATGTGACACAAAATACAGTAAGCAACGTTTCAATCCCCTTCCGGGATCCTTCTCAAGCCAAGTGTACAGATCATTCTGGTGTCTATATACATATCCAGCTTTTCATTACATGTGTACATAATTATTTAATCAAGTGATTACAATTAATAACAGATGATACAAAGTTAAGTGTTGTTAAAAAAATTCAGTCCATTCAAATATTTCAAATATCTTCTCATATTGTGTTCTTGGTACATATCCCCATAGATGTCTTTGTATGAAGTGCTTTGTGCCAGCACAGTGCACCCTCACATAAAAATCTATATAAACAATCACATATTACAACAAAGTGCAAGTGCGTTTTAAAACCACAATAAAATCCCTTGGCTATAGTTAGTTCATGAGTTCATCAGGACAAAGAGACGCGTTCTGCAATTCTATGCAATTCATCCAGCTTGCTGTTTTTTTTGTTTGAAAAAACGCATAGTGTGAACACCATCCATCTGCCAGGTACATAAATGTTTATATATATATATATATATATATACGCTCATTCCGTCGTCATATCTCGTGGTGTGGACCAGCCTGCACAGAAATCCAGTGACGTGAGTGCATATAAAGCCACTGCAGTATTAAAAAATAGAACACTTTTTTCAATTTTTTTAAAAAAACACCTTTTTTTGGATCATTTTTTATCCTCGTACTCGCTATATTCATGTAATTATACCTTTATTCTACAATGCAACTCACTGCCCTGATAGTTTGTGCGCAGTCATTCATCCACACCACATCAGTAGCGCTTCACAACAAACTATCGCATGCTTGAAAGTCGGTGTGAATTACCGCCAATACCCACATGCGACATTGTGTATAAATACCATCTAAGTCAAATATCGCATAAAGAATTATTGGCATTATTAAATCACCTTGCAGAACGCCTCTCTCGTCCGCTTAATCCACATATCTGTAATACAGAAAAAAATATCATTATCTATGAAACAATTCATATCTGGTCTCTACACTCAATGTAATGATGTATCTGGAGATCATGCAACGGGAGCCCATGCCCTCTATCTCATACCCACTGTAACACGGTAATCTACATTTAACCCATGGGGTTTCAATGTACCCAGACGATGTATCCATTTTAATTCGCATTTCTTCAAAAGAGTAAGTCTATCCCCTCCTCTTTTCAAAACATTAACTCTTTCTAAAATCATGAATTTCAGATCCTGTTCCTTATGCTGTTTCTCCGAAAAATGTTCAGCCACAGGAAGATCTTTCCTTTTATCTCTGATAGACTGTCGATGGTTATTTAATCTCGCCTTGATATCACACATGGTCTCCCCTACATAGAGCAAGTGACATGGGCATTGGGCACCATAATACGTGTACTACCCACGAAGAATCACAAGTAAAATATTCTTTAATATCAAATCGTTCCCCTGTCTGTGGATGCGTGAATTCCCTACCCTTCTGTAGATACTTGCAATTCACACATCGCAAACATGGGTAACAACCTGTCCTCTTAGATTTAAATAGAGTCTGTTGGATTTGTTTTTTGTGACCCTCTACCTCTGCTCTAACAATCCTATCTTTGATATTCCTGGAACGTTTGTACGACATCAAAGGAGGTGCAGCGAAGGCCGAAATTGCAGGGAATCCGCTCCTCAATGCCCCCCAATGTGAACGCACAATACGCCCCACTGCCGGACTTAGTTCATTAAATGTCGTTACAAATGGTATACTCTCCATATTTTGTTTCGTTTTAACTTTTAACAAAGTATCACGAGTTATTTGGTCAGCTTTACTCCAATTCTCCTGGATAACCTTTTAGGGTAACCTCTTTTTCAAATGAGTTTTCCAATTTTTTTAAAGCACCTTCCGCATGTTCCTCATTGTCTACAATTCTTTTTACTCTCAACATTTGGCCGTAAGGTAGTGACCTAATCGTTTTTCGTGGGTGTCCACTCGAAAAATGTAAAATCGTATTTTTATCTGTCGCTTTCATATTTAAATCTGTATGTAGGCTCCCTTTATCCACATATACCTGCGTGTCTAAGAATTGCACCCGTTCACTGGAGACTGTTAATGTAAATTTTATGTTGATATCCATGTTATTTAAAAAAAATCGAGAAATACATGTAGTGAATCACTTGTACCCTTCCAAACAATGAACCTGTCATCTATGTATCTCCACCACCCAAGCACATTGCTGAAGTGGGGAGAGACATAGATGACGCGTTCCTCCAATGATCGCACAAAAATATTTGCATAAGTGGGCGCGACGTTAGACCCCATCGCCGCGCCCACCCTCTGCACGTAATACCTGTCTTGAAAAGCAAAATAATTATATCGTAACGTAATCTCCAACATATCCAGCATGAATCTCCTTGCTTGTTCCGTATATTGGGAATATTGTAACATATCACGTACCGCTTCAACTCCCTGTTCATGCCCTATTGATATATACAGCAAGACAATATCGAAGGACGCCAATATCACATCTTCTGTAAAAAGTCTCCAGTGTTTCTGACATACGACCTTGCTTCCACCACGAATTGCCTCAGTGCTCTGTCCAAAAAAATCGCAATATTAGACAAGATTGATCCCCTGCCCGAAATAATCGGGCGACCAGGTGGGTCAATCAGGCTCTTGTGGATTTTTGGAAGAACATATATCAGAGGAGTTACTGGAGACTTCACCACCAAAAACTGCGCCAATTGTGCATCTATTGTACCTTCATTTAAGGCCACATTGATTTTCTCCTCAATAATTTTCGTAATCTCAAACTTAGGGTCCCTCGACACCGCCTCATACGTATCATTGGCAGACAATTGTCTATCTATCTCCTGGACGTATTTGGGGGTGTCCATCACCACGATCGCACCCCCCCTTGTCAGCGGGTTTAATGGTGAGATCGTAGTTTCTGGACAACCTCTCCAATGCATCCATTTCAACTTTAGTGACATTCGGTCGCGTCAAAGGTTGACCACATACATTATCTTTAAGTTGTGCAATATCCCTTTTAACTGACTCCATAAACGTCTCAAGAGCATGCGAATTTATCACAGGTGTAAAATCATTTTTTACAAATAAATGCTTTAAAGTCAAATTTGACTGTGGGCTATTATCCACATCATGTAATTCCATGGGTCTGAAGTCACACCACACCCTCAGTTTCGGAGTTCTGAAGAGGTGGTGTAAGTCCAGATCCAACTGGAACCAGTCCATCTTTGCCTGTGGACAAAATGTTAAATCTTTGTTCAAAATGTTTAGTTCATGTTCATCAAGTATGTGTGAAGATATATTTACCACTATGGTATTCATTTCTTTTTCGAGACCTTGGACGTCGTGTTGCGAGAAGTCCCTTGCGGTTTGCTGTTTTCTAGATCTTCCGTGCCGGCGCCCACCTCGTCTTATATTTTTGACCTGGGGGTAGCACAGTAGCGTCGCCTAAAAAAGGCTGGTTGTTATCCATCTCATACTTTGTTTGTTTCAGTTACAGAAGATGTGATATTGGCGTCCTCGATATTGTCTCGCTGTATACATCAATAGGGCATGAACAGGGACTTGAAGCGGTATATGATATGTTAAAATATTCCCAATATACGGAACAAGCGAGGAGATTCATGCTGGATATGTTGGAGATTACATTACAATATAATTATTTTGCTTTTCAAGACAGGTATTACGTGCAGAGGGTGGGCGCGGCGATGGGGTCTAACGTCGCGCCCACTTATGCAAATATTTTTGTGCGATCATTGGAGGAACGCGTCATCTATGTCTCTCCCCACTTCAGCAATGTTCTTTGGTGGTGGAGATACATAGATGACGTGTTCATTGTTTGGAAGGGTACAAGTGATTCGCTACATGAATTTCACGATTTTTTAAATAACATGTATATCAACATAAAATTTACGTTAACAGCCTCTAGTGAACGTGTGCAATTCTTAGACACGCAGGTATATGTGGATAAAGGGAGCCTACATACAGATTTAAATATGAAAGCGACAGATAAAAATACGATTTTGCATTTTTCGAGTGGACACCCGCGAAAAAAGATTAGGTCACTACCTTATGGCCAAATGTTGAGAGTAAAAAGAATTGTGAACAATGAGGAACATGCGGAAGGTGCTTTAAAAAAATTGGAAAACTCATTTGAAAAAAGAGGTTACCCTAAAAAGGTTATCCAGGAGAATTGGAGTAAAGCTGACCAAATAACTCGTGATACTTTGTTAAAAGTTAAAACGAAACAAAATATGGAGAGTATACCATTTGTAACGACATTTAATGAACTAAGTCCGGCAGTGGGGCGTATTGTGCGTTCACATTGGGGGGCATTGAGGAGCGGATTCCCTGCGATTTCGGCCTTCGCTGCACCTCCTTTGATGTCGTACAAACATTCCAGGATCCAGGAATATCAAAGATAGGATTGTTAGAACAGAGGTAGAGGGTCACAAAAAACAAATCCAACAGACTCTATTTAAATCTAAGAGGACAGGTTGTTACCCATGTTTGCGATGTGTGAATTGCAAGTATCTACAGAAGGGTAGGGAATTCACGCATCCACAGACAGGGGAACGATTTGATATTAAAGAATATTTTACTTGTGATTCTTCATGGGTAGTATACATATTATGGTGCCCAATGCCCATGTCACTTGCTCTATGTAGGAGAGACCACGTGTGATATCAAGGCGAGATTAAATAACCATCGACAGTCTATCAGAGATAAAAGGAAAGATCTTCCTGTGGCTAAATATTTTTCGGAGAAACAGCATAAGGAACAGGATCTGAAATTCATGACTTTAGAAAGAGTTAATGTTTTGAAAAGAGGAGGGGATAGACTTACTCTTTTGAAGAAATGCGAATTAAAATGGATACATCGTCTGGGTACATTGAAACCCCATGGGTTAAATGTAGATTACCGTGTTACAGTGGGTATGAGATAGAGGGCATGGGCTCCCGTTGCATGATCTCCAGATACATCATTACATTGACCAGATATGAATTGTTTCATAGATAATGATATTTTTTCTGTATTACAGATATGTGGATTCAGGGGATGGGAGAGGCGTTCTGCAAGGTGATTTAATAATGCCAATAATTATTTATGCAATATTTGACGTAGATGGTATTTATAAACAATGTCGCATGCGGGTATTGGCGGTAATTCACACCGACTTTCAAGCATGCGATAGTTTGTTGTGAAGCGCTACTGATGTGGTGTGGATGAATGACTGCTCACGAACTATCAGGGCGGTGGGTTGCATTGTAGAATAGAAGTATAATTACATGAATATAGCGAGTACGAGGATAAAAAATGATCCAAACAAAAGGTTTTTTAAAGAAGTTTTTTTTTTTTTTAATGTTCTATTTTTTAATACTGCAGTGGCTTTATATGCACTCACGTCACTGGATTTCTGTGCAGGCTGGTCCACACCACGAGATATGACGACGGAATGAGCGTATATATATATATATATATATATATATATATATAAATTTATGTACCTTGCAGATGGATGGTGTTCACACTATGCGTTTTTTCAACCAAAAAAAACAAGCTGGAAGAATTGCATAGAATTGCAGAACGCGTCTCTTTGTCCTGATGAACTCATGAACTAACTATAGCCAAGGGATTTTATTGTGGTTTTAAAACGCACTTGCACTTTGTTGTAATATGTGATTGTTTATATAGATTTTTATGTGAGGGTGCACTGTGCTGGCACAAAGCACTTCATACAAAGACATCTATGGGGATATGTACCAAGAACACAACATGAGAAGATATTTGAAATATTTGAATGGACTGAATTTTTTTAACAACACTTAACATTGTATCATCTGTTATTAATTGTAATCACTTGATTAAATAATTATGTACACATGTAATGAAAAGCTGGATATGTATATAGACACCAGAATGATTTTGGTCTGTACACTTGGCTTGAGAAGGATCCCGGAAGGGGATTGAAACGTTGCTCATTTTGTGTCACATGTGTGAATAAAGACACTGCGGTTTTTTCAAAAGAAGAGTGCTGCGTTGATTTTTCATGGAGATATATATATATATATATATATATATATATATATATATATCATCATATGTGCCACATATGCGTGATATGACTTACCAGAATGATGATCTATTACAAATACCTTTCAAAAATAAAAATACATGCATTGAACATTCCAAAAATCTGTTGAACATTGGGCTTTAATCTGAGCCGTCCAATCTCTTATCCTTCATAAATACAATTAGATGGCCATTAACTGTTTACCATACTTGCAAACCATTTCTTTCCTTTTACCTAGTGGATATCTCACAGGATTTGCCATAAATTACAGTACACAGGGTTTTCCCATTAAGTAAAGTGGTGGTATTGCAATTAGATATAAAATATGGCATCACATGCTTATCCTCTGTGGTCACTTAATTTGGGCCATTCTACAGTGGATGACCGACAGGGAAAACAGTGCATCTAATCAGTTAATCCCTTTAATCTCAAGTTTAATAGGACTACCAGCACTTGGAGTCCCACAGATCAGAAAGTGATGACATTAAAATATCCATGTTGTAAGGATCAGTAATTCCATGACTTGTGGGGAGTAATTTGGCAATTAGGCCCTGGATCCATGAGAAAACATAGGTGTAATGCTGCTGGGTCACTCACATGGACAGATTAATTAGAATTTCAAAGTAACCGCTATTTCCATTAGAGGGAGTAGAGAGTTAACCAGCAATTAGAGAGTGCCTCTCTTTAGAAAGGCTGGGTCTGGAGAAGAGATATAACAAGAGTAGAAGCTGCCAGAGGATGAAGGGTAGCTACCTGTGTCATCGTCAGCAATAGGGATAGGTCCTCCCCAAAAACAGAGACAAAGAAAGTGGTTGATCAACAAATAGAGTTACCAGGAAGAAACAGTGCTAGAGACTAGGTGTGAGGCTATGATCTGTGCGGCAGGGTGGGCCTATGGAGAGTCATGTGCAGGTTGTGTCAAGAGATATCCCTGTATCTCAGAGATATACAGACTGTTAAAGAGGAAAGGAGAGGCACTTCCACCGACACAATTCTAATCTGTGAGTTGGGTCATGGACGCAAGTACCAAAGTTTCTGTACTGTTCGAGAAATGTGCCTATCTTTTGAAAAGACTGTGTGTATTCATCCGGAGCCGTGCTGTTATATTGACGTAAAGTTTACTTCTTTCACTGTACTCCAGCTGTATATTGACAATCACATGAAACTCTCCATTACATGCCCTACACTAAGCACACAAGTAAGGCATGATCAAGTTGTCTCCCCTAGAGAAGACCAAATGGAGAGAGAGAGAGAGCAAAAGAAAGAGAGTGTTTTCTAAGCAATTGGGGTACTTCCGATTAAGCTCAAATTCTTCTGAATCTGCCCCGTCAAATTTTTTTTGCAAGACACACAATGAATACAGTATGAACCCCCTGAATGGCACCAAATAGTCTACAATTCCTCCTTTATAAAGATTGGAAAAAATTAGAAAATATTATGGTTTTTATTTTGGCTGCTTGTCATTGGCACAAGGGTCTTCACATCTGTTAAAAATTACTTCATCTTTTTGGAGGTGTTTCTACCCAATACCATTTGTCCTATCAGCTGAAGAAGACATGTAACTACAGCGTCCAATAACTAACCGCAGTGGTCACATCAATAGGTGGACTCAGCACTGCTGTGGATGGTGATTGGCTGGTAGAAATGGAAAGCTATTGGAACAGGGTAAGGATGAGCAAAGTTATTAAAATTAATTTCATTCCGATTGTTGCAGATTGGCAAAAAAGAAATTTGATTCTGGTATGAATCGGTTCTACCTTGAATTGAAAAAGTGAGACTAAGGAAAGGTGTGGTTCCTAATGCCTACTAGGCACTCTCCATAAGAGGAAAATCTATGTATCTCTCTTTCTCTCGATTCACTCAAATTTTTCTGGAAGAAATTCTGAGGAATCAGAATTTTTGACAACAATTTGGGACAAATTTCAATTCTATAGAATCGATTCACTCAATTCTAGTGCCTGGTCATTGGGGAATTCTATAAGTCATTTTTTGGACTGAAAAAATTCCTTTAATATTGTAATATCCTTGTCACTATTAAAATTGGGTCAACTATTGAAGGTTATTGTATGGCCTAAGCTAAGATTAGCAACATTGGCACTCATAATAGTAAAGAGGTATCTCAAACAGCATTGAAGAAAGGAGCAGGATTGTTGGACGAGAACTCAATAGACCCTGTAAAGCATACCCTCTCATGCTTAGAGGAATTGAAGGAAACCAGTTCCATCAAGGACTTCCCTTAAAATTTTTTAGAATATGTAACAGAAAATGGGTGTGGACCCACTGTGCCAACTAGCCAGTTTGACGTTGGGCTAAACCTAAGGGCATTGTTCTAGTGGTTCCCTGGTATTTACCGTTTAACCTCTATACAGGGATCTCTGACCCCCCTTCAGGGGTGAGAGACTCCAGTGCGAAGAAACAAGGACTCAGGCAAAATGCATAGTCTGAGCACAGTCCAAGATCAGAGTGGGCTGGGAACGTGCATATTCTAGCAGTTCCAAGGTCGAGTCAGGTGGCAAGGAGCAGAAATGATAGACAGGCAAGGTATAGTACATCAGTAGTCAAACAAGAGAACACACTTTTGCTGGTTACGACAAACTAGAGAACATAAAAGCTCATACATGGAGTTGGATCAACAGCCTAAACAGGGAAGCTGATGAGCACCTTAATTAGCAGCTGGAAAAAGATCATCAGCATTAGTGCTGTAAAGAATTTCACTTACCCTTCCCAGTACAAAAAGGGAGAGTATAGTTCTGCCTGCACCTACAGACATGGGCCACCAGCCTGAGAGAATAATACAATTACGTAGAAGTTATGTCTACCACGTGCTCTCCTCACGCAGTTCACAGTATTTGACTTCTTCCAGGTAAATACTTGGATACATACTTACTTTTTTACCAAAGCAGGACTAATAATAATCAGCAAATCAGAATAAAGACCTAAACACAAAAAAATTACAGGTAAGAAAAAATAAAAAGTAACATTAGTCATGAAAGATCTTATTCCTGCCCCATCCACAGAAGATCTGCACGGTAATGCGGGTTATATATAGTTCCATAAAGGCACCATAATCCTTTGTAAGCACTGGAGACTAATTACGCTCTAGGCATAGATACAAATAAATACATAAGGGGAGGTCAATCAAATAAATTATAACCCATGAGTAACAGATGTGTTTTAAGATTAACTAAAAAAAATAGAAACCCACGTAAGCGGATGAATGTGATAGAGGGAAAAATTCTGTTCAGGTGGAAGGATTTTATGTATCTTCTAGTTGTAGTAGCTGCAGTAGTATTTCTGTATGTACGGCCTCCATATTGGTGGAACCTGTGATGGGATTGGACCAAGATTTTCAATAAAAACATGATGTCAGTTGGTGCAAGTAGGCTTGGCACCAACTAACATCATGGCTAAATGTGGACAGCGATCCATTGTCCTAAGCCAACAGTAATGAAACTTTCACCCATGAGCACAGTTTGCGAATTAGGGATCCGCAAAAAAAACGGATGACGTCCGTATGGCATCTTTTTGATCCATTGTAACAATGCCTATCTTTTTTGATCCATTGTAACAATGCCTATCTTTGTCCCCAAAATGGACAAGAATAGGACATGTCTTATTGCGGGGCCACGGAATGGAGCAACGGATGCGGACAGCACATGGAGTGCTGTCTGTATCTTTTTCGGCCCCATTAAAGTGAATGGGTCCGCACACGAGACGCAAAAAATGCAACTAGGATGCGGAACCAAATAACGTTCGTGTGAAGAGTTGAGCGCACACTGGAAGTTCGGGTTCGACGGGTTCGGTCGAACTTCACAAAAAAGTCAATGGGGACCTGAACTTTTGAGCACTAAAATGTCTGTAAAAAAGTCCTGGAAAGGGCTAGAGGGCTGCAAAAGGCAGCAAAATGTGGGTAAGTGTCCTGCAAACAAATGTGGATAGGGAAATGACTGAAAATAAAATAAACTAAATAAAAAATAAAAATAAAAATCTTGATCTAGGAGGAGGAAATAAAATAAAATAAAGTTTATTCCTCTATGCGTCAATCTTGTTGTAGTGATGACTGAGCTTGTGCGCACGTTTGGGAGATTCGGATTGCTGTGTTGAGACTCTTAGGTGAGGCTCTGCGGTGTATTTTGTAGCTGGTCTCCCTGAGATCAGCTATTGTTGTGTTTACGTTTGGGAGATTGCAGACGATGGCGGTTTTTCAAAGCCTATGGTCATGCTGAGGTAGTTCAGTGACAGTTAAGTGACCTAGAAAACAATGATTCTGCAGTGTGGGCCCATTGTTGGCCTAGTAGGCTTTAACGATCACCTTAGAGGATCACAATGAAAATTAATGTTTTTTCTATGAAAAATTATCCAGCCGATCGCTTTTGGTCTGTTCACAATGAAGCAACGACCTTATCATCTGGGGTGTGCCAACATTGCCAACACACTCATAGAGGTGATCGTTTCATTGTGATACGCAAGCCCCTTCATCACAACAAGGTAACGATCACGAAGGGGAATTGCCACATGTATGTTTTTGTTTACCAGGCAGAAAGTGTACTAAAACATTGCGGCTTGAACCTTAGTTGGTGGCAGAGAAGTCAAGCAAGTCATCCGGAATGCAGAGATTAAATACTGCAGCATGGGGACTATTTTTTGCCCAAGGCATCTCATCAGGCCTTTTTTAGTCAAATGTATCCCCCACTGTCAGTCCCTTCGGTATCCATGCCTCATTCATCTTAATAAAGGTGAGGTAATCAACACTTTTTTGACTTAGGCGACTTCTCTTGTCAGTGACAATACCTCCTGATGTGCTGAGGGTCCTTTCTGACAGGACACTTGAAGCGGGGCAGGCCAGAAGTTTTATCGCAAATTGGGATAGCTCAAGCCACAGGTCAAGCCTGCACACCCAGTAGTCAAGGGGTTCATCGCTCCTCAGAGTGTCGATATCTGCAGTTAAGGCAAGGTATTCTGCTACCTGTCGGTCGAGTCGTTCTCTGAGGGTGGACCCTGAAGGGCTGTTGCGATAGGTAGGACTTAAAAAGCTCTGCATGTCCTCCATCAACAACACGTCTGTAGAGCGTCCAGTCTTAGCCGGAGTGGTCATGGTAGGAGGAGGATTAATTTCACCTATTCCCCTGTTAGATTCCCGTTGTGCTCTGACATGACCTTTATATGCTGTGTAAAACATACTTTTTAACTTGTTTTGGAACTGCTGCATCCTTTCCGACTTCCGGTAATTCGGTAACATTTCAGCCACTTTCTGCTTAGTCTAGTAGCGTGGCCACCCAGTACAGGTCGTTCTCCTTCAGCCTTTTTATACGAAGATCCCTCAACAGGCATGACAGCATGAAAGACCCCATTTGCACAAGGTTGGATGCAGAGCTACTCATGTCCCATTCCTCGTCCTCACTGATGTCATTAAAGGTCTGTTCTTCCCCCCAGCCACGTACAACACCACGTGTCCCAGAAAGGTGACAACAATGAGCACCCTAGGATGCCTGCTGTGGTTGGTCTTCCTCCTCCTCAAAGCCACATTCCTCCTCTGACTCCTCTTCCTCAGACTCCTCTTCCAGCGTTGCCGCAGGTCCAGCAAGCGATGATAATAAAGCTGTTTCTGGTGGTGATGGTGACCACAACTCTTCCTCTTCACGCTCATCTACGGCCTGATCCAGCACTCTTCGCAGGGCACACTCCAGGAAGAAAACAAATGTCAGGAGGTCGCTGATGGTGCTTCAGTGCGACTGACTAGGTTTGTCACCTCCTCAAAAGGACGCATGAGCCTAGAGGCATTGCGCATGAGCGTCCAGTAACGTGGACAAAAAATACCCAGCTCCACAGAGGCTGTTCTAGAACCCCGGTCATAAAAATACTCGTTGACGGCTTTTTCTTGTTGGAGCAGGCGGTCGAACATTAGGAGTGTTGAATTCCAATGTGTCAGGCTGTCGCAAATCAGGCGCCTTACTGGCATGTTGTTTCGCCGCTGAATATCAGAAAAGTGCTCCATGGCCGTGTAGGAATGCCTGAAATGGCCACACGCCTTCCTTTAAGCCTGGGTACTTACACACAAAGCGTTGTACGATCAGATTCAACACATGTAAAAGTAAATTCCCCATTAAAAGTGACCTGTCTGACCCAGGATGAAGTACAACAGCGACTTAAAAAGATTAAAATAGACAAATCGCCAGGACCGGATGGCGTACATCCCCTTATCCTAAGGGAATTAAGTGATGTCATAGCCAGATCTTTATTTCTGATATTTACGAACTCTATACTGACAGGGAATGTTTCACAGGATTGGCGCATAGCAAATGTGGTGCCAATATTCAAAAAGGGTCCATAAACAGAGCCTGGAATTTATAGGCCGGTAAGTTTAACATCTATCGTTGGTAAACTGTTTGAAGGGTTTCTAAGAGATGCTATTTTGGAGTATCTCAATGAAAATAAGCAAATAACGCCATATCAGCATGGCTTCATTAGGGATCGGAAGCATTTGACACTGTACCTCATAAAAGGTTAGTATATAAAATGAGGATGCTCGGACTGGGAGAAAATGTCTGTATGTGGGTAAGTAACTGGCTGAGTGACAGAAAACAGAGGGTGGTTATTAATGGTAGATACTCAGATTGGGTCACTGTCACTAGTGGGGTACCTCAGGGGTCAGTATTGGGCCCTATTCTATTCAATATATTTATTAATGATCTTGTAGAAGGCTTGCACAGTAAAATATCAATTTTTGCAGATTACACTAAACTGTGTAAAGTAATTAACACTGAAGAGGACAGTTTTCTGCTACAGAGGGATCTGGATAGATTGGAGGCTTGAGCAGAGAAATGGCAGATGAGGTTTAACACTGACAAATGTAAAGTTATGCACTTGGGAAGGAATAATGCAAGTCACCCGTACATATTAAATGGTAAAACACTCGGTAACACTGATATGAAAAAGTATCTAGGAATTTTAATAAACAACAAATTAAGCTGCAAAAACCAGTGTCAAGCAGCTACTGCCAAGGCCAATAAGATATTGGGTTGCATCAAAAGGGGCATAGATGCCCATGATAAGAACATACTCCTACCACTTTACAAATCTCTAGTCAGACCACACATGGTGTACTGTGTACAGTTCTGGGCTCCTGTGAACAAGGCAGACATAGCAGAGCTGGAGAGGGTTCAGAGGAGGGCAACTAAAGTAATAACTGGAATGGGGCAACTACAGTACCCTGAAAGATTATCAAAATTAGGGTTATTCACTTTAAAAAAAAGACAGCTGAGGGGAGATCTAATAACTATGTATAAATATATCACGGGTCAATACAGAGATCTGTCCCATCATTTATTTATCCCCAGGACTGTGACTGTGACGAGGGGACATCCTCTGCGTCTGGAGGAAAGAAGGTTTGTACACAAACATAGAAAAGGATTCTTCACTGTAAGAGCAGTGAGACTATGGAAATCTCTGCCTGAGGAGGTGGTGATGGTGAGTACAATAAAGGAATTCAAGAGGGGACTGGATGTATTTCTGGAGTGTAATAATATTACAGGATATAGCTACTAGAGAGGGGTCGTTGATCCAGAGAGTTATTCTGATTGCCTGATTGGAGTCGGGAAGGAATTTTTTTCCCCTTATGTAGGGAAAACTGGCTTCTGCCTCACAGGGTTTTTTTTCCTTCCTCTGGATCAACTTGTAGGAAAAAGGCCGAACTGGATGGACAAATGTCTTTTTTTGGTCATATATACTATGTTACTATGTTACATGTGCCATGCACGCCAAATTCAATGCCGCCAACAGATTGCTTCCGTTGTCACACACCACTTTGCCGATCTCCAGTTGGTGCGGGGTTAGCCGCTGATCCACCTGTGCGTTTAGGGCGGACAGGAGTGCTGGTCCGGTGTGACTCTCTGCTTTCAGGCAAGTCAACCCCAAGGCGGCGTGACTGTCGTATTCGGGATGTGGAATAGCCCCCGGGGAGCTGGGCGGTGCAGTTGATGTGGAACAAGACGCAGCAGTAGAAGAGGACTCAGCCGAGGAGGTTAGCAAAGAGGATGGAGTAGGAGGAGTAGAGGTGGTGGAAGCAGGCCTGCCTGCAAGTCGTGGCGATGTCACCACTAACTCCGCTGCAGAGCCACGCATTCCATGCTTGGCAGCCGTCAGCAGGTTATACTTGCCCTGACCGTTCTTTGCAGACCAGGTATCAGTGGTCAGATGGACCCTTGCCCCAACACTGTGTGCCAGACATGCCATGACTTCCTTTTCCACAATAGAGTACAGGTTGGGGATTGCGTTTTGTGGAAAAAAAATTTGGCCGGGTATCTTCCACTGCGGTGTACCAATAGCTACAAATTCTTTGAAGGCCTCAGACTCCACCAGCTTGCATGGTAAAAGCTGACGGGCTAAGAGTTCTGTCAAGCCAGCTGTCAGATGCCGGGCAAGGGGGTGACTCTGTGACATTGGCTTCTTACACTCAAACATTTCCTTTACAGACACCTAACTGTGTGCAGGTGAGCAGGAACTGCTGAAGGTGAGAGGCGGAGTGGCAGTTGGTTGAGAGGGGGAAAGGAGGACAGCAGTGGTTGACGTGGCTGAAGATGCTGGACCAGGAGGAGGATGGTGGCTTTGAGTTTATGTGCTGCTTGTACTCATGTGTTGATCCCATAGGCGTTTGTGATGTGAGATCATGTGCCTTCGCAAAGCAGTTGTACCTAGGTGGGTGTTGGACTTCCCACGACTCAAAAAAAATGCCACACTGCTGAGCTTTGCAATGACGGCATTCTGGTGGTGGCCACAGCATGTGTTGATTGGCGAGCTGTCTGGATGACCCCGGGTGTCGATACATGCTGTCTGACTGTGCCACTAGCTCCTTGAGACGACCTCCCCCTGCTTCCAACTCGTCTCCTCCTCCTCTCTGTCTCCCCATCTGAACTTTCCACCTGTTCTTCTTCTCTTCAAGCGGGCACCCACGTGACATCCACGGACACATCGTCATCATCAACCTCTTCACTTGTATCTGACAACTCAGCAAAGGAAGCAACAGCGGGTACAACATCATCATCATCACACCGTACGTACATGTGTGTAATGCTGCCTGACTGAGACATATCCCTGTTATCTACATCCTTTGTCAATAATGGTTGCGCATCACAACTTGAGAGGTGCCCGAAGCTGAGCTGGAGGAGGATGGTGTGTCAAGGTTCCGAGCGGAAGCTGTAGAAGATTGGGTGTCCTTTGTAAGCCAGTCAACTATGTCCTCAGAATTTTTCGAGTTCAGGGTACTTGGCCTCTGAACACTAGACATTATTCTAGGGCCAAAGGAAATCCCAGCACCACGACCACGATAGCCCCTGCAGGGTGGCCTGCCTCTGCCCGTATTTTTTTTTCGATTAGTGGTACTATGCATGCAAGGTACTGTGCCACCTTATATGAGTGGTGGGCAGTGGGCACAGTACAGTCAGTGGGCCTGACACTCACTGGCAGGCAACTGGAATTATATTACAGGGGAAAAATTAAATTACTTTTTTATCTGCAAGATACTGTGCCACCCTATATGACTGGTGGGCAGTGGGCACAGTACAGTCAATGGGCCTGACACTCGCTGGCAGGCAACTGGAATTATATTACAGAGATAAAATTAAATTACTTTTTTATCTGAAAGGTACTGTGCCACCCTATATGAGTGGTGGGCATTGGACACAGTACAGTCAGTGGACCTGACACTCACTGGCAGGCAACTGCAATTATATCACAGAGGAAAAAATAAATGACTTTTTTTTCTGCAAGGTACTGTGCCACCCTATATGACTGGTGGGCAGTGGGCACAGTACAGTCAATGGGCCTGACACACACTGGCAGGCAACTGCAATTATATTAAAGGGTAAAAATGAAATGACTTTTTTATCTGCAAGGTACTATGCCACCTGATATGAGTGGTGGGCACTGGCAGTGGGCACAGTACAGTCTGTGGGCCTTTCACACACTGGCAGGCAACTGCAATTATATTAAAGGGTAAAAATTAAAATACTTTTTTATCTGCAGGGTACTGTGCGACCCTATATGAGTGGTGGGCAGTGGGCACAGTACAATCAGTGGGCCTGACACACACTGGCAGGCAACTGCAATTATATTAAAGGGTAAAACTGGTGTGCACACAGTACAGTCTGTGGGCCTGCGGCCTCTCACACACGGGCAGGCAACTGCAATATATATATAGAAAAAATAAATAAAAGAAAACTGATGTACCAGCCCTAAAAAGGGCTTTTTTGGGGTGCTGTCAGGACCCTGTCCTTACAGCAGATGAGTCTTTGAGGACTGGAGTGGACACAGAACACTGGCCTAGCTAACGTTTTCCCTATTAATTCAGCAGCAGCAGCACTCTCCCTGCTCTAACTAACACTGCAGCTTCAAAATGAATCTCAGATGGATTCTGTCCTTGCTTTTTGATAGGAGGTGGGAGGGTCTGGGAGGGAGGGTATGCTGATTTGCTTGAATGTGTCTGCTGACTGTGAGGTACAGGGTCAAAGTTTTCTCAATGATAATGTATAGGGGGCAGACAGAACATCGCATATGTTCTTCTCACGCCACGGTGAACGTGAACAAGCGATGTTTGCCGGCGAATAGTTCGGGACATCTCTAGTCCTAGCCCATTCTTCTAATAATTCACAGAACTGCACGCCAGATTGGTAGGTTTTCTGGTACTCTTCGTCTCCATGATTTGGAGGTGGTAGTCCCTTATCCATGGTTGGCCAGAAAGAATTCCCTGCTGAAATTTGAGTAAGTCCAGACAGGCCTCTCCATGTTGCAGAGTGTGTTTTTCTGATTTGTTCTAATGCCCTATAAAAGGGCATGGTATGTTTTTTGGTGTCGGGGAGAGAGTTTAACAGGTTAATGGCCTGTGTGGGATTAAAAGTCACATATCTCCACTCTCAATTTATCTCATTGGGAGGTTTGGGAGTCTGGACTTGTCTCGCCAGGAGATCTACATGTCCGGCTAATCTGGCCACCATCCTCTCTCTCTCCCTCCCCTCTCTTTCTGCAGTTTGTTTCCTCAGCTCGTCCTCCCCCTTCTGTGCCTGGCAGCTGCATGGTGGGAGGGGGGGCTCACCTCAGAGTCTTGAGGAGGTTTGGTCTCATCCTCACTCTGTTCTTTCCTCTGTCCTCAGGTTTCAACTCCCATCATTATGGGCACATTCAGGGGTGCCGTCGGTTGGACAACCAGCCCACCTGGCACGTGATAGGTGCCATCTGGGTTCAACACAGGATATAGTGTTGGTTATTGGCTTCAGCATTTTCCCTGCAATTAGTCTGACTGAGTCTTCACAGAGCTGTGCCGTCTCCTCGAATGTTATCAGAGGAGGATTGGAGCAAAAAGGAGTGGTCTGTTTGCCACCCTGCGATGGGGGGTGGGTGGGGCAGAGGACCGCTTGTACTAGGGAGTGTGTATCTACGGATTGAAATTGCATCATCATAGAAGCCCTCCCACTTCTGGAAGGATGGGGGCAGGGGACACCACAAGCAAGACAAGTATCACGGGAATCTGGATTTTGCTGCCCACAATGTGCGCACGTCTTTCCAGTTGGTCCTCCCACTGAAACCCCATTCTGTGGGCGTAGCCTCACAGAGTGTGGGTCATCAGACACTGTTTCGCCGGCACCATTGGGGCGGTGGCTTTCCACTTTCTGGCATATAGACATATGCCTGCAGACTTTTATCCCATCTCTCTGACCTCCTGTTGGCAGCCAGGCGATCTGATGTTCGGTGCCACGTTTGTGCTGCACAGAGTAAACCTTTGTCACACAACTTTCTCATCACTTTCTTCCACATTTCAGAGTTCAGCTCTCATTCATGACCACCAGATATCTTAATGCTTCACATGCTTACCTCCTTCTTCTCGGTCTAACAACTAAAGGGCAGTATACTCGCCTTAAGGCAGGGACGGGGACTGTCCCACCACACAATCACAAACAAGACAAAAACAACCAGCACCTTCCCCTTCTTACCAACAAGCAATATTTTCCATGGCAGAATATTTTCCATGGCTCCCACATCTGGTCAGCCAGCCAGGACTAATCCATCTGCCACTGCCTCTGGAGGGTCTCTAGAGATTCCCCAGATCAGGCAGAAATCTATTGTAGCCCGCCGAGACTAATTCCTCTGCCATAGCAGGCAGACATTTATTGAATCCCCTTTAATAGTTGCGTTCACTTTAAAGGCACACTACTCTTACTGATTACACTTGCGCACAAGCAGGAGTTAGATACAAGACTGCACAATCTCATGTTCCTCTTCCACCCTCAGGAGCATCACTTTCCACAGGCTTCAACTATCCAATCACCTTCTACCAAAATACCATGCAGATATGTCTCTTATCCCAGCCTTGTTCCTCTTTACTCCAACCCTGTTTTCATGGGACTCAGTGGAACCAAGCCCTTCTTAGGGACAACCTTTTCAGTTAGTAAAACCTCCAAACTAAACCCAATTTGTTACATCAAGGCTTACTGATATCCAGACTTCCACTGTAAATTATTTCTAGTCCCAACAGATCAGGTTTATATGCCACCCCTGACCATACCCAACTATTGCTTCTCCTAGGTTTGTGCTTTCAGAGATTTGCTTCTACACACCAGATGACCCCCTGCACCGATCTTATCAGGTCGTGAGTAGCACCTCCTGGTTTTTAGCCCAACAACAACCTCTCCAATGGGAATACTGCTCCAGGCCTCTTGTCTACCAGGCTCCCTATGGTGAAGCCTGCCCTGGCTTCCAGTAAACCGTAATCCTCCCAGGGTAAATTACTTCACAGATCAACTTCAGTTACAATAGGCACTACATGCAGACCATCCAGACTTCCCCATATTGGCCCCTAACCTCCCTTTTTATGTACACCTAATTGTTCCTCCTAGCAGCTTCTTTCACTACAAGACTGTACAAAATCCCTATCCATACTCCACTACCCATACTTCCACTTGTAGCTGACAGCCAAGGAGACTGTCCTCCAACCCCTCACCCAGCCATAGCAGCTTGACATGTTGGCCTTACAATGTATTGTAACCCGCAGACCAGGGAACCTGCAAATTAAAGACAACATACTGCATATACTGTATGTGCAGTCACATATATACATGTATACATGACAAGAACAATTACACTGCAGAGCAGTTTTTATGATAAGCAATTAATTAATTTCTAAAAAGAAAAAGGTTGAAGGGGGCTGGAGGTAGGAACTTGTTAGTTGTGGTTGCCCTCAAGTCACTTTCGGAAAATTTGTATAGATTAACGAGGTGGCAGAGGACAACTGTTACAACACCAATATTGCTTGAACATTGTTGCCATACAACAGTTATACACCAGGTGTCCAAAGTCCAATATGATCACAAGCTCTACCTGGACCATCTGCTCTCAGGTGCCTCACAGTGTGCAGAACCCTGCACAACTTTTCTTGACTGGGATGCTATAATTAGAGATGAGCGAAGTATCTTAAAACTCGGCTGCTTTGCCAAATTTAAAAAAAAAAACGCTTTGTGACTAATTGCTTTGTCACAAAGCACGTTTCTTTGTAATTTGAGGATGACATGATGGGGAGAGACGATTGCGCCGCCCTCCATCATTGTACCCCTCAGGTGCCGTGTTGATACATTATCGCGGCATCTGATAATAAAAATGCAGTCGCCATCTTGATTGAAGGTCTGACGTGAAATTTTGCATGAGCCGTGATGCCGTCACCGTGCACTGATTTTTATCCGAGATCATGGTAATGGTAAGTGTAATTAATTTTTTTTTACACTATTTTAGGTTACATCAATTCGCTACCGTGAAGCACGAGGAGATTCCGCTTCTTGGCAAATCAAATTTAGCCTGTAATTCGGATCGATTCACTCAACTCTAGCTATAATGTTTCCCATCACGGATGCATCCTCTCTCTACCCTTCTCTCCCTGAAAGATCTCTTCAGATGCTGTGACGCGAACTTACATTTCTCTTTCCACTACCTGGGTGTCACTCATTTCACCAGCAGAAATGGTGATTACTGTCTCTTAGCTCCACTTGGAGATCCGCCTCAAACACTTTATGGCTACATGGAGTCCACTCTCCTCTGTTACTGACTCCTGCTTACAAGTAGATATGTAACAAATATTTTGCAAACAAGTCAACCCTCCCCAACCCTCTCAGTCTGCCCTAGAGGGGGAGAAACACCGAAAACATGTCCATACATTTCTATCCATTGAATATAATGTGGACAGTAATTTTAATTTGTAAGGTGAGTGCTGCCAACCTATTACTAGGGAGTTAATAGTAAAGGAAAAGTAAAAGGTTTATCACTGTACATGCAGTCATTTGTGGCTTAGTTTCAGGCGTAAAGGGGTTGGCTGCTTCTTATCAATACTTTCTAAATGTTCCTAAACTGCATAACGCGCTATCAATTGTAAAGAGGCATAATTGTCAGTAGAGATACGCGAATTTCTCAAAAGATCGATTTGGACGGACGGTTCTCCAAATTTGACAAAAAGATTTGATTTTATCTTAACTTATTCGTGACAAATCGTGTTAAAAAACAGCCATTTCCTGGATGCAGAGAGCCTATATAGTGGTGTAGAACACTGTGCATTACTCATGCAGAGGGAGTCTGCTATTATAGCGAAACAATACTGTGAGTTAGTATGACATGCAAATGACAGGCGTCACTCTTAGAATCATTTTACACTTAACTTATTTGGTCAGTTACAGGGTCAAAACTGACCAAACAACTCGTGTGAACTTAGGTTTACTGGTCAATGTTAGCACCAGGTATAAAGAACCGTGCAGTGGCCCAATATTCTACTATAGAGCGAAAGAGTGCACTCCTTTTACACAGTCGTCAGCTGATTCAACATAGATTACTACAGAGCCTGTTCCACTGACAGAGTGGAGAGGGTGTGAACAGTAAGTTTGTGTTGACGTCACTGTTAATTATGCCCTTCTTCTCAAACGTCATAAGAACAACCCCAAAAATACGGATCCTGACTTTTGAGCACCCCCTTCACACGGCCAGCATTTGCTCAGTAATCCATCAGTATTGCCAATGCCCAAAAAAACAAAAAAAAATGTAGTGGATCCAAAACAGAGATGACACATGATTGGAAAGTTTGCATGTCTTTTATGTTTTGTACCCAATCCTGTTTTTGGCTTCCAGATCATGAGCATATACTGCTACAAAATTGGTGATACAGGTCTTACGGATGCTCTGACAAATCAGAAGAAGGGTTAAATAAATGGTGATCTCAACAAGGCCAAACAGGGACAATAGTGGCCCAGTCATAGAGTGGGGAGGGTGGCAACAGCATGAGGAGTGAACACAGTGGTCCAGCAACAAAGTAGTGAGGTGGAAACAGTATGAGGAGTAAACACAGTGGCCCAGTGACAGAGTGGTGAGGTGGCAACAGCATGAGGAGTCAACACAGTGGCCCAATCACAGATTGGGGAGGTGGGGGGCAAAGGCAGTGGCAGTAACATTACAAGATGGTAGGCGGCAGTAGGAGCACATGGCAGCAGGTATGTGGCATCATTTGGATGGCAGCATCCGAATAGTCACTGAAGCAGGTGGCCCGTTCTGATGCCAGAATACTGTCCGGGCAGAAAAGCTTGTCCAGACCAAATTTGGCCAGTTGAGGCCACAAATCAACTTTGGCTGCTCATTAGTCCAAGGGATCTTTGATGTGGGTTGGATGGGTGCAATCCAAGTATGCCACCATCTGCTGGTTCAGGTTCTGCTCCATGTGTTGCTGCTGCTGGTAGGTGGTTTCTTCAATAGACAGGTGAAGAAAAGTGCTTATCACAGACTCTAGACTTAAGTTTCTGCTGATAGAGCTGGTACTGCTTCTGCCCCCCCCTTTCCAGCAGCCATTGCAGTGGAACATGAGCACAGAGGGCACTCCGTGATCAGACTTTTGTGAGGATGGGCAATGGCACACATAGGCAGCGGACAACTGACTACATAGGATGTCTTGATAGTATTTCAGTTTGTCATCCCTCTCAGTGGGTTTTTAAAAGGCCCCCCATTTTGGACCGCTAGGGAGTGTCTAACATGGTGGGGAGCCAATAGTCATCCCTCTGCCGAATTCTGACAATTCGGCTGTCACTACACAAGAAACTGAGCATGCATCGGGCCATTTGTGCAAGGGACTCGGAGCGACTCCCTTCCTCAATCTTCACTACACACTGCCACGGTGTGTCGAGATCATATGCCTGGTCTTCCTGATTGCTTCTAGCTCCTTCTCCTCTCCTGTTACTTGTGCAGAAAAGTCACCCATTTCTATATAAATTGCTTGTGCGTGAGTGTCCTGCTCCTCCTACTTAATTTCAGCCCCCACAGGGTTCATGTGGCCATGAAATAGGTTTTAGGTTGTTCACCAAATAATCAAAAAGGGACACGCAATACAATTACATAAACTTTATTAGTTGATAAAAAGACCAACAACATACACAATATCAATATTAAAAATATATATATGGCAGCAATACAAATGGTGGCCAAGACATGTGGCTCCCCTCCCATGCATAGAAAACACAGATTACTCTCCTAAATAAGGTAAAAGACCTTTTACAACAGTGCTGACATAAACAGACACATCCCCAATACAAAGGAATTGTATAACAGAACAATGCTCCACTTAAGCTGATCTGGTGGGCAAAACTGCACATACACTGCAGCAAAAAGACACATATGTTCAATAAATGTATACCTGAGGGACACTTGAAGAGGAGGACACGGGTTTCTTTTGCAGAGAGGAGAGCCCACCCTGACGTACGTTTCGCTCCGCTTTCTCAAGGGGCGTGTCTGAATCAAACACTCTAACCTCTATATATATCCATGTCTATCATGTACAATGTAGGACACATGTGTATGTTTTAAATTTGAACTGACTTCCTCATCGCAATCGTGCTGGGGATATGACATCACAAACGCGCGAAACAACGCCCGACACCTATCCAGTCAGCCGCATGATCTCGCAGCATCATGACGCCACAACGTGAACCCGCAAGGCAACGCCCACCGGACATCAACAAAAGGGTATGTGTCAAAAAACAAGTCACGTGTTGCGGCATTACGCCGCGTTCGTGACGTATCAGGACAGTGTCCTCTCCCCATAGAAAAATTTGTGAGACTTCATCCATCTCTAATACAGAGGCATGCGAGCCGACTAATGCTCGCGAGATGCTGCCTACAATTATATAGGACCACACAGCAGGTAGAAGCAAAAGCAGGAAAAAGATAAAAATAAAAATAAGATTAAAAATAGGACGGGGGTAGCATAATCACTCCATTACCTAAAATGGGGTAGTGTCACCGAACAAAATATAAAATATGTATGTATATACATTGACGTGAAAACCTGTATTAAGAGGTCATCCGATCCTATTCCGATCATGTGACCATTGACATAAACGTGAAGTCTACCTCTTGCATAAAATCCTTATCCCAATCAGATGCAAATATACTTATCATCAAAATATTATTAATGCATATAAAATTGTGATTGCCTATGAAGTGACAGTGCGTAAAGTGCTCAGTGCAATGTGAACATGCAAGTGACAAAGAAAAATAAATATCAAAAATGACCCTATCGATTGCTCTAAATCGCAACAGGGATCCATCTGATCCGTGCCTTTCTTTAAAGTGACGGGGGAGTGTTTTCAAAGATGTTAAATCTTCTTCATCTTTAGCTGCCTCTATGGATAAGACATGTTCTCTCACCCTTCTCTTCAACTGCCGCGATGTCATCCCCACATATATAAGGTCACACGGGCAGGTGGCCCAATATATGACACCCACTGTAGCGCAATTAATGGTATGTGTGATTTTAAAAGTCTTCCCATGATCAAAATTATGAAAATGAGAAGCTTTTTCCATATTTTTACACGCTACACACTTCCCACAAGCACTACTCCCCCATGGAGTTCCCTTTGTGCCAAAAGGGTTGGGGGATTTGCGAATATACAGGCTCCGAGTAAGATGGTCTCGCAAGTTCTTTGCCCTGCGATATGTAATAGATGGACGATCTGGTATCACATCCTGTAATTGTGGGTCCTGTGTGAGGATGTTCCAGTATTTGGTCAAGGCTGCATTAACCGCCTTCCACTTAGGATTGAAGTTTGTGATAAATCTGACCACTGGTTTGTCCTCACGTCTCACCTTTTTATGGAGTAAATCTCTTCTATTGGTAGATTTTGCTCTATTGTATGCTCTCTCAATGCATCTCTTTCCATAGCCTCTATCTTGAAATCGCCTTCTCAAATCCTCCGCCTGCAACTCAAAAGCAAAATCGGATGAACACACCCGACGTGCCCTCAGGAACTGCCCCACAGGTATGTTTTTAATCAAGTTACCGGGATGTGAAGAACTGGCATGTAATACTGCATTCACCGATGTTTCTTTCCTATATAGGTCAGTTGTCATCCGACCCTCTGAATCCACATGGAACATGACATCCAAAAACTCCATCTTTGTGCGAGCCACCTTAAAGGTAAGTTTAATATTGAGTACGTTGGTATTCAACTGTCCCACAAAATTAACAAAGGTTTCCGGGGGCCCCTGCCAGATCACAACGACGTCATCGATATATGGTCCCCAATACTGGACGCCATTGGCCTCTGGCAGGGGATCTGTCTGGAATTAGCATATGAGGGCGCACAGGCCGCCCCCATTGCTGTGCCCTGGAGCTGTAGGTGGAAGGACCCCCCAAACAAGCAGAAGTTATGCGTCAAAATATACTCCGAAAGTGACAGGAGAAAATCACACTTACGTCTATCCATATTAGAACTATTTAGATAAAATGAGACTGCATCCAGCCCATCACGATGGTTGATAGACGTGTACAAAGATTCCACATCACATGCGGCTATATACATATCAGGTTCCAAGTGGATCTCCTCCATTTTTTTCAATATGTCTGTTGTATCTTTCAAAAAAGATGGCAATTCTTCCACCAGTGGCTGTAGAAAATAGTCAACATACTTGCAGATAGCATCACTCACTCCATCAATGCCAGCAATTATGGGTCGTCCAGGTGGATTCAGAGGGTCTTTATGTATCTTCGGTAACAGATATAAAGTTGGGATTAGCGGGTGTTCAGGTAATAAAAAATTAGACTGTTTTGCTGTTATTATCCCATCCTCTACTCCCCTTTGAAGAATATCCATAAGCTCCTGTTTGAATTTTGTGAGTGGGTTAAAGGTCAATTTTTTATAACAGTCACTGTTACGTAACTGTCGCAATGCTTCCCTTTCATACATTGTTGAAGGCCATGGAACAATGTTCCCACCCTTGTCCGCGGGTTTAATTACAACATCTGACCATTGTTCTATTTCCTTAAGTGCTTGTCTCTCACATCTTGTACAATTGTCATTACCCCCATAATTTGTTATTCTTGATAATTCCCCTTCCACTAACTTCACAAAAATTGCGACATTAGGGAATAGGGAAAGGGCAGGAAAGTTAGTCGATTTTGGAATGAGTGACTTCGGAAACTCACCAAAATATGTGGTTTCATCTTGTTCTTCTAGTAAGGAGACCAGGTTGTTCAAGGTCTCCTGTTCTGATGGATAATTGTAGCAAGTGTGGGGTAGCTTTTGATATGTAGATGGGGTTTTCTTTGTATATATGAATTATGTTTATATTTTATATTATGTATATACTGTATTTATTTATGTATAAGCCAGCTATATTGGAAAATGAATTATCACTTTTATTATGGTACTGTTTTTGTAATTATTAATCATTATTTATTCATTACTTATTTTTGATATTTATTTTTCTTTGTCACTTGCATGTTCACATTGCACTGAGCACTTTACGCACTGTCACTTCATAGGCAATCACAATTTATATTACTTTATAATTTATATGTTTTCATAATTTTATATGCATTAATAATATTTTGATGATAAGTATATTTGCATCTGATTGGGATAAGGATTTTATGCAAGAGGTAGACTTCACGTTTATGTCAATGGTCACATGATCGGAATAGGATCGGATGACCTCTTAATACAGGTTTTCACGTCAATGTATATACATACATATTTTATATTTTGTTCGGTGACACTACCCCATTTTAGGAAATGGAGTGATTATGCTACCCCCGTCCTATTTTTAATCTTATTTTTATTTTTATCTTTTTCCTGCTTTTGCTTCTACCTGCTGTGTGGTCCTATATAATTGTAGGCAGCATCTCGCGAGCATTAGTCGGCTCGCATGCCTCTGTATTAGAGATGGATGAAGTCTCACGAATTTTTCTATGGGGAGAGGACGCTGTCCTGATACGTCACGAACGCGGCGTAATGCCGCAACACGTGACTTGTTTTTTGACACATACCCTTGTGTTGATGTCCGGTGGGCGTTGCCTTGCGGGTTCACGTTGTGGCGTCATGATGCTGCGAGATCATGCGGCTGACTGGATAGGTGTCGGGCGTTGTTTCGCGCGTTTGTGACGTCACTGGTAGCGCGACGGCGTGGAAATATGACATATCCCCAGCACGATTGCGATGAGGAAGTCAGTTCAAATTTAAAACATACACATGTGTCCTACATTGTACCTGATAGACATGGATATATATAGAGGTTAGAATGTTTGATTCAGACACGCCCCTTGAGAAAGCGGAGCAAAACGTACGTCAGGGTGGGCTCTCCTCTCTGCAAAAGAAACCCGTGTCCTTCTCTTCAAGTGTCCCTCAGGTATACATTTATTGAACATATGTGTCTTTTTGCTGCAGTGTATGTGCAGTTTTGCCCACCAGATCAGCTTAAGTGGAGCATTGTTCTGTTATACAATTCCTTTGTATTGGGGATGTGTCTGTTTATGTCAGCACTGTTGTAAAAGGTCTTTTACCTTATATAGGAGAGTAATCTGTGTTTTCTATGCATGGGAGGGGAGCCACATGTCTTGGCCACCATTTGTATTGCTGCCATATATATATTTTTAATATTGATATTTTGTATGTTGTTGGTCTTTTTATCAACTAATAAAGTTTATGTAATTGTATTGCGTGTCCCTTTTTGGTTATTTGGTGAACAATTTGCATAGTCACGCATTGTATTGTGATTGAGTAGCGTTGGCATTACATGAGATATAGGTGCCACGTCTCCTGTCCCCCTGGTCAGCTAGATTTAGCAGCACCTGTTCCAAGACATGAAGCAGTGGATTGACGTTGTTCATCCCGTAGTCCTGGCAACTGACAAATAAAGTGGCCTGCTCAAAGGGCCTGAACAAACCGCAGGTGTCATGCATGATCTGCCACTGGCTAACTTCAAAGTTACACATGGGAGTGCTCCTGTCCGCCTGCATCATCAAGAAATCGTTGATGGACTTCCTCTGTTCATATAGTTGGTCCAACATGTGGAGGGTGTAGTTCAAACAGGTGGATACATTGCATATGAGGCGATGTTGGGGAATACCAATCTGCCTTTCCAGCTCTAGAAGGGTGTGCTTTGCAGTGTAATGGTGGCTGAAGTGCATGCACAGTTTTGTGGCAATTTTCAGGATGTCTTACAGATGGGTAGAGGACTTCTGGAACCGCTTTACAACCAGATTAATCATGTGTTCCATGAAGGGAGCATGGCTCAACCGTCCTTGACGCAAGTCAGACACAATATTCTTCACATTGTCTAGGACCATAGCTCCAATTTTGAGTTGGTGAGAAGACAGCCAGGATTTGACTTCTTGATGGAGGTTGCGGAGCAGTTCCTCGATTCGCCCAGGCAAGCTAGGGGCAGAACAGCGTGACACCACCATGCCATCCACATATGGTATACTGGAGGGGCACTCTGAATTGTACCTGCAGTGGAGGCTAAGGACAAGGTGGAGGATAAGGAGGCAGAGGCAGACATTGGCACAGGACCCACAGCTTAAGAACGTGGAAGTGGCAGTACTGTCACATGGCCAAGTTGCTGGTTTGGCTGGGCAGGATCCACATTTACCCAGTGGCCCATAAAGGACATATATCGTCCTTGACTATAGTTACAGCTCCACATGTTGGTGCTGCTGTAACCTTTAGCAGACACCGACAGGCTCAAGGACTGGCCCAACTTCTGTTCAACATATGTGTGCAGGACTGGTACTGCCTCTTTGGAGAAGAAATGACTGCCTGCGTCTTTCCACCTTGGCTTGGGACAAGCCATCAGTTCTCTGAAAGGTGCAGAGTCCACCACATGGAAAGGAAGGGACTGTAGTACCACCAACTTGGCCAAGAACCCCTGCACCTCTACTTCTTTCTAGACTGGTAGGCTCCTGCATAGCGGGCGGTCTACACCTGCCATATTTGGCTCCCGACCTCCTACAGCTGCCACCCTGCTGACTCATAGCCATGTTACCAGCCTGCTGGCTTAGCCGCTGCCTCACGTGCAAGCTGCCACATTCTTCTCCTGATGATAATGAAGCCCCATCTTTACCCAGCTCCCATGTTTGATCGGCCACATTATCGTCCACTATTGTCTGCACGACACTGATGTCACCCTCACCAGTCTCAGGGCCACGTGCCTGACCGCTCACAACACCAGCTCCCGCACGACTCTCATCATCACTACTTGCCCGCCTACCGGAGGAAGCAATAGATCACTCCTCCAGATCTTGGCTTGGCAGTAGCTTCTGACTCTACTCTAGAATCTCTTCCTTGCTGAAAAGTGGAGACAAACCGGCTACATACAATACTTCTCGAGTTAAAGGGACAGAAATTGACAGAGGCAGGTTGAGCACAGTAGGGGGCACAGAACTTTTTCCCGGGCCATCCGAACTAAGCATTGTGTCAGAGGAGCCCACGACTCCTGGCTGGAGGTGTCTAATGTCGCTTGCAATGAAGTAGAGACCGAGTCAACCATTCAACCATTCAAGGACTGCCGGGTTGCTGGTCAAGACACAACTGCTAGATAACATTTGCAGCACAGGCCTGTCGCTGCGACTACTGCTACCACCCCCCCCCCTTCTTCTGCCTGCTCCAGAAACATTTTGGCTATTGTCCGTTTTCTTTAGAAGGGCCTGTCACCTGTCTCTCCAACATTCTGTAAATTCAAAGAAACTGCAAGAGTAAAAGAGCAATACTATCAGGCTGCAAATTCACCCCAAATGCTAGGATGAATGGAAGTACTTATATATATGAAATAAACACACCCCACAACTGGTTGTATCAGGTGGCAAATTCACCCCGGAAGAAAGGAAGTAGTTATATATCAAATAAATACACCCCAAAACTGTTTGTATCAGAGCACACTTTCAGTATAGAAGCAACTGTGAATGAAAGTAGTTATTTATCAACTAAATGCACCCCAAAACCTGTTGTATCAGGCAACGCTTACAACCCAATAAAAAAAGCAAGGATTACCGGAATTACTGATGTATCAAATAATGCAAACAATCTAAAATGTGTAGTAATAGATTACTTTTAGAAACCCAAATTAGTGCAGCAAGGTGTAATATAATTGTTCCTATTACCCAGGCTTTACACTCTCCTATTGGCCCCTGCTCTCTCCCTACAGTGTGGATAATGCCTCATATCTTTTCCCTAAACTATGAATAATATTTCCCTGAACAGCTCAATAGTTATTTTTGTGAATAAAGTCTTTTCTAAACATTGTCTCTAAACACTAAGTTCACAGTAAAATGGTGGTGATCACCTAGGGCCTTCTATGTAATGCGACCCAGGTCCAAATGTCTCTTTATGTGTGTCACAGTGCTTATACCTGGATACCGCTGGATCCCATCCAAAGCAATAAATAGGGGGAATAATTGAGGAATAAAAGAATAACTTGAGTCAAGACCTTGAGATGAAGTTCAATTGCAGCTTTACTTGAATAAACATTTCTCCAAAACGGTTTACAGGTAGGGCTGAGCGAACCCGAAATGCAAAGTTCGGGTTTGTTCCGAACCTTGCAAGTTCGGGTGCCCAGATCCGAAACCGGACTTTTTCACTGAAGTTCGTGTTCGGTGTTTGGGTGATTTTATTATTTTCCGTTATAACATGGTTATGACATAAAAAATTAGCATTCTTAAGACAGAGTGCTAAATAAAATGGCCATTGAGGGTTTATAAATAATTTAAAAAACTCACCTCATCCACTTGATCACGCGGCCGGTATCCTCTTCTTTCTTCTTTCTGCAAGACATGCAAAAGTACCTGCAACCTTGGTGAGCGCGGTGACGTGGATGAGGATAAAAAACATTCACTTGATCGCGCAGCTGATCTTTCTTCTTTCTGCAGGACCTGCAAAAGAACCTGTGATGACGTCACTGTGCTCACCAAGGTTGCAGGTACATTTGCAGGTCTTGCAGAAAGAAGAAAGAAGAGGATACCGGCTGCGTGATCAAGTGGATGAGGTGATTTTTTTAAAATTATTTTTAACCCCTCAATGGCCATTTTATTTAGCAGTCTGTCTTAAGAATGCTATTATTTTCTGTTAAAATGGAAAATAATAAAGCGAAGTTCGGGTCCCCATTGACTTGGGGTCCGGGTTCGGGGTCAAGTTCGGGTCAATTTCGGGATCCTGAATCTGAACTTTGACCTGAAGCCGAACCTGGCGAACCTGAACTTCACCGGGTTCGCTCATCCCTATTTACAGACTTTGTCTTGGCTCCAGCAGGCTTTAGCATGAAACTGGCAGGCAAACTCCACTCTGTTGTATCTGTTTCTTGCTGACTCTCTGCAGTCTGACTCTTAAGTTATGCCAGGGAACTATGCTCCTGGCTTCTGAGGATTTAAGCTTTGCCTCCATGCTCTGGCTGGCTTGGGAACGTCCAGCAGAGACTTGCCCAGCACACCCTCCCTTGTCAGGGGGTAAGCTGGAACTCATTAACTCTGGTCCCCACCCTTCCTGCAGGAAGTGGGACTCACCCACACCTCCACAGAGGGAAAGGGGGAGGGGGTGAATGGAATGGAAAGCTTCATTCTACCTAGCTGCAGCTCTGACGTGTTTGCTGCCACCTGCTGGTGAACCAGGCATATTACACGTGAACATAACAGTTGCAAACAAAATAGTAATGCACAGTGTATGGGACCTGAACAAACTACATAGATGACATTATATTAGCCCATTAAAGACATTAGCAGGGTGAAGAAGTCACTCTGTGACGTTACACAGGCAGAAGGAGGCTTTTTATAGGGCAGTGACAGCAAAGGAGCCGGCTATCTGCTGATTGGCTGACTGCATTGCATTATGGGTGCTCCCTTGTTCCCAGGCTTCTTACTTCCTTGTTCTAACAGGTGCAGCAGCCATTTTAGAAAAAATTTTATTTGACTTCGGGAATTTTTCCCCAAATTCAGAATGTATTCCATTTCGTCAACTTTGATTCATTAATTTCTAATTGATTTGTCACCTCAGGTGAGAAGGTGAGATGAGTAGTATTTAAACAGGAATGGTACCCAGAAACAGTTTGCTTAACTACAATCATGTAAACTTTTTTAAAGAAAGATTAAAACCAGGACGTGCACATCGTGATAATCCGACACATTTTAGACTGATGCAGATTCCATAATCGTAACATAAACATAGTGGCAAATGCCAACAAATAAATATACATAGGAATGCACATAGAAATGCCCATGGGCATTTGCCACTATATTCATGCTACGATTATGTACTTTGCATTAGTGTAAAACGCGTCAGTAGATAAAGATGTGTACATCTTAGTTTTAATCTTTTCCATCAGTAATTTAACCTTACATGATTTTATTTATGCAAACCATCATCTGGTCTTACCTGGGAGTCTGCCTGGAGTTCTCCGTGAAATGTCCGCTTTCACATGAACTGCTCTGAAGGAAGGCGAGCTGTGGTCTTTTTTTGGCTATGGTTCATCAGCTGGTTAGAAGACCCCTGGCTGCAAGTACATGGACTAAGTAAGTAGTGCAGAGATGCAGTGATCCCATCTATGACAACAAAGATGTTGAAGGTCACGTGATTTAAAAGGTCACGTGAATAAATGACATGAATGTCGTCATCTTCGTTGCCATGAATGTAGTGGTCGTGGCTTAGCGCTATTTTTATGGCCATGGATGCCTAAGGGCATTCTAACCAACAAGTGAGGGGAGAGAAATGGAGGTACCTGGAACTGCTGAAGCAAATGCTCTTTCCGGCTTTCATTGATCTCCTGCAATCTCTTTGCTTTTGGTGGGCTCCGTGGGTGTCTGGGGTTTCTGTTTTCAATCATGACCATTGTGACTCTAAAAAACAATACTTTCATGGGATATAAAATATGTGGTATTACAGTTTGTCTATCTGCTCCAAAGAAAAGGTTTCCCCCCCAATTTTTCCTGATTTCTCATAAGGTCTGATTCCTAGATTTAGCACATGTGTGTTAAGTTTGCAATTAACTTTTTGATAGATTCTTTAACATCCCTGTTATTGAGACTGTAGATAAGAGGGTTCAACATCGGGGACACAATGACATAAAATATGGAGCTATATTTTTCCTGATCTGTGGAGTACATGGATGAGGGACCAAAATACATCAGCATAACTGTACCAAAGTACAAAGCCACCACCGCTAGATGGGACGTACAGGTGGAAAACGCCTTAGACCTTCCTGTGGAGCGAATCTTTAGTATAGAGGATATGATAAAACCATAAGACAGTAAGATAAGCACAAGAGGAATGAGGAGAGTGATAAAACTGATGGAAAACACCAGATTTTCATTGGAAGAGATGCTATCACATGATAGTTTGATGAAAGCCAACATCTCACACATGAAATGGTTGATTTGGTTGTGGCATATAATAAGTGGAGAGAAAATTGAAGGAAAAATACAAAACATAAAGGTTAAGAAGAATACTAGTGAGGTCAGTCGATAACAAATGCTCCATCGCATAATAATAGAGTAGTGAAGAGGTCGGCATATAGCAACATATCGGTCATAAGCCATCACTGCAAGGAGTTGACACTCAGACCCTTCTACCAGGAGGATGACATACATTTGAATGACACAAGCACTTATTGAGATTGTCCTCTCAGTAGAGATAAGATCTATTAATAACCTTGGCAAAACAGTAGAAGAATAACACAAGTCAAGAATGGATAGCATGCAAAGGAAAAAATACATGGGTTTCTGCAACTTAGGGGTGGTAATGACCATAATGATTATAAGGCTGTTTCCCACAGTGGTCACTATGTAGACGACTAAGAATAAGAGAAAAAGCCCAATATTTATCTCCATGTTCATGGTAAATCCAAGTAGTATAAATTCTGTGATGATGGTTTGGTTCTTGGACTCCATCGTGTGAAGAAGTTCTGCTACAATGATAATACAATAGTTTCTGTAGAGATTTCTGGAGAAACATAGAGCGATTTGATGAAAACTTTTTTTTGGGAAGGCGGGATCAGCTATACTGACATGCATGCAGCCAATCAGCAGCCAGCCCTGTGATGTCACAGCCCTATATATAGCGTCAGCCATCTTAGATTCTGCCATTTACTAGCATACTTAGTGCAGGGAGAGAATTGTATGCAGGCGCTAGGGACTGTGATAGGAAAGACTTTATTGTGGTGAAAAACAATTTTTAAGAGCAGGTAAAGGATAGGGAGGAATTGTTCCAGAGCATTTATGTAGAACAGGGGTCAGTAGCGGAGGTTAGAAACTTGGTAATAGGAACAATCCTTTTATACCTTTGTACATTGACTGGGGATCCAAATTGCCATTGTACGGCTCTGTCATTCCAGCAAACCGTTCTTGTTATTGGGGTGCTTGATACAGCCATTAACAGGGTTTAGTACAAGGAAATATTTCTAGGTCTTACTTGCCCTTCTGCGGTGCAGTTATATGTTGCAAAGCCCTTATTGACGTGTATTAGTGGCAAAAGAAAAAAAACATTTGCCCTTGTGCTGTGCAGTGATATATTCTAAAGCCCTGTTTGTCGTGTATTAGGGGCAAATTGTCTAACAATTGGCAACAATTAGGGCCTAATTGCCGTTCTGCAATGCAGTAATATATTCTAAACTCAAGTTTGCCTTCTATTAGTGGCAAAATAAAAATATATTCGCCATTTAGCATTGCAATTATCTTTTGAAAAGCCTTTTATGTAAAATTAGAAACAAATTAGGGCCTAATTGCCGTTCTGCGGTGTACATTCATCGTTGCACTTATCTGTTGAAAAGCTTTTTGTGCTGTTTAAAAGTAAAAAAAATTAGGGCCTAAATGCTGGTCAGCGGTGCAGTCATATATTCTAAAGCCCAGTTTGCTATGAATTAGTGGTGAAATAAAAATATATTTGCCGTTCAGCATTGCACTTATCTGTTGAAAAACCTTTTGTGTAAAAGTAGAAAAAAATTAGGGCCTAATTGCCATTCTGCGGTGCAGGGATATATTCTGAAGCCCTGTTTGCTGTGTATTAGTGGTGAAATAAAAATATATTCGCCGTTCATCTTTGCACTTTTCTATAGAAAAACTATTTGTGTTGTATAAAAGTAGAAAAAAATTAGGGCCTAATTTCCGGTCAGCGATGCAGTGATATATTCTAAAGCCCAGTTTGCCGTGTATTTGTGGTGAAATAAAAATGTATTCGCCGTTCATAGTTGCACTTATCTGTTCAAAAGCCGCTTGTGTTAGGTAAAATTGCCGTTCTGCGGTGCAATATTCTAAAAGCTGAGTTTCCTTTGTATTAGTGGCAAAATAAAAATATATTCGCCGTTCAGCATTTCACTTATCTGTTGAAAAGTCTTTTGCGTAAAAGTAGAAAAAAATTAGGGCTTAATTGTCTTTCTGCGGTGCAGTGATATATTCTAAAGCCCACTTTGCCGCGTATTAGTGGCGAAATAAAAATATATTCGCCGTTCATCGTTGCACTTATTTGTAGAAAATCTGATTGTGTTGTGTAAAAGTTTAAAAAATGTGGGCCTAATTGCCGTTCGGTGGTGCAGTGATATATTCTGAAGACCTGTTTGCCATGTATTAGTGACGAAATAAAAATATATTCACCGATCATCGTTGCACTCATCTGTTTAAAAGCCTTTTGTGTTGTGTAAAAGTATAAAAAAATTAGTGCCTAATTGCTGTTCTGCGGTGCAGGGATTTATTCTAAAGCCCAGTTTGCCGTGTATTAATGGATAAGTAAAAATATATTCGCCGTTCAGCGTTGCACTTATCTGTTGAAAAGCTTTTTGTGTTGTGTAAAAGTAGAAAGAAAATAGGTCCTAATTGCCAGTCAGCGGTGCAGTGATATATTTTAAAGCCCAGTTAGCCGTGTATTTGTGGTATTAGTGGCGAAATAAAAATATATTCGCTGATCATCGTTGTGTTGTGGAAATTTTATTAGGATGTGTTTTTAATATGTCATGTATTGCCATTATGTCTCTCAGTTTCAGGGTAAACCATTGGAGTGAATATCTTACTGTGAATGTAGAGTCGCAGCTGCAGGGCGCAGAGGTCTCCGCTGGCAAACAATCTATGTGCTATGCACTGGGCTGTGGGTGGGGGGAGACTGATGCGCTGCAGAGCAGTGTTTTCTTGGGAAAAATAAAGTTAAAACTGCACATCCCCAGGTTCTTCTGTACATCTCTAAGTTTCCCTGAAAGACAAAACTAGTAAAATATTAATAACCACAGACAGAACCTCCTCAAAAGAGGTCACATTGGGAAGCTCATCTTATAAAAGTATCGTACATTTTAACTTAAACAAAACCTTTGGAGCACATACAATTGTATAGGACTGAATTAACACATCAATGTCTTGGAGGGTTCATCTGAAACCATAAACACTGGCAGCAGAATTTCTTCCTAGCCAGTCATTGAAATGCAAATTTGCCCAGCCCCAAACCAGCTTCAGATTAGTCATTGAAATGCAAATTTGCCAAGCCCCAAACCAGCTTCAGATTAATTTTATCTAAGAATTACAACATAACATTACAAGGTCCCCAAAACTGGTTTCCAGGGAAAATGGTTTACAAAGATTTCAATATCATCCCTTCATTTCCCCTTCTCTAGCACACAACATGAGAAACTCTGCTAAATTCTAGTAACCGATCTCTTTCCTTTCTAAGCTTCACATTTTCACATTTTAACCGTTCATACTGGGATTTAAAATCTGCTTTCCGGATCCATGACCTTGGCTGTCCATAGCTTCTATGCCTTTGCAAAGAACCATGTATCGGACCGTGCTGAATAAACTACTTTACTTCTAG
Organism: Bufotes viridis; assembly: GCA_033119425.1. NCBI lineage: Eukaryota > Metazoa > Chordata > Amphibia > Anura > Bufonidae > Bufotes > Bufotes viridis. Next base: position 11,904,953 of record CM065592.1, on the reverse strand, counting down.
GTGTGGTTCAGGGGAACTTAACATACCTCTGTCTGTTCCTATTAGCGACGTCACAATATCTCGCAATGTGCCCAAATTCCCTGCATGCAAAACAACAAATAGCTTGTCTCCCTGCACAGAACCTTCTCTGGGCACATGGTGATGGTCTTGCTACACAACATTAATCATCCTAGCATGACTAGGTCCCACATTACCAATAGTCCCAAATGTAAAGAAAGAATCCAGCTCACCTATGATGTATAGCTTTCTCTGCCCAGGTGCACGGAGTTCTGAGGTGATAAACCTGTGTTCACACTTGAAACAAAAGACGAGTGACTCCAGCGCTGGAATTACACAGGATACACAAACACACGGTTGCGGCTGTTGACGCGTTTCGAAAAAATCTTATTCGTAACTCTCAGTTACGAATAGTGTTTGTGTATCCTGTGTAATTTTATTGGAAGCACTTCAATAAAGACAAAGAACGACACTTTTCGAAACTACAGAGCTGGAGTCACTCGTGTTTTGTTTCTAGGTCCCACATTACCATCTGAATTAAGTCCTCTTACCACAGACTCATCTGAGAAATCTTCTGCCACTGTATTAAAACTTCCAACTCCGGGGTCAGACAAATTGTCCATTCATGAGTCGGCTTCAGAATCTGATACAAAGTCCTCAGACTTCTCCATACTTACAGCCGATACATTCTCTCTAACCTCAGAAACATTACTTTCTAACGGTTCTTTCAATGCCTCTGGCTGTGCTAAGCACTGATAACGTTCAGCTTCTGTCCTCCTACAGAGAGCAGACCATTCCCTTACAGCACACTGCGCATGCGTCAGGCTCTTAGACAACTGTTCATCCTCCCTACGTAGCTCAGTATTACACCTCACAGTACATTCATACTTAGAGTTAGCTTCAGCGGCCTGCTGGACAATATTTCTCAATTTACCAATTTCCACTTTTCAGTCCTCCATTTCTCCTTCCAAACTCAGCTTCAGCCTACAAGACTCCCGATATTTATCCGCTATCCACCCAGCAGAAAAAATCAGAGCATACTTGCCTTCACGTTTGCGCCATTTTCTGGTACCGATCAGGTTTGCTACACAATTCAGAGCCTGTAGCCATTGATCAGTAGATCCCTTCATAGCTTGAACAATGGCCTCAGTGTTCCTCAACTTTGCAACTTCCTTAAAAATGCTTTCCATTTTACAGGAAAATAAACACCACAATGGTTGCTATAAATTTCTGGAAGTTGTCCGAATACTTTTGACACAGAACTACAAAGCACCAGTATAACAGTCACAGATATGCAATCACTAAGCAGAATCATCAACTACAGGACAATTTCACCAGTAAACTGCTACTATTGTCCACACAATAATTCACGTATCAGACTGGTCACTGAGCTATACCATAAGCGAACACTCAACCGATATCCAGCACAAAACTTGCCAAAACAAAATCAAACTCCACATAGAAAAGTTACAGAAAGATAAAATAACTATACTGGACAACACTGAAATTTAAGGCAAAAACAAACAAATCACTTTCCATAGACACCAAAACTAAAAATTGAACCAGCTCAAACTAAAATTCCTTGTTAACACCTGCAGCACCAAACTAACCAAGATGTCTGCCATAAGCACATACTCTTCACACAAAGCAAATCAAAGATGGCTGACAAAACCACATGGCCGGACACACAAAGAAAGACAAGATGGTGTCTCCAAAATCCAGCAACCTCTAAACGCTGTCTCTCCTGTACAAACACTAAAACAAAATGCTTCCTCTACAAACCAGAATAACCTCTTACAAAATCCCACTAACATAAAAGTTACACAAACAGAGAAATTACAACAAAAACACACAATACTCTATACTGGTCAGCACACATATCACAATCTGACAATACAGTCTCTGTACAATTAATAACTCAGATCCACCAAAAACGACACAACGAAAAAGCACTTACCTCGTCCTTACACAAAGAGCGAAAAAGTTCTTTAACCAAGCAGAAACTTTCTTTGATGCAGCAGACAAAATTACACTTTACTCTCTCCCCTTTTATCTGCTGTGCAGAGCAGAAAAAATCTGTTGGTTGTACCTAGCTCGCCATCTGTTGTAGAACTACAAAGCACCAGTGTAAGGACAGGGCACAGTCTTCCAGCAATCAGGTAAGATGTTTCATGGTTGATCTGTTGAGCACTCCAAGACATTGTTGCGTTAATTCAGTCCTATACAATTGTATGTGCTCCAAAGGTTTCGTTTAAGTTAAAATGTACTTTTATAAGAGGAGCCTCCCAATGTGAACCTCTTTTGAGGAGGTTCTGTCTGTGGTTATTAATATTTTACTACTTTTGTCTTTCAAGGAAACTTAGAGATTCACAGAAGAACCTGGGGATGTGCAGTTTTAACTTTATTTTTCCCTGCAGGCAATACTAGATATTAGAGGACCTTACTAAATTGTTTTTGTTTTTAAGGAGAAGCCTCTAAATTTAATTATGGAATGTGCAGTCAGGTATGTAAATTCTAAATTTAATTTTTGTTGTTTTGTTTTTTCCCCCAAAGGCCTGCACTGTAGTTTAAGGCCCCTTTCACACGGGCGAGTTTTCCGCGCGGGTGCAATGCGTGAGGAGGACACATTGCACCCGCACTGAATCTGGACCCATTCATTTCTATGGGGCTGTGCACATGAGCGGTGATTTTCACGCATCACTTCTGCGTTGCGTGAGCATGCTCTATATTGTGCGTTTTTCACACAACGCAGGCCCCATAGAAGTGAATGGGGCTGCGGGAAAATCGCAAGCATCCGCAAGCAAGTGCGGATGCGTTGCGATTTTCCCGCATGGTTGCTTAGCAACGGGACCCGATCTCTATTATTTTCCCTTATAACATGGTTATAAGGGGAAATAATAGCATTCTTAATAAAGAATGCATAGTAAAATGAAGTGGAAGGGGTTAAAAATAATAAAAGTTAACTTACCTTAGCTACTTGATCGCGTAGTTGTGATCTGTCCTCTCTTTCCCTGCATCAGCTAAGATCTACAGGACCTGTGATGACGTCACATCACATGGTCCAATCACATGGTCCATCTTACTATGGTGATGGACCATGTGATTGGACCATGTGATGTGACGTCATCATAGGTCCTTTAGATCTTAGCTGATGCAGGGAAAGAGAGGAGAGATCGCGACTACGTGATCAAGTGGCTAAGGTAAGTTAACTTTTATTATGTTTAACCCCTTTCTCTTCATTTCACAATGCATTCTTTATTAAGAATGCTATTATTTCCCCTTATAACCATGTTATAAGGGGAAATAATCAATTCTCCAGTATACCCGAAACCGGACTTCAGTGATGAAGTCCGGCTTCGGGTCTGGGTACCAAACATGGTGATTTTTCTCACGCGCGTGCAAAACGCGGTACAAACGTTTGCACCTGCACGGGAAAAACGCGAATATTCCCGCTTTGCACCCGCCTCTTATCCGGGCGTCAAACATGACGCCCGTGTGAAAGAGGCCTAAGAAAGTAGCTGCTATTGTGAGACAAATGTGATGGAGGAGAGGATTGTATATGGGGACAATCACACCCCTCTTGGAATATGGCTGGTTGTAATCAGGGCGAAGTCTCTTTTACGCATTCTGATTGTGCATCAGTTTGCATATTTTTTACGTTTTTGTACATTGTTCTTACTGGCAGCAAGTTTAATGATATTTTTGCATGCATGCTCTTTCAATACCAGCAAAGTCATCCATGAAAAAAATTATGGTATAGGAAGAAGCTTTTAATCTGGGATTTTTCTTTAGTTACTCGGGGTCTTGTTATATTGTTTGGGAACTACTGTCTGAATTCAAGGGTTGCTGCTGAGAGAGGGGTTTTTGACTAGTCACTGCAAAAAGCGCTTTGTGTGCTGTTCAGCTTGACTACTGCATATAGAATCATATCGGCAAAGGAAAGTGAGTTGACAAGGTGGTATATATCACCCAGGCATACCAATAGCTATGTGAGTAACCCCTTTCCCCACAGGAGAACTGTGTGTTTCCTGTGCGCCCCTTGTCCCCACAGAAGGTACTGTGTGTTCTCTGTGTGTACCCCGTCCCCACAGAAGGTACTATGTGTTCTCTGTGCGCCCCCTTTTTCCACAGGAGTACTGTGTGTTTCCTTTGCGCACCTTCCACTCAAGGTCAATTGGGAGCCCTATCCTGTGGTCTGGTCACTATTCAGAGCCAAAACCGAGGCTGGTATATCTCATTAGGAGACTCTGAGGGCCTCTGTGTGTCTGTGAGAGCCCTTTTTCTCACGCTGCTACTCTTTTTCCTGAGGTCTAACTAGGGTGAACAGAGTCTGTGTGTTGGTGCCAGTAATCCTAGAGCAACTCAGAGGCTAATGAAGGGGAGTAGCAGCCATCCAGGCATGTGTTGCGGGACACTGTAGGTGGACGCACCTACTTTTAGAAGGCTCAAGCATGGGTGTAGGGAAATCTAGGGAACAGAAGGGTACCACTTCTGAGTATAGGACAGCCAAGTAGCAGATGAAATCCATCTATGGACTGTAGGTTCAGAGTGGACCATCCCCAAAGAAGGGACATTTGAGGTCTGGATTTGGGTAAAGTTTATTTGTGAATTCCCCACTAGACTCCAAAACCATGGTTCCCTCCAGAAGGCATAAATGTGGCTGCACAAATCCATCGGACTCCAGCAACAGGGCATTCAAAAGTCCCAGACAGTGCGAACTAACACTATCATGTACTCCCGTCCAATAATCCCTCATCTCTCTCTCTCATCTCTCTTTATCTCTCTCTCATCCCTCCCTCATCTCTCCATCTAACCTTGAGATGATGCACAATGTCCATGTTGAATTAAGCTTCTCTTCGTCCTGGTTTTGAGGACGATAAGAAGGGGAGGGGGGGATCAGTGGTGTAGAAAACAACAATTTTCAAACTGTTTACAAACCATTCTAACCTCTTAACTGTCAATTTTCTAACCTAGAAGGGAATCACGTCGAGAACCATCACGACTGCCTTTTCTTTGACAGTACTTGGGTCAGATTTTTGCAAGGAGAAATCATGGCTGATCCATGGCCTGAATGTTCTGCTGTAGACGGTGTGGTAAGGTGCAAGGTGTCATATGTGATGGCAGGTACGTGTCACCGAGGTTGCTGGCCTCGGTGAGGTGAGAGCCGGGTTTTTGTCTGCAGCAGCTAGTGCTGTTTGACTTTGGTAAATAGCATGGCTGCAAAGCCGATCCGGGCCGGCTCTTACTGGGAGCAGCTAAAGAGTAGGGTGGGTGGCTGCTCCCCACGGTCCAGTCCATGTTTTGGGCTGGATATAAAACGCAGCCAGCAGCTGTGTCTGGGGAGTGTGATTATCCTGGAGCTGCTAACAGGGCTGGGAGTTCTCTGTCCAGGAGGAAAGAGCTCAGTAAGGAGGTATTTTGTTCCTGGCTACCTGAAGCTGGATTCTCCTGCGGCTGGGCCGACAGCGTGGTGCGAACCTGCACCTACACCTCCCAGGTGACTGAACCTGTGTTGGACTGTTTTTGTTTGGCTACGTTATTTCCGTTGTGTGTGAACTGTCACCAAGAGACTGTTTTTCATTTTGTGTGCAAGTGTGAATAAAACACTGTTTGTTGCACAATCTGGACTCCTTGTTTTGCCTCTAAACTGCACCCGCACCGCTGTCTACCAGAGCGACTCCCCACATTTGGTGTCGGATGCGGGCATGCGCAGTGAGGCTGGCGTGAACGCCGAACTTTGTTTTTGCTGAGAAAAAGTGAATGTCCTATATTAAGCCGGCAAAGTTGCAGCCTGTGATCCCCGACAAAATGGAGGCGGCTGTGAAAGCCCTCATAGAGGCTAACGTGCAGCAGCGGGAGACCAACCAGCTACTGCTACAGCACGTGATGGCGTTGCAAGCGGCAGGAGCGTCCCACCGCGGCCCATGATGCCCGGAAAGCTGTCCGTGCCGCGATCCCTAAGATGACCCCTCGGATGATGTGGAGACCTATCTGGCGGTGTTCGAGAAGGTGGCCGTGAGGGAGAAATTACCCCGAGAACAGTGGGCAGAGGTCGCCGCTCCGTTCCTGGCGTCTGGACCCCAGCAAGTATTTTTGACCTCCCAGATGACCAAGCAGCTGACTACCCAACTGTGAAAGGTGAGATCCTGGCAAGACTGGGGTGAATGTTTTGGTCCGGGCTCAGCGTGTCCACCAGTGGGACTTTAACGTGGCTGAACCCGCCAGGCCACAATACTATGACTTGCTACAACGGTTGCAAAATGGCTGCAGCCAGACATACTGACTCCCACTGCTATGCTCGACCGTCTGTTAGCCGATGTCTTCTGGAGGGCTTTGCCTTACCCTCTCCAGCACTGGGTCGGCCAGGTATCGCCCACCAATGCCCTGGAGATGGTCGACCTGGTGGAGCGGCACGAGGCCACCAGAAACCTGCAGGGGAGTCTTGCTGGGAAGGGGTCAGTCAAACCCCGGAGGCCTCTGCCCCAGTTCCGACGTCCGGCGACAGAGCGGCCTGTACGGAAGATACCCCTGCGAGTCCGCCTCCCGTGGTATGCTGGAGGTGTCAGGAGCCAGGCCACATCAGGGCCGACTGTCCGCATCGGGATGAGCCGATGGAGGTGAACTATGGGGGTCGCCACTCCTTGTATGCACGGAAGCTGTGCGCAACTGGCACCCGTGAGGTGCAAGACCATAACCACCTGTGTCAGGTAGAGGTGGGAGATTCGCTGGCGGTGGCTCTGCTGGACTCCGGGAGTTTAGTCTCCTGGTAAGGGCTGCCCTTGTACGGCCTGTGGAGTATACTGGCCGTAAAGTCGGGGTCCTGTGCATCCACGGAGACCTGAAAGACTACCCCACTGCACTAGTGACTTTGTCCACAGCGGCTGGTAGGTGGACCCACGAGGTGGCTGTCGCTACTAAACTCCCACATGAACTAATACTTGGGAGGGACTTCCTCGGTTTTCCGGCGCTGTGGCCGGCAATAAAGGTATCTGAGGGACCCGAGACAGGGGTGACCCTAGTAGAGTGGCCTGATACCGCTGGAAGGCCAGAACCCTGGGAGCCCGAGTCTGAAGGGCCGGCGGTAGGGGTGACCACTGCTCCAGCGGTAGAGGGGGAGACAACCCCACTGAGTGTAATGGTGGGAGACACGGAGGACTTGCCACCGGGACCTGAGTTGGCAGACCTCAATGTCTCCGGGAAAATTTTGGGACCGCACAACACCGGGACCAAACCCTAACCAGGGCCTGGGAGAATGTGCTGGAAATTGATGGTAAACCCCAGAAACCAGGGGCTGAATTAATGTTCCCACGATTTATTGTTCTACAGGATATGTTGTATCGGGTGAACCAAGTCCGAGGTGAACCTGTTGAACAGTTGGTGGTGCCCACAGCGTATCGCAAGCTTGTCATGGAGCTTGCCCACCAACATGTTCTTGGGGACACCTGGGGTGGCAGAAAACCCAGGACCGCATACTGCAGCGGTTTTATTGGCCCAGTGTGTTCAAGGAGGTAGAAAATTATTGTAAGTCCTGTCCAACCTGTCAGATAACTAGCCCCCAGCCTCATTTCCGTAGTCCTCTGGTACCTCTGCCAATTATTGAAGTACCGCTTGAGCGAATCGCTATGGATTTAATTGGGCCTGTACCAAAGTCTGCCAGGGGCCACCAACACATTCTGGTAGTTCTCGACTATGCCACTCGGTATCCGGAGGCGGTGCCCCTGCGACATACCTCAGCTAGGCTCATTGCCAAAGAGTTAATGGAGATGTTTTCCGTGTGGGCCTGCCAAAAGAGGTTCTGACAGACCAAGGGACCCCTTTATGTCCAAAGTAATGAAGGAACTGTGTAAATTGTTGCGTATAAAGCAGTTACGGACGTCCGTTTACCATCCGCAAACAGACGGTCTTGTTGAGAGGTTTAACCAAACTCTAAAAATATGTTAAAAAGGGTGGTGTCTAGAGATGGGAAGGACTGGGACCTGCTTCTGCCCTATCTCATGTTCGCAGTGCGAGAGGTACCCCAGGCCTCTACTGGGTTCTCGCCTTCGAACTGCTTTATGGCAGACACCCTCGGGGCCTGTTGGATATCGCCAAGGAAGCATGGGAACAACAGCCTGTCCCCCACAAAAGTGTCATTGAGTATGTCACCCAGATGCAGGAACGGATAGAAAGGGTGTTGCCGCTGGTCCGGGAGCATATGGAGGCAGCACAACAAGCCCAGAGTAGGGTGTATAATCGTCAGGCTCGGGTACGGGGCTTCAATCCGGGAGATCGGGTTTTGGTTCTGGTACCCACCCTTGACAGCAAATTCCTAGCTAGGTGGCAGGGCCCCTATGAGGTGATCGAGAAGTAGGGGAAGTAATTACAAAGCACACCAGCCAGGCGGCGCAAGCCGGAGCAGGTGTACCACGTGAATTTACTTAAGCCGTGGAAAGATAGGGACACGGCCGACGACCACAGCCCCCGGCCAGGGCTTCTAGGTGAAAAGGGTCCAGCCCCACAGTTCGAGGCCTGTGAAGCAGTAACCACGGTAAAAATTGCAGACAGCCTGTCTTCCAAACAAGTTCAGGAAGTCAGGGAGTTCATCAGTCGGAACACGGATGTGTTCTCGGACCTCCCTGGCCGCACGCCTCTCATCCAACATGACATCGCCACTGAGCCTCAGGCCAAGATCCGGTTAAAACCATACCGGGTACCCGAGGCTCGGCGACGGGCCATCGCGGAGGAAGTACAGTTAATGTTGAAGCTCGAGGTCATTGAGGAGTCGAAAAGTGAGTGGGCCAGTCCCATAGTCCTAATACCCAAGCCGGATGGGACGCTGCGGTTCTGCAACGACTTTCGCAAGTTAAATGAAGTATCCAAGTTTGACGCGTATCCCATGCCCCGAGTAGACGAGCTGGTTGAAAGTTTAGGACAAGCCCGTTATTTTTCTGTGCTGGACCTCACTAAAGGGTACTGGCAGGTACCCTTAACGGAGTCGGCTAAGGAAAAACCGCATTTGTTACCCCGCAGGGCCTGTATCACTACAAGGTGTTACCCTTTGGCCTGCATGGCGCCCCGCCACTTTCCAAAGGTTAATGGACATAGTGCTGCGACTCACATCGCCGGTACGCCTCGGCCTACTTGGATGATGTAGTCATCCACAGCACCGACTGGGAAAGCCATTTACCCAAGGTGCAGGCGGTAGTGGATGCCCTGAGGAAAGCCGGACTGACCGCTAACCCAAAGAAGTGCTCCATAGGGTTAGAGGAGACAAAATATCTGGGATATGTAATTGGGCGGGGAGTCATCAAACCTCAGGTAACTAAGGTAGAGGCCATTCGTAACTGGCCCCGACCGGTCACCACCAGGCAGGTAAAGTCGTTCCTGGGGATTGTAGGTTACTACATGAGGTTTGTGCCCCACTTTGCCACAATAGCAGCGCCATTGACAGACCTGTTGAAGGGGCGAAAGTCTGGGAGGGTTAGCTGGAGTGAGAAGGCGGAGGAGGCTTTCTCCGCGTTGAAGTCGGCCCTGTGTGGGTCCCCGGTTTTGGTGACACCCGACTTCAACAAGGAGTTTGTCGTACAGACCGACGCCTCGGAGGTAGGCCTCGGTGCGGTACTGTCGCAGGAGGTCAACGGGGAAGAACATCCCGTTGTCTTCCTGAGCCGTAAGCTCAGTCCCGCCGAGTCCAGGTATAGTATAGTGGAGAGGGAGTGCCTGGCTATCAAGTGGGCACTCGAATCTCTCCGCTACTACCTGTTAGGGAGGAGGTTCCGTCTGGTGACCGACCATTCCCCCTCAAATGGATGAGTCAGGCCAAGGAGAGGAATGCTCGGGTCACTAGGTGGTTCCTATCTCTTCAAAATTTCAAGTTTTCCGTGGAACACAGGGCAGGCCGCTTGCAGGGCAACGCAGATGCCCTGTCCCGCGTCCACTGCCTCACGTGTGTTCACCCCTCAGGGCTGAACAAAGGGGGGTATGTGGTAAGGTGCAAGGTGTCATATGTGATGGCAGGTACGTGTCACCGAGGTTGCTGGCCTCGGTGAGGTGAGAGCCGGGTTTTTGTCTGCAGCAGCTAGTGCTGTTTGACTTTGTTAAATAGCATGGCTGCAAAGCCGATCCGGGCCGGCTCTTACTGGGAGCAGCTAAAGAGTAGGGTGGGTGGCTGCTCCCCACGGTCCAGTCCATGTTTTGGGCTGGATATAAAACGCAGCCAGCAGCTGTGTCTGGGGAGTGTGATTATCCTGGAGCTGCTAACAGGGCTGGGAGTTCTCTGTCCAGGAGGAAAGAGCTCAGTAAGGAGGTATTTTGTTCCTGGCTACCTGAAGCTGGATTCTCCTGCGGCTGGGCCGACAGCGTGGTGCGAACCTGACCTATACCTCCCAGGTGACTGGAACCTGTGTTGGACTGTTTTTGTTTGGCTACGTTATTTCCGTTGTGTGTGAACTGTCACCAAGAGACTGTTTTTCATTTTGTGTGCAAGTGTGGAATAAGACCCTGTTGTTGCACGACCTGGACTCCTTGTTTTGACGGTCTTGTTGGAGAGGCTTAACCAAACTCTAAAAAATATGTTAAAGAGGGTGGTGTCTAGAGATGGGAAGGACTGGGACCTGCTTCTGCCTCATATCTCATGTTCGCGAGTGCTGAGAGGTGCCCCAGGCCTCGCTGGGTTCTCCCGCCTTCGAACTGCTTTAGTGGCAGACACCCTCGGGCCTGCTGATATCGCCAACGGAAGCAGTGGGAACAACAGCCTGTCCCCACAGCAAAGTGTCATTGAGTATGTCGCCCAGATGCAGGAACCGGATGGAAAGGGTGCTGCTGCTTGGTCCGGGAGCATGTGAGGCAGCGCAACAAGCCCAGAGTAGGGTGTAGCTAATCGCCAGGCTCGGTACGGGACTTCAACCGAGATCGGGTGTTGGTTCTGGTACCCACCCTGACAGCAAATTCCTAGCTAGGTGGCAGGGCCCCTATGAGGTGATCGAGAAGGTAGGGAAGTAAATTACAAAGCACACCAGCCAGGCGGCGCAAGCCGGAGCAGGTGTACCACGTGAATTTACTTAAGCCGTGGAAAGATAGGACACGGCTCGACGACCACAGCCCCCGGCCAGGGCTTCTAGGTGAAAGGGTCCAGCCCCACAGTTCGAGGCCTGTGAAGCAGTAACCACGGTAAAATTGCAGACAGCCTGTCTTCCAAACAAGTTCAGGAAGTCAGGAGTTCATCAGTCGGAACACGGATGTGTTCTCGACCTCCCTGGCCGCACGTCTCTCATCCAACATGACATCGCTACTGAGCCTCAGGCCAAGATCCGGTTAAAACCATACCGGGTACCCGAGGCTCGGCGACGGGCCATCGCGGAGGAAGTACAGTTAATGTTGAAGCTCGAGGTCATTGAGGAGTCGAAAAGTGAGTGGGCCAGTCCCATAGTCCTAATACCTAAGCCGGATGGGACGCTATGGTTCTGCAACGACTTTCGCAGTTAAATGAAGTATCCAAGTTTGACGCTGTATCCCATGCCCCGAGTAGACGAGCTGGTTGAAAGTTTAGGACAAGCCCGTTATTTTTCTGTGCTGGACCTCACTAAAGGGTACTGGCAGGTACCCTTAACGGAGTCGGCTAAGGAAAAACCGCATTTGTTACCCGCAGGGCCTGTATCACTACAAGGTGTTACCCTTTGGCCTGCATGGCGCCCCGCCACTTTCCAAAGGTTAATGGACATAGTGCTGCGACCACATCGCCGGTACGCTCGGCCTACTTAGATGATGTAGTCATCCACAGCACCGACTGGGAAAGCCATTTACCCAAGGTGCAGGCGGTAGTGGATGCCCTGAGGAAAGCCGACTGACCGCTAACCCAAAGAAGTGCTCCATAGGGTTAGAGGAGACAAAATATCTGGGATATGGATTGTATATAACGTTCTGCTGCCTCCAAAGCAAGATATCTGAACCCCCCAGGGGCCATTTGGGCGTTTTTGATAGAAAACGCATCAAAAACGCATCTGCGTTTTTATAATTTTTTCATTTTTTATTTTATTTTTTTGTGTATTTTGCCACATTTGGTTGCATATTTACATTTGGTATAGGCAAATATGGTAGTTTAGATCATTACTCTAGTATAGTAGATGCAGGGGCACACAGATATCTGGTCAATGGACTAAACGTGGAAATACATTTATTAAAAGTAATAACATATAAAATAAAATAAAAATATCCTAGGATGGATGTAAATCCACTAGGGATCTTATGCGGTAAACAAGTAGAAATAAAAACAAACCTCAACCATACAGTCTAATAATGGATATTCTACTGGTATGGTACCATGTAGGAGCTATAAACCTCTGGAGTGTCTGTACAGATCCTTCTGTATGTAAACCATGTAATGCGCCGTCTCACTAATGAGATAATGTCATGGTCTGATAAGTAAGTCTCTATTGTAGCAAGTAAGAGTAGGTGGTAGTCTATCGTTAATCCGGATATACCGTCCTTAAGTCCGTGAGTAGATAGAAGAGTCCTCCAACGGAGATGTGTCTTATCAGATCCACATTAGTTAGTGATTTATAAACATAGATGCTTACTTTACCGTCCCGCGTCTTGAGTCAATAGCCTTCCTTTGTTCCCTTGTGCCGTATAAAGACAGTCAGGTACCTTTTCCCTGCCAGGACCTGGCGCGGCGTCCCACGTGGTCACTGTCGTCACTAGGTGGCGTCCCACGTGACGATGGCGGGAGCGTCCGATTGGCTGAACGTATCTTGGACGCAGGAGGTGGGCGGGACAGCTATTCAGATGGCGTTCTTTAACATCGATATTGCGATCCTCTATGTTAAGGTTTATGCAAGGAAGGATAATGGTGGTATGTCCTCCTTTTGACGTGTATCCTTTAGATTGCTTGCCTTTTACCCAAACGCGTTTCGGGGCGTATATCGACTGGCCCCTTCCTCAGTGGTTAACTGGCAAGACTTTCATGTTCCTTTATATAGGTACCCCCCTCCCTAAGGATCATGGGGTATCTAGGGTGACATTCAAACCATGGATATGGAACTTTCTCCTACTAATAGTGATCGTATTAATTAACACTACTCATATCAAAAACATACATAAATACAGATTGAAATAAGATTTTACATATATGGCAGGTCATATATAGACATACGAACAATTTTGGGTAAAATATAGGTGGATAATCAGTAGTCACCGATTGTATCCAATATACCATAGGACCATATGTTACAACTTAAAATTGGTGGGAGGTTCTATCTTCAGATTGAGTAACGGTCTTAAGGACGGTATATCCGGATTAACGATAGACTACCACCTACTCTTACTTGCTACAATAGAGACTTACTTATCAGACCATGACATTATCTCATTAGTGAGACGGCGCATTACATGGTTTACATACAGAAGGATCTGTACAGACACTCCAGAGGTTTATAGCTCCTACATGGTACCATACCAGTAGAATATCCATTATTAGACTGTATGGTTGAGGTTTGTTTTTATTTCTACTTGTTTACCGCATAAGATCCCTAGTGGATTTACATCCATCCTAGGATATTTTTATTTTATTTTATATGTTATTACTTTTAATAAATGTATTTCCACGTTTAGTCCATTGACCAGATATCTGTGTGCCCCTGCATCTACTATACTATTTAATCTTTCCTTGCGGTTAAGGGTGAACCGGCAGGTGTGCACCAACTCATATTTGCGAAGTGGGTGGAGCCACTGTTTACCATTTACCTATTTTTTCTTTTCACCCATCCCAGTTGAGCTCCCCACTAACCAATATGAATATCTGGGAACATATGGACCAGAAATGTAAGAAAATAGAGAATTTTATATTTAATACATCTGAGGAATCAAATTTACCGAATAGTATATCGATAGATGATACTTTTAAAGAGTTGGAGAAAGTGCTACATAAACAACTACGTAACAGGTGGGAGATTAAATCACTCACACAATATCTACAGAAGGGATTGACCCCAAAAGGGTTAACCCTGACAAAGACACCTGCAGCAGACCTAATGAATGAAGAGTTTAGTAAAGAATGGGACCAATTCCTAAAGAGTCAATCTAATATTCTAATTCAGATGATTATAAAAAGACGTACTGAAATGATAAAAGAGTTAGCTGAAAAGATAGACGCCTTGAAAAAGAATATAGATCAGTTTCCAGATGGTGAAGAGATACACAAATGGGAGGAACGTATCTGTAAGAGTTTAGATACATTGGAAAAAGAAATTATTAATAAGAAATCAAAGAAAATGAAAAACCACTACTATAACTATAATCAAACAAGAAATATCATTATGAGGGAAGGCCCACAAAGGAATGAAGAAATGGATGATTTGGAGAGAGAGGGGAGGCAGATGAATGGTGAACAATATAACGTAGCGGTGAATAATAGATATGAAGTACTGTCTCCATCTCCTTTTTTAGATCAAACCCCGCCACATCACAGAACAAGGTCGAGACGCATACGGACACCAATTCCGTCACAAAAGGACACAGGACACCAGACACAGAAACACGAATACAATCTGAGACACCAGACACAGCACGAACACAACCTGAGACACCAACAACAGGACAGGGACAGGTATACAACACAGGAGAGACCTCGACAATATGGCCACAATCAGGACGGGCTACACCAACACCAACACAGGGGACACGATCAGATACGCACGAGATCACAATACCACAACAGAGAAAACAGGTACGAAGAGGTAGACACTCAAAGCAAAAGAAGATACTATCCACACAGGACACAACGAACATAATTAACCTAAGTAACACAGAACTCACACTTTCACAAAAAGCCTTATTAAATAAAGGATTGAAATTTGCACCATCAAGGAAATTAGATAAATTCACTGCGTATATGGGGGTTGAGAAATTTATACGGAAAGTATGCCTAAAAAGATACTATATGAAGAACCCTTTAGTGATGAACTCAGATGATACTAAAAATGAATATATACATACGAATCTAAAAATAAAATCAAAGAAATTTCCAATACAGGAAATTAGTCCTGAAATATCAGCATTCAGGAAGAATGTCGAAAGAGACATAAGAAATATTAATATCCACCCAATTAGAAATAATTTAAATAGACAGGAAATAGAAGCCATAAAACAATTACAGGGAAATAATGATATCATAGTCCGCCCTGCGGACAAGGGGGGAGCAGTGGTCATTTTAAACAAAGAGGATTATGACAAAGAGTGCGATAAGCAACTTGGGGAGGAAGGTACATATAAGAAACTAAACCGGGACCCTACACAGACATTTTATCAAGAATTGGGTGACTATTGTAAGAAAGGAGTGGAAGAGGGTATCCTTCTAGAACAGGAGGCTAGATATATCCTGAATACACAAAAAAGAATTCCTGTTTTCTATTGCCTCCCAAAGGTCCACAAGGACCTACGTGCCCCCCCAGGGAGACCAATAATATCAGGAATTGACTCTATCTCATCTAATCTATCTCAATATATAGATAGACTACTACAGCCTGTGGTGAAAGAAATTCCATCCTATGTCAAAGACACAACCGATATAATTAAAACAGTGGAAAATCTTAATTGGGAAGAGGGGTGGCTACTGGGGACCCTTGATGTAAGGGCCTTGTATACGGTCATAGAACACGAAAGGGGATTGGAGGCCCTTAATAAACAATTAACTGCGCATAAGTCCCTAAAGAAACAACAAATAAAGTATATAATGGATGGAGTAAACTACATCCTCACACATAACTATTTTTACTTTGGAGGAGAATTTTACTTGCAGCAGAGGGGGACCGCCATGGGGACCAGGTTCGCCCATAGTTATGCTAATTTATTCATGGCCCAATGGGAGTGTGAGACAATTGCACCATTGCTGGGGGCGGACCTGGCCCTATGGCGTAGGTATATTGACGATATCCTCTTTGTTTGGCGTGGTACAAGGGAATCCCTAGATGACTTCATTAATAATATCAATGAGAATGATATGGGTCTACAGTTTACCTCGAATGTAAGTCTAACAGAAATACAATTCTTAGACCTAAACATATGTGTGAGGGGGACCAAGTTAGCCTGTAACACTTATTTCAAACCGACAAATAAAAACGGTTATATTAGATACTCCAGCTGTCACCTCCCCAGATGGCTGGTAAATATCCCGACCAGCCAGCTGAGAAGGTTGAAGCGGAATTGCACCGAATCGGAACAATACAAAAAAGAAGCAGAAAAACTAAAATTTCAACTTCTAGAAAAAGACTATCCAGAATGGACCATAGAAAGATCTATGAAAAAAGTGGAGGTTATGGATAGAAGGGAATTTTTTTATGAACAACAAAAAACCACTGAAAAAATAACTAAGGAACAAGAAGATACACTGAGACTAATCTTACCCTTTCACTCCCAGTATAAGCTGATAGAGAAGATAATTAGGAAACATTGGGGCCATCTCCTAGAGGATAAAGTAATAGGGACAAAAATCACAAAAGAACCAAAAATAGTGTATACGAAGGCTCCAAATCTAGGGCTAAAGGTGGCACCCACAGTAGGACACCGACTATCTAAGCCTACTAAGAATTGGTTATCCTCACAGGGTTTTTTTAAATGTGGAGCATGTGTGTGCTGCAGGAACTGCCCTAATCCGAGAAAGATAACAAAAGCCTCTTCAACCCAGAATGATTTCCACATGGACATTAGAGATGGATTGACATGTAATTCCATCAATGTCATCTACCTATTAGAGTGCCCATGTGGGAAACAATATCTGGGTAGAACGAAGAGGTCTCTAAAAAGAGGGTGGCTGAACATATAAACAACATAAAAAGAGGTTACCTATTACATTCTGTATCTAAACATTACAAGGAGGTACATGGTGGTGACCCCTCTAGCCTCTCCTTTATGGCCATAGAAAAGGTGGTACAACCGTGGAGGGAGGCAATCTGATAGCACAAATGTCTAGAACTGAAACAAGAAGGATCTTTGAATTTCAATCCCTGATCCCTAGAGGGTTAAATGCTGAGATGGAAATATTTGGGTTTTTATAGTATGGGGCTGGGATCCGCGGGCGACGGAACATCGACATCCGGCTGTTTTCCAGCATGCCGATCTTCCCTCTCTAACGAATCCCTCCCCTATATCTCCGTTACTCAAGTTCCATCATCTGAAGATAGAACCTCCCACCAATTTTAAGTTGTAACATATGGTCCTATGGTATATTGGATACAATCGGTGACTACTGATTATCCACCTATATTTTACCCAAAATTGTTCGTATGTCTATATATGACCTGCCATATATGCAAAATTTTATTTCAATCTGTATTTATGTATGTTTTTGATATGAGTAGTGTTAATTAATACGATCACTATTAGTAGGAGAAAGTTCCATATCCATGGTTTGAATGTCACCCTAGATACCCCATGATCCTTAGGGAGGGGGTACCTATATAAAGGAACATGAAAGTCTTGCCAGTTAACCACTGAGGAAGGGGCCAGTCGATATACGCCCGAAACGCGTTTGGGTAAAAGGCAAGCAATCTAAAGGATACACGTCAAAAGGAGGACATACCACCATTATCCTTCCTTGCATAAACCTTAACATAGAGGATCGTAACATCGATGTTAAAGAACGCCATCTGAATAGCTGTCCCGCCCACCTCCTGCGTCCAAGATACGTTCAGCCAATCGGACGCTCCCGCCATCGTCACGTGGGACGCCACCTAGTGACGACAGTGACCACGTGGGACGCCGCGCCAGGTCCTGGCAGGGAAAAGGTACCTGACTGTCTTTATACGGCACAAGGGAACAAAGGAAGGCTATTGACTCAAGACGCGGGACGGTAAAGTAAGCATCTATGTTTATAAATCACTAACTAATGTGGATCTGATAAGACACATCTCCGTTGGAGGACTCTTCTATCTACTCACGGTCTTAAGGACGGTATGTCCGGATTAACGATAGACTACCACCTACTCTAACTTGCTACAATAGAGACTTACTTATCAGACCATGACATTATCTCATTAGTGAGACGGCGCATTACATGGTTTACATACAGAAGGATCTGTACAGACACTCCAGAGGTTTATAGCTCCTACATGGTACCATACCAGTAGAATATCCATTATTAGACTGTATGGTTGAGGTTTGTTTTTATTTCTACTTGTTTACCGCATAAGATCCCTAGTGGATTTACATCCATCCTAGGATATTTTTATTTTATTTTATATGTTATTACTTTTAATAAATGTATTTCCACGTTTAGTCCATTGACCAGATATCTGTGTGCCCCTGCATCTACTATACTATTTAATCTTTCCTTACGGTTAAGGGTGAACCGGCAGGTGTGCACCAACTCATATTTGCGAAGTGGGTGGAGCCACTGTTTACCATTTACCTATTTAGATCATTACTCTGCCCAAATCTATATTCAGCTACATGGCTTAGAAAATATGCTGTCAAACAATGATCCTAGGTTTTGGTATAGACACATGATCTAGACTACCATATTTGCCTATACCAAATGTAAATATGCAACCAAATGTGGCAAAATACACAAAAAAATAAAATAAAAAATGAAAAAATTATAAAAACGCAGATGCGTTTTTGATGCATTTTCTATCAAAAACGCCCAAATGGCCCCTGGGGGTTCAGATATCTTGCTTTGGAGGCAGCAGGACGTTAGTGGTAGTCATAGTCAACCTTCATATACAATCAAATAGAGGCATCAAATGGATTTGCAAAGCGATTAATAATTGTAAGTATTATTCGCATTGCGATTACAGCTTAGAGCTGAGTTCCTAATGGTTGTATTGCTAGAATATAACTTATATTCTAGCAATACAGCAACCATTAGGAACTCAGCTCTAAGTTGAATTCACAATGCGATTAATGCAGGTTATATTAATCGCATTGAGAATTCAACTTAGATCTGAGTTCCTAATGGTTGTTGTATTGCTAGAATATAACGAAGATTAAGAATATAGCGCTAAATTCTCAATCTTCGTTATATTCTAGCAATACAACAAATTAGGAACCCATCTCTAAGTTGAATTCGCAAATAAGATGTCCCAAACTATTCACCGGCGAATAGTTCCCGACGAACATAGCTTGTGCGCGTTCGTCGCGGCGGGCGAACATATGCGATGTTAAGTCCACCCCCTATCATTGCGTAAACTTTGACCCTCTACCTCACAGTCAGCAGACACATTCCAGCCAATCAGCAGCATACCCTCCCTCCCAGACCCTCCCATCTCCTGGACAGCATACATTTTAGATTCATTCGGAAGCTGCAGTCTTAGTGAGAGTAGGGAGAGTGTAGTTGCTGCTGATTTAATAGGGAAATCAATAGCTAGGCTAGTGTATTCAGTGTCCACTACAGTCCTGAAAGACTCATCAGATCTCTGCTGTAAGGACAGCATCCTGACAGCACCCCAAAAAGCCCTTTTTAGGGCTAGTACATCAGTCTCCCCCCCAGACCCTCCCACCTCCTATCAAAAAGCAAGGACGGCATCCATCTTAGATTCATTCTGAAGCAGCAGTGTTAGTAGTTGTAATCGCAATGCGATTAATATAACCTGTATTAATC
Source organism: Bufotes viridis (assembly GCA_033119425.1). Lineage (NCBI taxonomy): Eukaryota > Metazoa > Chordata > Amphibia > Anura > Bufonidae > Bufotes > Bufotes viridis. The sequence goes on along the minus strand of CM065592.1, from coordinate 11,885,386 downwards.
GCATTGGGATTACAACTTGGATCTGTTCCTAATGGTTGTATTGCTAGAATATAACAAAGATTGCGAATATAGAGCTATATTCTCAATCTTTGTTATATTCTAGCAATATAACCATTAGGAACTCAGATCTAAGTTGTAATAGCATTGCGAATTCAACTTAGAGCTGGGTTCCTAATGGTTGTATTGCTAGAATTTCCAGCAATACAACCATTAGGAACCCAGCTCTAAGTTGAATTCACAATGCGATTAATATAACCTGTAGTAATCGCATTGCGATTACAACTACCACACTCTGTGTCAACTAGGTATTTTTCCATGGGAGTTTTGCCATGGATCCCCCTCCGGCATAAACATAAAATTTTATGTTCGCGACATCACTAGTTATCACCCAATGTCCACCACCAGGTTCGGGAGTCTCTCCCAGACCCAGACTCAATGACCAGTGTTAATTCTAGTTAATCAGGTGATTGGGTCATGCTAAAGAAACATCCGAAGACAGGACTAGAGCCGAGATATCTTGGGTCATTCCAGGTGACAACTGGATCAACACCAGTCACTGCAAGAAGCTGATCAACTACGTCAAAGAATGAGGAGCACTTCCGTTTATTTGTTTAGTTTTTAGGATGGGAAAAGCACCTCAACTAGCAAGGGCCACAAAGACATTTGTTGATAGCACATCCTAGAGGGTAATATCAGATATAGGATTAATAGTAGCTCTGGCTCCAGCTCCTCGTTTGTTATGGGTGTCCGGGCAGCTCGGCGGCCTGCAGATGTGGTCTTGTTTGGAGTTGACAGGTCTGTACTATTTTCTATGCAGGTTAGCCGTTTATAAGGTAATTCCCCTGCAGCTTACGTTGCAGCCAATTGGGAGATCTTGGGGGCTCACTGGTTTTCCATTGAATCCGGGCTAAAGGAAATATTACATTTACTCATGTTTTTTTTGGTTTCCATTCCTTCTATATGCCTGATGTCTGACCGAGAGAGTTACTGAAGGCCGAACAGACGAGACGCCCTGAAGACCAAGCCATGGACCAGATGCAGAGGATTCCAAACTAGCCAGCGACCAACACCACCTCCTGAATCACCTCCCGAAGAAAATAATCATTGAGGGACACCGAGCAGCATATGACAAAGAGGGACTGTTGTGGAAATTTTATTAGGATGTGTTTTTATTATGTCATGTATTGTCATCATGTCTCTCATTATCAGGGTAAACCATTGCATGGGGATATCTTACTGTGGATGTAGAGACTCAGCTGCAGGGCGCAGAGGCCTCCGCTGGCAAACTGTCTATTTGCTATGCACTGGGCAGTGGGCCGGGGGGAGACTGATGCGCTGCAGAGCAGTGTTTTCTTGGAAAATAAATGGGGATTGCAGTCAGCACAAACCAATACGCAGGTGCACGTTGCTATGGTGAAATACACATACAAACGTAAAAACAAAGGTGCAATGGCACACTGTAGCTAGAGCTCCGTCCTGCCACTATGCTGGATGTTAGATGAGGCATTAGTTTATATTTTGGCCAAATTATGTAAGCCACCCACCACTTCACGGTTGCCTCTCGAGTGGTCCCTAACATTAATTCTTACCATTTATGGGCCATATCAGCCACACAAAACCCAGGGAGTGCAGGTGCAGCATGCATGCCAGATACACTCTGCTTGTAACCCCGTCTGGTGCCATACAGCGTTCATCAGATCAAGGGATGCAAATACCAACATGCATGCTGATCCCACTAGTACTTCTCCTGGAACCAAATGGCTTCTGGTAAGTTCAATAAAGCAGACTCAGTTTTATACTGACTTTAAAACCAGCCTACAGGGCGGATTCACTAGTCAGTTGTGCATGACTGCATGGAGGTCACCACGCCTCCCATATATGCTACAAAGGAAAAAAATGGGGATTGCAGTCAGCACAACCCAATACGCAGGTGCACGTTGCTATGGTGAAATACACATACAAACGTAAAAACAAAGGTGCAATGGCACACTGCAGCTACAGCTCCGTCCTGCCACTATGCTGGATGTTAGATGAGGCATTCGTTTATATTTTGGCCAAATTATGTAAGCCACCCACCACTTCACGGTTGCCTCTCGAGTGGTCCCTAACATTAATTCTTACCATTTATGGGCCATATCAGCCACACAAAACCCAGGGAGTGCAGGTGCAGCATGCATGCCAGATACACTCTGCTTGTAACCCCGTCTGGTGCCATACAGCGTTCATCAGATCAAGGGATGCAAATACCAACATGCATGCTGAGCCCACTAGTACTTCTCCTGGAACCAAATGGCTTCTGGTAAGTTCAATAAAGCAGACTCAGTTTTATACTGACTTTAAAACCAGCCTACAGGGCGGATTCACTAGTCAGGTGTGCATGACTGCATGGAGGTCACCACGCCTCCCATATATGCTACAAAGGAAAAAAATGGGGATTGCAGTCAGCACAACCCAATACGCAGGTGCACGTTGCTATGGTGAAATACACATACAAACGTAAAAACAAAGGTGCAATGGCACACTGTAGCTAGAGCTCCGTCCTGCCACTATGCTGGATGTTAGATGAGGCATTAGTTTATATTTTGGCCAAATTATGTAAGCCACCCACCACTTCACGGTTGCCTCTCGAGTGGTCCCTAACATTAATTCTTACCATTTATGGGCCATATCAGCCACACAAAACCCAGGGAGTGCAGGTGCAGCATGCATGCCAGATACACTCTGCTTGTAACCCCGTCTGGTGCCATACAGCGTTCATCAGATCAAGGGATGCAAATACCAACATGCATGCTGATCCCACTAGTACTTCTCCTGGAACCAAATGGCTTCTGGTAAGTTCAATAAAGCAGACTCAGTTTTATACTGACTTTAAAACCAGCCTACAGGGCGGATTCACTAGTCAGTTGTGCATGACTGCATGGAGGTCACCACGCCTCCCATATATGCTACAAAGGAAAAAAAATGGGGATTGCAGTCAGCACAACCCAATACGCAGGTGCACGTTGCTATGGTGAAATACACATACAAACGTAAAAACAAAGGTGCAATGGCACACTGTAGCTACAGCTCCGTCCTGCCACTATGCTGGATGTTAGATGAGGCATTCGTTTATATTTTGGCCAAATTATGTAAGCCACCCACCACTTCACGGTTGCCTCTCGAGTGGTCCCTAACATTATTTCTTACCATTTATGGGCCATATCAGCCACACAAAACCCAGGGAGTGCAGGTGCAGCATGCATGCCAGATACACTCTGCTTGTAACTCCGTCTGGTGCCATACAGCGTTCATCAGATCAAGGGATGCAAATACCAACATGCATGCTGAGCCCACTAGTACTTCTCCTGGAACCAAATGGCTTCTGGTAAGTTCAATAAAGCAGACTCAGTTTTATACTGACTTTAAAACCAGCCTACAGGGCGGATTCACTAGTCAGGTGTGCATGACTGCATGGAGGTCACCACGCCTCCCATATATGCTACAAAGGAAAAAAAATGGGGATTGCAGTCAGCACAACCCAATACGCAGGTGCACGTTGCTATGGTGAAATACACATACAAACGTAAAAACAAAGGTGCAATGGCACACTGTAGCTACAGCTCCGTCCTGCCACTATGCTGGATGTTAGATGAGGCATTCGTTTATATTTTGGCCAAATTATGTAAGCCACCCACCACTTCACGGTTGCCTCTCGAGTGGTCCCTAACATTAATTCTTACCATTTATGGGCCATATCAGCCACACAAAACCCAGGGAGTGCAGGTGCAGCATGCATGCCAGATACACTCTGCTTGTAACCCCGTCTGGTGCCATACAGCGTTCATCAGATCAAGGGATGCAAATACCAACATGCATGCTGAGCCCACTAGTACTTCTCCTGGAACCAAATGGCTTCTGGTAAGTTTAATAAAGCAGACTCAGTTTTGCCTCATCTAACATCCAGCATAGTGGCAGGATGGAGCTCTAGCTACAGTGTGCCATTGCACCTTTCTTGGAAAATGTATGGGTGCCAGCTAGGGCCCCCGCCCTAAGATCGAATTTATTGGCTTGGCGTGGATGCATTTATTAAGAGAACAATATACGGAAGGAACGTGTGTTGTTGTTTCCAGTGTGTCTGATCAACCACTGGAGGTAATGGTGCAATACCTGTAAATAGGCACACATGAGAATCCTAGTGAACTTTGTTGGGCATTGATCACTGAGCAAGGCTCAACAAGGTTCACTCTAGTGGTAATTGGGAGACAGGTGGTGGTTACTTCCTGTGTGTCATCACTTCCTGTATGATTGTACTGTACATGAAGGAAGTAGTCAGGTGTTGGGCCTGCCCCTTCCTATTGTTACCCCTTTTGTCTATTTAAATAAAGAAAATAGTCTGGGTGAGGAGGTCAGTGCTGACGAGGTCTCTACCATGGAACATCTTGTCTGACTTTGAAGGAGTGTTACCTTTCCTTACACAAAAGAGCTTGATACATGTGCTTTTAAGCATGGGGGAAATTCTTTGTGGCTGGTGTACTTTGGCGCACTTTTAGTGCAGCTTGGATATGTGCATCGGCTACAAGGAAATTTTTACAACTGTTGCACTCATCTGTTAAAAAGCATTTTGTGTTGTGTTATAGTAGTTAAAAATTAGGGCATAATTGCCATTTTGCAGAACAGTAATATATTCGGAAGCCCTGTTTGCCGTGTATTGGTGGCAAAATAAAAATATATTCTCCGTTCAGCGTTGCACTTATCTGTTGAAAAGCCTTTTGTGCAAAAGTAGAAAAAATTAGGGCCTAATTGCCATTCTGCGGTGCAGTGATATATTCTGAAGCTCAGTTTACCATGTAATAATGACGAAATAAAAATATATTTGCCGTTCATCGTTGCACTTATCTGTTGAAAACCTTTTGTGTTTTGTAAAAGTAGAAAAAAATTAGGTCCTAATTGCCGCTCTGCGGTGCGGTGATATATTTTAAAGCCCTATTTGCCGTTTATTAGTAGTGAAATAAAAATATATTCACAGTTCAACGTTGCACTTATCTGTTGAAAAGGCTTTTGTGTTGTGTAAAAGTATAAAAAAAATAGGGTCTAATTGCCGTTTTGCGGTGCATTGATATATTCTGAAGCCCAGTTTTCTGTGTATTAGTGGCAAAATAAAAATATATTCGCCTTTCAGAGTTGCACTTATCTGTTGAAAAGCCTTTTGTGTTGTATAAAAGTTGAAAAAAATGTGGGCCTAATTGCCATTCTGTGGTGCTGTGATATATTCTGAAGCCCTGTTTGCCATGTATTAGTGGCGAAATAAAAAATATATTTGATCTAACATTTGATTATTTGATCTAACAGTATGTCAGACAGAAAAGTGACAGGCCTGGCACAGGGGAGTGGCAGAGGCCTAAATGTTTCTGGCGGAGGTTGCAGAAGAGTAGGGGCCATGGCAGCAGGAGACACTTTGAGAGTCCTAAGCTCCTAGTGTCAGCTAGCGGTCATTTTGTGACCAGAAACCCAGCGGTTCTTGAGTGGTTTACTCGATCTTCGACTTCGTCGCTAGTGACATCAGACACCACCAGCCAAGAGTCAGTGGGTTTGTCAGACACAACCCTTAGTTGGCATGGCCCGGGAGAAGGCCCTGTGCCCTCACCCATCCTCAACCTGCCTCTGTCCTTTCCTCCACTAGGCAGGCAAGTATTAATGGGGAGAGTGGCGTGCAAACTGGTGTTGCGAGTGGTCAGAGTCGGTTGAGGAAGATATCAGTGACATTGGGAGCCGGGTGACGAAGAGGCTCATAATATATAATAATAATGTAATATGTAATATTATAAAATCCGCTGTCTCCATGATGCCAGATGACAGGGACGCTCCATGACCTTCCCAGGAGCTGCTGTTGGGAGCAGCAGTTTATGTCTGAGACGTCCGTACAGTATGGGGGGAATCCGAAGACCCTCTACATCTCCATGCACCACAGGATGTCCTCCTTGCCATCCATGATGATTGGGAACTTGTGATGTTTTCCCTGACGAAGGGACCAGTTATGGTTTGAATTTTGATGAACTTCGCAACTTCTGGGCTCCAAGAAATCTTGAAGATTTGTCTTCTCATTGTGTGTAGCTACTAGAGGCCTGTTCATGCCAGGCAGGTTCCCCCAGAAGAATTTGGCTCGATAAGCAGTCGATACCGCACTTGCATAAATCTTGACAGGATTCGTCTCCAGCTGGAGAGAAATCGTTTTTTGGAATGCTTTCTCCATGGCAACGAAGTCATCGAATAACCAGAAGGCTGGGTGATTCTCTCCTATCTTAGGCAAATTTTTAATTATTTTAATGAAATTTATTAAATATTTAATATTAAATTGGACCAAAACTCGAATAAAATTATAAGAAAGTATACTTAAATTCACCAATATATTATACCAATCTTCGAGAGAAATTCCCGGACAATTAATTTGCCAAGCCTTTTGTGCCGGAGAACGTGTATTATTAAATCGTGTTTTAAGCAACACTTTGTAAAGTTTAGAAATTTTAACCATCTGTTCTGTCCCATATTTCCGATAAAGAAATGGACGAAGCGGGGAGATCGAGAAAACGATTACAAAGGTCATGAGGGAGGAGGGGTGAAACATGAAGGCAGAGGAGGACACGAAGCAACATATATATTCGATACTTCAAACTTCAAATCTGTAATCAGGTCCCAGCCGACACCGAAGATCCAAGGAGGGGGCAGTAGTAAGCAGTGGAGAACTAAACTTAAGAAAGAGGGTTAGCGCCCCGTCTGTGGTGAGGCAGCAAGTAAACACCGCCAGACAAGGCGGACAAACGCACGTGATCCGCTGAGAGATTGGTCCAATAGAAGGCAAAGGCCCCAGAAGGGGGAGCATCCCACGGTTCAGATAGAGAGGCTCATGTCTTGCATAGTGTGGCGGGATAAAAAGAATGGAGGGAGGAGCGATGTAGCAAACCTACATCATTATGTCTTCACCCCCTCTGACGAAGGGGCTTCATCATCAGCAGAAGAGGGTGGCAGCTTGCCCGTGAGCCAGCGGCGGAGCCATCAAGTCGCTTGCTTAGCTGGGAGTCAGAAGGGTGGCAGCAGTGGGAGGTCGGGAGCCAAACGTGCCAGGGGAAGACCACCAGCACCCCCAGTGGAAGCTCGGGAGCCTACCTGCCCGGGAAGAAACGGTGCAGGGGTTCACGGAGGCAGTGTGTAGTGTTTAGGGTAAAATCACTTACACGGCAGGGTGTCAGTTGTTTCTTAAGCTGCCAGAGGAGGTGAACGTGGCCATATGTAGAATCTGAGAGCAGAAGGTGAAGCGTAGCCAGGGTGCCAATGTTGGCACTATGGCCCCACATCAACATTTGCAGCGTCACTATACAGTGGCCTGTGAGAATCGTGGCTCTGATGTGGTGGTCCAGCCAGCCGCAGCAACCGCTGCATCACCCAGTGGCACGCACCCGGTTTCAGGCAGTCAAGGATCCACCACCTCAGCCGAAGGGAACTGTTTTTCATGCCCATCATCTGCTGGCCCCGATGCTCCTGCTCCTTCTTCTCCTCGCTAGTGATGAGCTGCATAGGCAATATTCGTTTTCAGGATATTTCATAAATTTTTCGCATGATATTCCCAATAAATTTGTGAATTCTAGAATTCGCGATCCCTAGTCATTCTTTTCGCGATCGCGCAAATCGGCACTAATGATGTACATTTTTTTTTGCACAATACGTGCAACTTTACATTTTATCAGGCCTTAGTAGATATTACTGATTGGTGCACTAAGTATTGGTGTGATATCACAGCACTACTGTATGTCTGTAGCATGTATGTATGGGCAGCAGAAAAACATTAATTCCTATTAGACTACCTAACACCCTGCACTGTAGACTATGAGCTACACGATATCACTATATCACTATCTATCCTACACTGACTATCTACCACTAACTATCTGTATGTAATTAAATAAGGATCCAGATGACTCAGCAAAGTACAGAGCGTAGCAATGACACTGCTGTCTCTCTCAGAACTGCAAAAAACAGCGTAAAATGGCTGCTGGGGAGTTTCTTATGTAGTAAAGGGGTAGGCAACTTTCCTATTGGTTGTTAGGGATGTTGCAGCCTTCTCATTGGCCCACAAGCAAGAAGCAGTGGTAATGATAAAAAAATAAAAATAAAATAATATTCGCGATTTTGAATACCGTATTTTCCGGTGTATAAGATGACTGGGCAAATAAGAAAGCCCCCTACCTTTCCTGTTGAAATATGGGGTTTGGGCTATACTCGCCATATAAGACTACCCCTCAGATAATCCGAGCATGAGAAAACCACTGAGAGCAGGGAGAGGGGGCTGCTTCAGGAGCGACTGTCCGGGATGCAGCACACGGTGGCTCAGCTAGAGGACGATTGTCCCTGAAGCTGGAGAAGGACATCTTCTCCAGTCTGGCTTGGAAGTAAAGAGGACATTTCACTGGTCCAACAATTGTTAGATAATGATATATACTGTATGTGTAGAGTGGCGCCCAGGGATAATAGTAAGTGCAGGGAGATCCCTGGGTGCCGCTCTACACATACATATCATTAACTAACAATCGTTGGACCAGTTAAAGGTCCTCTTAAGTTTCAGCACACAGTATACCGACGTATAAGACGACCACCGACTTTTGAGAAGATTTTCATCTGTTAAAAAGTAGTCTTATACACCAGAAAATACAGTATATAGCACTATATTCTAGAATTTTGCAAATTCTCAAAGTGCCGATATTCGTGATAGAAATCCGTCATTAGAATATTCACGATCAACACTACTCCTCGCTGCACATTCAGTCAGCAATTGATCACCAAAGCAGTTGCCAAGAGACAACAGTATGTGTGCACTCATCCAACGGCGGAGAAGCTAAATGTGCTCTTGTCCAAGTTGCTGGTGCTGCAGTCCCTCCCTTTCCAAGTGGTGGACTCTGCACCTTTCAGAGAACTGATGGCTTGTGCCAAGCCAAGGTGGAGAGTGCCAAGCTGTTATTTCTTTGCCAAAATGGCAGTACCAGGCCTGCACACATATGTAGAACAGAAGGTGGGCCAGTCCTTGAGCCTGTCGTGTCTGCCAAAGTGCATGGCAGCACGTGTGGAGCTGTAACTATGGTCAGGGACAATACATGTCTTTTACGGCACACCAACAACTTGGCGAGGTAACACCGCTTCTACCTCAACGTTGGCACGCAATTGGTCCTGTGACAATGTCCTCCTCTGCCTCCTCATTCTCCGCCATGTCCTCAGCCTTCACTGCAGGGACATATCATAGTGTCCCTCCAGCATACCACATGTGCAGGACATGGAGGTTTCACACGGTTCTGCACCTCGTTTGCCTGGGCAAACAGAGTCACACAGGGGAGGAATTGCTCCTTGTCCTTCAGCAAGAAATCAAATCCTGGCTTTCTCCGCTAAAACTGAAAATCGGAACAATGGCGGCCGACAAAGGGAATAACATTGTGTCGGTGCTGCGTCAAGGAGGGCTGAGCAATTCACCCTGAATGGCACACGTGTTCAATCTGGCTGTCAAGCGGTTCCTGAAGTCTTCCACCCATCTGCAAGACATCCTAAACATGGGCAGGAAACTTTGCATGCATTTCAGCCACTCGAACACCGCAAAGCACACCCTCCTTGAGCTGCAGCGGCAGAACAACATCCCCCAACATAGGCTGATATGTGGAGTTTCCACCCGTTGGAATTTCACCCTCCATATGTTGGACCGACTGTACGAACATAGAAAGGCCATAAACGATTTCCTGATGATCCAAGCGGACAGGAGTACTCCCCGGTGTAACTTTGATGTTAGCCAGTGGCAGCTCATACGTGATACCTGCCATTTGCTTAGGCCCTTTGAGGATGCCACGTTATTTGTCAGTCGCCAGGACTACAGGATGAACAAAGTCATTCTACTGCATCATGTCCTGGAACAGATGCTGGTACATCTGTCTGGTCAGAAGACTGGATATGTGGCGCATAGATCTCAAGGCCACATGAGTCCTGTGGGGGCTGAACTGGAGGAGGAGGAGGACATTGGAGCACAAGCAATGTGTAGCTAAATGGTTGGTTTTTCTACACAGGTGAAAGGAAAGCAGGAGCAAGACCAGCCGGAGGGGCAAGAGGGATATGAGGAAGACGAGGCAGATAACCTAGGCCAGGCATGTCCAAACTCTGGCCCTCCAGGTGTTGCAGAACTACAACTCCCATCATGATCTTCTGTAGGTTGATAACTGTAGGTTGTCCAGGAATGATGGGAGTTGTAGTTTTGCAACATCTGGAGGGCCGGAGTTTGGACATGCCTGACCTAGGCACACCGTGGCAGTATGCAGTGGAGATGGAAGCAGGGAGTCCCTCCGAGTCACTTGCGCAAATCCTTGGGTAGTGACAGCCGAATTGTCACCATTCTGGCTCTCCACCTTATTGGACCCTCACTACCAAAATGGGGGCCTTTTTTAACCCCCTGAGAGGTAGGACAAACTAAACTACTCTAGAGACATCCTATGTAGTCATTTGTCCGCTGCCTATCTGCGCCATCGTCCATCCTCTCGCAGGTCTTGTCCCTCTGCGCTCACGTTCCTCTGCTATGGCAGGGTGAGGGGGGGTAGGAGCAGCGCCAGAGCCATCAGCAGCAACTTAAGTCTAGAGTCGCTAAAGAGCAGCTTACTTCACCCGCCTAGGGAAGGAACTAATCACCAGCAGCAGCAGCTAGACCTCGCTGTGGCCTCTTGATGCTGCTGCCACCTTCAGACTCTGTCTTTGTGCCACTCTGTGGCCTCCTGATGCTGCCGCCACCTCCAGACTCTGTCTTTGTGCCACTCTGTGGCCTCCTGATGCTGCCGCCACCTCCAGACTCTGTCTTTGTGCCACTCTGTGGCCTCCTGATGCTGCTGCCACCTCCACACTCTGTCACTGGGCCACTCTGTGTTCTCCTGATGCTGCCACCTACTCCAGACTCTGTAATTGTACAACTCTGTGGCCTCCTCATGCTGCTGCCACCTCCACACTCTGTCATTGGACCACTTTGTGGTCTCCTCATGCTGCCGTTACCTCCACACTCGACACTATGGGCTCCATTTACCAGGTGAAAGGCCAGGCAATAAGACTGCTCTGACCCCCACCTCAGACTCATCAACTTCCACAAAGAAAGGTTGTGATACATCCGGCTGCACCAATATAGGCGCAGAAGCGAAGCACTCCTTAACCGCAGAAAAGGCTTGCAACGCCGAATCAGATCACACTGAAACATCCGTCCCTTTTTTAGTCATGTCAGTTAAGGGTTTCACTGAATAAATTTTCAGTAATACTATAGTTGGTAAACCCCAAAAACTGCATAAGAGCCTTTTGATTTTCGGGTCGGTCCCAGTCCAATGCAGCTCAGATTTTTTCTGTATCCATTCGAAAACCTGTAGTTTAGAGCAGGTAGCCCAAGAAGTGCAGCTCATGTACAGCAAAAACACACTTCTCTAATTTAGCGTACAATTTGTTATCTTTTAGGATCAATAACACCTGGCTAACATGATCCTGACGTGTCTCCACGTGAGGAGAATAAATTAGAATGTCATCCAAATACGCGACAACAATCCTCCCCACCAGGTGATGAAAAATGTCATTCACAAAATGCTGGAAAACCACAGGAGCATTGGTCAACCCAAAATGCATGACCAAGTTCTCAAAGTGACCCTCTGGGGTATTAAAAGCTTTCTTACATTCATACTATTCCTTGATCCTGACCAGATGATATGCCCCCTTAAGTCCAACTTGGAGAACACCTAGGCATCAACAATCTGGTTAAACAAATCAGGAATTAAAGGAAGGGGGTAATGGAGCTCACGGAAATCCAGACATGGCCTAAGAGTTCCGTCATTTAAAAAAAAAAAAAGAAAAACCGTGCTGCCACTGGAGATTTGGAAGGTCTTATGTGTCCTTTAGCCAAACTCTCGGTAATATACTCTCTCATGGCCAGTCTTTCAGGTCCAGATAGGTTATACAACCTAGATTTTGGCAACCTAGCTCTGGGTATAAGGTTGATAGCACAATCATATTCCCGATGCGGAGGTAAATCCTGGCATCCACTTTCTGTAAAATAATTATAAAACTAGCTGTTGTCTTCTCTTCACTGTGAAAGAACTTATATGACATTAAACTGGTTGTATTCTGTGTTTTAAGATCTCTGTCCTCCATCTGACAGATATCCTATCCCTCCAAAGTAAACACATGCAGGTCCTGGCTGGAATGTTATATAGTGCCTATGGCTATGACACATTCACAGAGTCATTTCTATATCATAGCTATAGTCATCACAAGATCGGCAGATCTGTAAAATGGTGGACACCTTTTTTTTTGTGATTCATTCAGGAAGAATGACATTTTTTTTTATTTTCTGAATGCCAAACATTTTGAGAAATTCATAAAAGTTGTATTTGTGTAGAATAAATTTTCTCATCTGTAATAAAAATACATGACGTGTCAACATAATTAAGTGAATAAATTGTTACATCTCATTGACTCATTGACACACTGGATAACTAAGATAATTTCTGTCACTCAGACCATGCAGAACATCTTATGCATTAAACAGGTTGTGCAATAATAATGGGGGGGGCTTGCCACCACACCACTTGGCCGGACCTGTAAAGGAAAGCTTATTTACCAGCTTCCCGGCACTAGCTCCTTGTTCCTTCTCCTCCCAGCCTGCAATGCTCCTCTGGGTTCCCTCGCTGAAAACATCTGGCTTCTTTTTACAGGTTCAGCCAAGTGGGGTTGTTTGCCAACTCCCCCCCCCCCCCTCCTTAATTCTTGCACAACCCCTTTAATGTGAATAAGGCCATTAATGTAATTAACTTGTCTGACTTGATTTTTCTAAAGACTGATTTGCAGGGAAGCAGATGACTGGCAATGCATTTATTGGTGAAAAAAATATTCTATTCTGGACTTGTGGGATTTACTCTTAATCCTATAAGATATAAGATGCAGCAGTGCCAGTCTATCACTATGTCCTTTCGAAAGCTACTGCAACTCGTCCTCCTTCCGATAAGCTTTTCAGTGTTACATTGCATACCCATGGCTATTGCTATCCTGTTATTTCTATTAGGAACATTATTTATTGAACTACTACTACTTCCATTTTGCCTTCACCACCAGTCCCTCCCCATCCCTTACTCTGTGTGTAGTTGCACTGCTGTTTATATCTGTTATTTAGCTTCTACTAGGAGGTTTACTGTTCTGACTGTCTGCCCATTTACCAAACTTCTGCCTGATAAACGACTCAGATACTCCATGGCCTGCCCTGACCTTTGCCTGACTTCCATATACGTATTGCTGTCAAAGCATTTTTTTTCTATATGCAAAAACTTTACCTCCCCTGACCTCAACCTGTTTCCAGACTGAAAGCCAGATCCCTGTATAGGGGTTCAAGGGTGAAAAACAGATGATGCCAGGACAAATATCCTTAGCCCAAAGTCAAACCGGTTGGTTAGTATGTTGGGTATACCACCATATTCAGTTTACCAATTTCTTTATGAGCAAGTTTCCATATTTTTTTTGCCCAGTAAAACTAATGATGACACCTAATAAGCAATCTGTGTTACCAGAGGAAACCAGAAGATGCAAACAACTGGAGAATATATGAACTAGATCAGGGATGCTCAACCTGCGGCCCTCCAGCTGTTGTGAAACTACAACTCCCACGAGGCCCTTCTGTAGGATAAAAGCTGTAGGCTGTCAGGGAATGATGGGAGTTGTAGTTTTCCAACAGCTGGAGGGCCGCAGGTTGAGCATGCCTGAACTAGATCAAACTCATCCAGACTATAATAGAGCTTTCGTCAGGTAGCCTGGCATATTACAGGGCAAAATTGAGTGGTATGCTTTGGTATTTTGTCCTGTTTGTCACAAAAACTAGGGTATAGATGTGAATCTAGCTTATCCTAAAAGAAGACATTTTGAAAACCAAATTCTCATGACTTTTTTACTTCTCGGTTGTTCATTCTATAGATGATAGGGTTTAACATTGGGCAGATAATTACATAAAAAATTATATATTTTTTGTCTTGATTAGATGAGTACTGAGATAATGGTCCAAAATATATAAACATATCTGTCCCATTCAGACCTCAGATCAACTCCCCATGCTTCAGATTATACCCCCATGCCTCAGTGCGTCCTCCATGCCTCAGAGCAGCCCCCATGCCCCAGAGCAGCCTCCAGCTTCACAGCAGCCCCCATCCTCAGTACAGACCCCCAGCCTCAGATCATATAAAATAAAATAAATCCACTTACCTCTCCTGCTCTGGACACCTCAGCTCCTTACCTCCAGTGCTCTTATTCTTATTGCTGCCATCGGCTGTGCTATGACCAGATGTGTGAGGTCAAAGAGCGCCATAACGCTGTGCACAGCCACAGAACAGCTGACAGCAGAGGACCAGGAAGCGGTGTGTACAGAGCCAGGAAAGTGCCGCATTCACCGCTTCCTTGTCCTCCGGTACTAATGAGTGCTTCCACAATGAAAACACTTATTAGTGTTCGCCCCCATAAGATGCAGTGACATTTTTCCCCTACTTTAGGGAAAAGTGCGTCTTATGGGGCAAAAAATACTGTATATGCTTTCTGTCCCCACTCCCAGTTTCCATCAAAAGATGGAATAATTGCAACAATTGGAGGTTAGGACCATGTAAGGTCTCTACAATTGTTTAGAGACTTAAAATCCATATACTACTTTTTGCGTAAAACATAGTTACATAAAGGTTTCACATCTGTTGTTTATTCACAATAATTTACCTTTAATCAAACAGCATCTAAAGTAAAAGATGGAGGATTTCAGTATAAGACTGGGATTTCATAGTCATTTTTTTTATGCAGCTTTGATACTAAAGCCAGAAATGGATCAAAACCAGAGGGCATGTATAAAGGACTGAGCCTTCTCTTTTTGAATCTGCAGTTCCCTAGACTAGAGGGTATGTGCAAAGTTTGGGTTTGCAATGTAATGTTTGTAATGTTTTTGACATGCTGTGCACTGTAACACCAGCAGATGTAGTATGGGTGAAAATAGGAATGGAGCTAACCACTCTTGATCGGAGTGAACTGCTCCAGCTTCCTGCCAGGAGTGGCGTGAGGGAGAATGTCCATCTGCTCCTGCTCTAAAGACTTTTGGGACTAGAGATCCAGCTCATCTGTAAGGACCACTACTCCAAGGAGACTGCAGTCTCCCACACCACAAAAGTTCTGCAATCTACAGCATTTACAGTCGAGTGATCAGTATAACAGCTATACAAACCCTGCTGCAGGTGAGGAAATACAGTTTGGACACTCATCATCTAAACAACATGGGAAAAATGTTTGAAGGGAATATATACAGGAGTATGTGACTGTAAATAATATTATAAGTGATAACCAACATGGGTTTACCAAGGACAGAAGTTGTCAGACTAACCTGATTTGTTTTTATGAGGAGGTGAGTAGCAGCCTGGACAGAGGGGCGGCTGTGGATGTATTGTTTCTGGATTTTGCAAAGGCTTTTGACACTTTCCCTCATATATGTTTGAATAGGTAAAGTAAGGTCTATAGGCTTGGAAAGTATAGTTTGTAATTGGATTGAAAACTGGCTGAAGGACCGTGTCCAGAGAGTTGTGGTCAATGATTCCTATTCAGAATGGTCCCGAGTTATAAGTGGTTCAGGGCTGGGCCCTCTATTATTTAATTTATTTATTAATGATAACGAGGACGAGATTAATAGCACTTCTATTTTTGCAGATGATACTAACCTATGTAGAACTGTACTGTCTATGAAAGATGTCCAGATACTACAAGCTGACTTGAACACTTTAAAAAGACTGGGCATCAACTTGGCAAATGAGGTTCAATGTGGACAAATGTAAAGTTATGCCTCTTGGTAATAATAATATCTGAGCTTCATATGTCCTAGGTGATGCAATACTGGGAGAGAAAGACCTGGGTGTCCTTGTGGATGGTAGATTAAATAACAGCATACAATGCCAATCAGCTGCTTCTAAGGCCACCAGGATATTGTCATGCATTAAATGAGGCATCGACTCACAGGGCAGGGATGTGATATTACCACTTTACAAAGCTTTGATGCGGCCTCATCTGGAATATGCAGTTCAGTTCTGGGCACTAGTCCATAGAAAGGACGCATTACAGCTGTAAAAAGTACAGAGGAGAGCAACCAAAATGATAAGGGGCCTGGAGGGTCTTAGTTATGAAGAAAAATTAAAAGAATTGAAATTATTTAGTCTTGAGAAGAGACGTCTAATGGAGACATGATTGACCTATACAAATATATAAATGGGCCATACAAAAAATACTGTGAAAAACTGTTCCATATAAAATGCCCTCAAAAAACAAAGGGGCACTGGAAGCGTCAAAGCTTCTTAACTGTAAGAACTGTGAAGCTGTGGTATAGACTTCCTCAGTAAATGGTCACAGCAGGAACAGTTGTCAGTTTTAAAAAGGTTTTAGATGAATTCTTAAAAGTAGACAACATCAATGCCGATGAAAACGTGTAGAAATCTGAGTCTCACTTCCTTCTGGGATTCGCGTCCCCACCTATCCCTTGGTTAAACTTGATGGACTTGTGTCTTTTTTCAACCGTATTAGCTATGTAACATTGAGGACAGATTGCATTTCATAAATGGACATCTATAGCTACAAGTGCCAGCTTATTGCTGTTACCAAGAGAATAAGGAGAGAGAGACTCTTCTTGTCTAGTATACTCAGAGTGCCGACATCAGCCACCAAATCTCATTACCAAGGGCGAGATTGCCCTGTGTACAAACTACTGCTGGATGTACTACTGTACAACTTATCCTTTGCATTTCTTACTGGAAACCACCTTTTCACTGCAATGCTCCCTAGAAAGTAATGGCCTTAGAGAGAACACAGTGACACATCATTTCATTACCACTCCCAACCTCTTTATCAGATCCTAAGGAGCCACTTTTCTAAGGGTGCAAAGTAGTAGTCATAGCAAAAGTTCCCCAGACCTGCAAATTCACAATTGCTGCTACATTCTCTCAGAATCACTATACACTGTAAATAAAAGTATTACAGTGTATAGTATAAGCGATCAATGCAAAACATTTTTTAAATGTAATTAAACCTTAAAAATAGTGATGAGCGGCAGGTGCCATATTCGATTTCGACGAAATTCGCGAATATTCGAATGAATATTCGTTTCATATTCGTCGAAATCGAATATTCGTCATTATTCTAGTTACCGCGATTAATATGCGATTTAAATAATCGCGTATTGCGGTTTTAACTTAAGGCTACTTTCCTATTGGTTTCATATCTAGAATAATAGCGAAGATGACGGATATGACAAATGTATTCGTCATATTCCTCAAAACGAAGATAACGAAGTATTCTACATCTTCGTTTTAGCAACCTATTCGTCAACTTCGCTAATTCTAGCAATCAAATAGAAAAGTTGAGTATAGAGACAGCTGTGTTTAATTCGCTATGCGATTATTTATATATATTTTTTTAATAAATAGAATAATTATAATAATTATATCAAGTAATATAATTATTCTATTAAAAAAATAAATAAATCGCATAGCGAATTTAACACAGCTGTCTCTATAGTCAACTTCCTATTTGATTGCTAGAATTAGCGAAGTTGACGAATAGGTTGCTAAAACGAAGATGTAGAATACTTCATTATCTTCGTTTTGAGGAATATGACGAATACATTCGTCATATTCGCTATTCGCTAATTCTACCAAGCCAACCATAAAGTTCCTTGCTCATGGAGCGTCCCCATCACCATGGGAGCGTCTCCATATACTAAAATGTACTGTCGGATTTGAGGAATTACGTTGAAATCGCAATGCGATTAATTCAAGTTATATTAATCGCATTGCGATTTCAACTTAGAGCGGGGTTTATAACGGGTCAGCTTGCTAGAATGAACGAAGTTAACGAATATGGAATATAGCAGCAATGAATTCGCAATGCGATTAATTTAACTTGAAGTAATCGCATTGCGATTTCAACTTAGCACTGCTAGTGCTATATTCCATATTCGTTAATTCTAGCCTATGTAAAATACAGTGCTAAGTTGTAATCGCAATGCGATTAATATAACTTAAATTAATCGCATTGCGATTTCAACGTAATTCCTCAAATCCGACAGTACATTTTAGTATATGGAGACGTTCCCATGGTTGGGGACGCTCCATGAGCACGGAAGTCGGCAGAAGCGGCAATGGGCACTGACTAGAGCAGCCAGGAAGCCAGGAATCCTCAGGACAGGTAAGAACTACTGTTGGGAAGTGGGAAAGAAAAAAATATAACTAAAAAAAAAAAAAACGAATATTCGAAATAGCGAATTTATAGCGCTATATTCGAAATATTCGCGAATTAGCGAAGTGCCGATATTCGCTAAAAAAATCGCTATTCGAATATTCGCGCTCAACACTACTTAAAAATGAAAAAATGTACTATTTTACACAGACACTATCTATCTATCTATCTATCTATCTATCTATCTATCTATCTATCTATCTATCTAACAAGATAAACATGATTGTTATCCATAATTACACAGTCTATTAAAGTATGCCCTTATTTAACACCCAGAGTCAATGCGGTGAAAAATATAAATCTGTAATGCTAGATTTATCATTTGTTTGGTCACCTCCCAAGTAATGGAATAAAAACCACAAAATGGTGTCAATAAAAAATTTAGATCGTCCCACATGAAAAGTGCCCTCACACAATAAAAAAATTATTTTAAATTTTTTTTAGAAACAGTAAAACATAACAAAAACCATATAAATTGTCTTTCTCCATAATTGTACAGAATAAAGTAAACTTGTCATTATTACTGCACAGTGAAAATTGTAAAAAATAAATAAATAAAAGCAATGGTGGAATTGCTTTGTTTTTTCACACTATTATCCCCAAAAAGTATTTAATACAATTATACAATATGGCAGAGGTACTCTAAACTTGCACCTTGCATAAAAAAAAAGCCTCCAAATGGCTATTTTGACTGAAAAAAATAGAATATTTATGGCTTTTGAAAAGCAGAGATAAAAAAAGAAATAAAATAAAATAACTGAATCCTTTGAGCACTTTATAACATCCCCTGTACTCTGCACTCTCCCACCTCCCATTGATTGACAGGGTTTGACATCAGCATACTGAGGGCAGAGATGTGTCCTAGAGCGCTTACATCTCAATTTTCAAAGATTTATATTATTTATATTTTTTAAAGTAGTAAACCATAAAAAAATACTAATTTGGCATTGCTGTAATCTTACTAATCTGAAAAATAAGAACATCATGTCATTTTTTGCGCATAGTGGACGCCGTAATAACACGGCAAAAGAACCTTGTTGGAATTGTATTTATATTTTTTAATTTTTCCCCACAAATAATTTTATTTCCAATTCAAGATGTGGTAAATTAAATGGTAAATTAAATGGTGTCATTGAAAAATACAGCTTCAAAAAATTTTACAAAATTTGAAAAAAGATGTGGCTTTTGGAAGGGAGAAAAATTATTAAAAGCAAAAATAAAAATTGGCCCTGTCCTTAAGGGCAACATAATTAGTTAAAGCCAAGGCGTCCTCATATCTACATAGACAGTGGTCTACATTAACTATCAACATGCCCATTTTCCAAGTAGTCCTCAGAGCGGTACCAGTCTGATGAAGGCCGTATTGTGGCCGAAACGTCACGCATGTATATGATTTACTGCACTTCTGATTAAAAGAAACTTATCTTCAACGCACAAACTGGAGTTTATTTCCTTCTTGATACTAAGGGGTGGGAAAGGGAACCCGCCCTCCAGTAGCGTATCTCCAAGACCCAGTAGCGTATCTCCAAGACCCAGTAGCGCATCTCCAAGAGAGTGCCACAAGCTTTTCTGTGCAACACTATGTCAATAGCTATCAGATCCACAGTCACTCAAAACCAGTCACACTGCACGCACTACCATATTTAGCTACTCGCTACACTTGCTGACTTATGGACTACACTTAGCTACCAGACTAATACTGTGACCAACTGAAAAAAAATATTTTTACCTCATAATGAGTACAGTGAAATAATAAAAAAAATGCCCCACTAAGGTGTACATAGCCTTTAAGGGGTTATGAATAAGTTTGATACCCAGGACAATATGCGGTACACCCACATGCTTTTTGGTCACATGTTTATGCCCTTAGAGTAACTTCGCACATTTTTACTCTTTGACCCTTAGAGATTCTTCACAATCACTTGTACAAAAATAGCCATGCTTTGGTGACTTTTTTTTATATTTTGCATAGTGCATTTTGAAAGAACACAAAAAAAAAGGCATCAAACCAAAAAGCTGCATATGTAGACTTTAGGTCAAACTGGTGTAGAGTAGAACTTGATTAGCTGCCCATACCAACCAATCATATTCCACCTTTCATTTTTCCCATCTCCTTTGGAAAATGAAAGGCACAATCTGATTGGTTGCTATAAGCAACTAAGTCAGTTGTACTTTACACTAGTTTTATAAATCTCCCCCTATGTGTTGATCAAGCCTAAATTTATTTTACGTTTTCTTGGTAAAATGTGTAGCATCACCATACCTGGATTGAAGGAGCTCTTTTATGTCTTCTGTAAGAATATTTTAAATGCCTGTTAGTCTGGGAATTAACTTAAAAGCGATGTTGAATTATTGGTCTTGTCTTTAATAATTGTGCATTCCGATACCCAGCAGATCAAGTGCAGAAGAATACTAACAACTTCTTTTGGCCAGATCTTCCTAATTAATCCAAAAGCAGAACACAAGATGCTGGATGATGTCTCTAAAATGTCCAGAACTTCATATGAGGACCTACAGAAAGCTCTCACATCTACTTAGGTGCAATAAAGTCTACAATAGAGAGGTTGCACACAAGATATTGTCGATTGGGGTGCAAAGAGGAATACCACTATTTAGGAGAAAACTAAAGTCTGTTCATGAAAGATTAAGAAGCACATTACTCCTATAGAGAATATATGTGTAGTCTCCCAGTTTTCCTATCTTGGTCCATATGATTTGGACGAGGAACAGAAGAGGCAAATGTAGCTCTTCATTCACTGAAGGCTCTAGCTATTCAAATTCACCAGCTTTTAACACATTCAAGAGAACACATAAATAATTAGCCAGCCATTGAGAGTATTATAGTGCCGGCCACAAGAGTCATCTAATGACGGTGAACATGGGATTACATCCTATATTAGAAAAATTAGAATAATACAAATCATCTTGTGGGTTCTATGAATTTCTGTTACCTCTACCAACAGTCATAAATACTGGATAGACCAAGTCTAAAAAAACATAAAAGTTGACTCAAAAATATTGTTTCACACAAATCAGAATTTCTTGAAACTAGAGATGAGCGAAGCAGTCAAGATTCGATTCGGTCTGGTTTGCCTAATTTTTGAAAAAGTTCGGTTTGTACCCAAATCGGTTTGTGTCAAACCGAAGTTGCTATAATTGGCATGAAAAATTCACCCTCTAGTCTACTCTAGTGGTTTATTTTTTATTAATTTTTTTGCCCTCCATCATCACCCCTTCCCAAGCTCTGGAACAGTCTGAGTGACACTGACATACAAAGCTATGTGTATACTTACATTTGACAGTGTTAACATATTTAGCGTGTTTAAAACGACCCTGCGCCGGCACATCTGTTATGCTTTTTCATATTTCAAAGCTTTCAAAAATTGGCACTTGTCAGGGGCAGATGATGTTTAAACACACTTGGTGTTATGAAGAAGTGTTTTTGGGGAATGTGATGGTTGGAAAGTGGAATAAGTGGCAAGATGCAGGCTGCAGCATGCAACTGCCGTACTTAAAGTGATGGTAGGTAGGCAGACATACAGATAGGCAGCAAAAGTCTCAAGATGGGGCACCAGCAACAAGGAGATGTCTATTAATCCTCTGTATTAATACAGTAATCACGTACATATGCCGCCTCATGACATTTTAACCCCACCCCCCCAAAAAAATAAGAAGTTTCATAAATTTCAACTGTGTGGAAAGTGAGTACAAGAAAACTGACCCTCAGGCATTAGTGGCATGATGCAGGCCCCAGCTTTGCCTTGACTGTGAGAAAATGTTGATATTGATGCAGTAATCAAGTGCATTTACACCCCACGTCCAAATTATTTTTTTCTTTTTCTTTTTTTGATCTGTAAGCAATTACATACAGATTTCTAAAATTTCAAGCGCGTGCAAATGAAATACACGTAAACTGACGGTTAAGACATTTGTAGCATGAGGCAAGCAGCAGCTGTACAGAATGCGATAATAGGCAGACAGACAGCAAGAGTGGAAAGATGGGGCACTGCCAGCACTGCCAGCACCTGCTTGGCGAGGTCTATACATCAGAATGAGCCAGAGGAGTGTGAAAATGCTCCTGAATCCAGGCTTGGTTCATTTTTACAAAAGTGATGTTTTGGACACTGGTGGAGAACAACTTGGTCCGCTCGAGTATCACCACACCCCTGCAGCGCTGAAAACCCTCTCTGAGATGACACTGGAGGCAGGGCAAGAAAGAAGATAGAGAGCGTGCTGTGCCAGTTCAGGCCCCTGTTCCAGTATGCCTGGCCAGAAATCTATGATGAGGGGAACTGGGTATGCGACAGAGACTGGTCATAGTTTAGGTAGACCTGAACCTAGGCATTGAGGCAGGTGCTGACGGCTTGCTGGCTGGCCTAAGTCGGGCACGACATGTGAAAAAATTGCTCCATCATGTTGAAGAGACTGAAGTGACTGCTGCTACTGCTGCTTGTGGTGGAGGGAAGGTGGTGACTCTGTGGAAGGCGAAGGGGAGACTCCCTTTCAGACAACAGTTTTCTGCTTGTCGCAAGCTTTTGCAAACACCGTATTTCCTGGTAGTAACGTTATTTGTCCTTCATTTCTGCCAGAGGAAAACATTCCCCCATTTTGCCTTGGTAGCGGGGGTCTAAAAGCATGGCTATCCAGTTATCATCAGACTGCTTGATGTCAATGATACGGCTGTCACTGTATAAGCAAGCCACTATGTAGGTGGCCATTCTGGCCAGCGTGCCCAAGGAGCCACTTCTTTCAGGCTATGCCCTCCACTGAGATGATTGGGTGTCATGGCCGTTACCATGCTCATCATCGTCCTCTTGCTTCTCCACCTGCTCTTGCAGCGGTAGCTACTCATCGTCATCTTCCTCATCCTCTTCCATGGCATATTCCCTTTGTGAGTCCCCAACAGCTTTAGAACGGACTGCAAAATGTGTCCGTTAATCTTCTTCACCATGGCCCCCTGCTGCATGAGTGTCAGAGTCTGTTCTAAGATAAATATGAGAGGGATTATGTCACAGTTGTCCCTACTGATATACTTTGTAGCCTCTTCGAGGGGCTTTAGCTCCCGACATGTGTCTCAGATGAGCTGCCACTGCCTCACCTTGAAGCAACACATGACACCTGCTGCTGAGGCTGTCTGGTGCATGACAACATCGTTCATGGTTTTCCACTGTTCGTACAGATGCTCGAGCATGTGCAATGTGAAATGGCACGTTACAGATTAAGCAGTGTAGCGGCAGGCCATTCGGTTGCTGTAGGTCCAGGAGAGTGTTCCTCACCGCGTAAGAGTAGCTAAAGTGCTTGGACTTTGAAAGCCCCTTGATCAAGCCAGTGTACTTGTTTACAAAGCGTTGCACCACTAGGTTAATGACATGCGCCATGCAGGGAGCATGTGTTAATTCAGGGTGACAGCCAACGGGATGCATGCTGCTTGATGTACTTAAGCAACTGCTCGCCAGTGTGGCTAATTTCTCCCGGGCTGATCAGCTCATTCATGGCTTGGAAACACTTGACCTGACACATGTGATAGGTAGGAGGGCTAATGTGATCAACCCTGTGCCAAGATGCTGTTGGGGACAAGAAAGTGTCAATGGAGGCTGATAAGGGCCTGGCGTGGGAGCCATGCCGACATAATTGTGGGGAGGTCAAAAGGACCTGGTCTCAATGCCGAGGTGCTGCCTTGGCACTGCCGAAAAAAAAAACATTCACCCAGTGGGCCATGAAAAACATGTACTGTTCCTGACCTTAAGAGCTTCTACAGGTGTCCACCATGGTGTGAACCTTGCCACACATTGAGAATCACATGAAGCGGCCAACGTTAACTGCTATGTGAGAATACAAGGTAGGGATAGCTTTTTGGGATAAATAATGCCTGCTAGGAATCTTCTAGTGAGGCTGAGCGCATGCCATTAGCTCACTAAAGGCAGCAGATTCGACTAAATGGTACAGCAACAACTGCACCCTCAGAATTTTGCTTGGTGGGAATTAAGCTTGCCCACCATCGGATTTCTGGGCATTAGTGGGTTTTCTGGCCACACATTCTGTTGTATATGGCAGTCAAAGAGCGGAGGGGGAGGAATCTGAGAAGTAGAAGTGGAAAGAGATTATGATGAGATTAAAGACACTGTACTACTCATGGATGCATCCTGGCTGCCGCAAGAGGTAGAAGGAGGGAACTCCTGCAGTGGTGGCCACCTCTGTTTGCCCATGGGATGGGGTGATGCAGCTTCATGTAGTTTATTAAGGCTGTGGTGCCTACGTTTATGTTTGCCTGCCCATGTTATATTTTGCTCTTGCAGAGCTTGCACACGGCAATGCTTTTGTCAACCAGCAGGTAGAGGCAGTCAAGCTGGGCTTAGCTCTGCAATCTTTTGGGCCTAACCCGCCCACTGCATCAGCGGCATCACCATATCCCAAAGTAGATGAGGCCCTGGCTGTTCTTTGGGAGGTATGTGGCCTTGGCTCTTTATTGCTGCCACGATCAGGCTCGTCGTCTTATGTTGCCTCCTCCTCAGCAGCATAATCTGGCTCCCAGGTTCTGTCCATCACACAATAATCATCGCAGTCCTCACCCTCCCTTTCATTTCTATCAGACTTTGGGATAATATAGGTTCTTTGCCCCCCTTGCCTGCTCTTTCCCGACTTTCACTGTCAATGCCCCCAACGCCAAAAGCGCAGCTACGGGTGCCACTACTACTACCACCACCAACACAGCTATGCCTGGAGTCTGCAGCTTGCTCCTCCACAGTTCAGTACAAATTCTGAGTGCTGTCTCACAAGTCATCAATAGGAATACTCTCTTGAGTAACAGTCATAGGGCATGGTGAGGTTTTGTTGCCCCTCTAGGAAGAGACAGTGAAGACTAAGAAGACATCACAGAAAGTCTTCTTTGATGAGGAGCAGGAGGAACGCTGTGAACCCTGGCTCCATGGACCGGTGTCTTACTTGAAGTCACCTCAATGTCATCCTGCTGCAACTAAGAGGAGGAGTGAGCCTCCCAATCCACTATCTTATCCTCTTTCTCCTCAACTAATGTTGTGCCTTTATGAAGCCAGCAGGGACAACTACTACTACTACTTCTACGTCTGGCCAGTGTCACAGTAGGTGAGGGAAGGAAAGAAAGCCAAATAAAATAACAGTAACAAAACACCAGACTAGGCCCCAAAGCTAGTGAAGAGGGAAGGGTCACCACCTGACAATCCCTGAGCCTTTCCCTGACTGCTGACAGCATGAGCAAATCCTAAAGGTGGAAGTACTCATGCGCTGGAACCTAAGTCCTGCTGAAACTGAAACAAACCCTCAGCTAGGGAGCAGGAGAAAGACAACCGGTTCCATCCACTGTGAAGGAAAAAAGTGTCTCCCTGAGGCCTAGTCAGAACACGCAACAAAAATGAAGGAAGGAGGACTTAGCTTTGGGGGAAGCAGGAGATCCTCCAAACACAAGCTATGAACTCCAGGAGGAAATATAAACCGCAAGAGCTGTAGAGAGAGGTGGGTATAAATAGAGCCACTAAACAGCTAATGAGCAGAACCTGTGGAGAGGTGGGATCCTGCCCACAACAACAAACAGCAAGGAAAAAGAGAAAGATCTATCTGATAGACTCATGTGCAGCAAGTCTATCAGATCTTCTCAGGCCTCTCACAGGGCAGGCAGTGACAGCCAGATAGTTAGTGCACCACCCTGTGTATTGGTTTAGTAATTAAGTATATTTGCTGCTAGTTTGAATATAATCAACACCCTCCCCCCAAAAAAAGAAAACATTTGATCAAAAATGTGAGAAATAGGGAAATAGATTTAGGCATAAATTTGTTATCATTCCCAGATACTTTTATGTGCTACCCTGTCTATTGGTGTAGCAATCATATTTATATGATGCTAGTTTGAATATAATCAACAATCCCCTCAAAAAAAATTGATAAAAAATGTATGCAATAGGAAAATGGACTTGGGTCTACATTTGTTATCCCTCACAGATACTTTTGTGTGCTGGCCTGGGTATCGGTGTTGATCATCTTTATGCTGGTTTAATACAATTTAAAAAGTCCCAAAAAACATTTCAATTCCAAATCCATGCAAACTGACAGTTGAAGCCTGACGCTCAATTGCCCGTTAATAAGCACAGGTATATTGCATAAATTCCAAAAGCTAGTGAAAATGTTAAAAAAAAATTCACTGTTTTCTAAAATCTTGAATCTCTATGTTTTTAAGACAGATAGTGATACCTCATAATATACTGATTAACTAACATTTACTATATTTATACTTTATGTTGGCATCATTTTGGTAATGTAATTACAAGGTTTAGAATTTTAGAAGCAATTTTAAAAAATTTTAAGAAAATTTCAAAAATCAATTTTTTTAAGAACTAGTTCAGTTCTGACATCATTTTGAGGAGTCCACATCATAGAAACCACCCATAAATACCCCATTTTAGAAATTATACCCATCAAACTGTTCAAAACTGTTTTTAGAAATTATAGCAAAATAGAGTTACAATTTCAAAATTTCACTTTTTTTCAGATTTTCCATTTTAATCAATTTTTCCTGTAACACTTCAAGGGTTAACAACAAAACAAACCTCAATATTTATTACACTGATTATGCAGTTTGCAGAAACACCCCATATGTTGTTGAATACCGCTGTATGGGCACATGTCAGGACTCAGAAGGAAAGGAGCGCCATATGGTTTTTGGAAGGCAGATTTTGGTGGAATGGACGCTACATTGCATTTGAAGAGACCCTGAGGTTTCCCCACAGTGAAAACACCCAAAAAGTGACCACATTTTGTAAACTACACCACCTAAGGAATTTTTAAGGGGTGTAGTGAGCACTTGACCCAACAGGCTGTGAAAATGAAATTTATTATATTTTTTTTTTCAAGGAAATGATGATTTAGGCCCTAACTTTCTTTTTCACAAAAGATAACAGGAGAATATCCCACACAATTTGCTATCCATTTTCTCCTGAATACAGTAACACCCCAATTGTGGTCATAAACTGCTATTTGGGGATATGCCAGGGCTCAGAAGGGAAGGAATGGCAACATGAAATTTTCTGTCATGGTTTTTAAGAGTGATACACTTTTTTTATTCTTTGTTAACTGAGCGGTGTGAGGGCTTATTTTTTGCAGGACAAGCTGTAAATTTTATTGCCACCATTTTGGGGTACAGTTTGCTTTCTGGTCGCTTTTATCTAATTTTTTGGGAGCTAAAGTCACATAAAGCTGTTTATTGACACCATTTTGGGCTTAGGTTCCCGTCTTACAGAGATCACCTTGACGTGTGGCATTGCAGAGTGCTATTGCATTGTACGTTTTACCTTGTGTTTTCAGCAATAGCAACATGCACCTGCTCATTGGGATGTGCTGACTGACCTTTTTTTCTTTGCAGTTTGTACTGGAAGTGTGGCTGACACTTCAGTCGTTCATTTCTGAACAGCCTGTCTGCCCCATAGCTGGTTTTAATTAGTAAGAGTATAAAGCTTAGCCTGCTCTCCCTCACTCACTGGAAGCCTGTGACACCAGGAGAGGTATAGAGTGGACTGTCATTGCTTTCATTGGTAGCCATCTGGCACCAGGGGAGGTGTGGAGTGGGCTCCACATGTATGTTGGTACCTGCATTCCCAAGATTTAATGGAGGCCATTTTGGCACCAAAAATGACAAAATTAAGGTGGGCCCAGCATGCTTGTGGAAACTGCACTTCATGAATTTTATTGTAGCCGACATGGCAGATAACAGGTAGAATTTAGTGTTCGGTTCCCGTCTTACAGAGATCACCTTGACATGTGGCAGACGGGCCAAATAATTTTGTACAAAATTTACAAAATAAGCATAGCATTAGCAGTAGAATACATTCTTGTACTTTATTTGGTTTTGCAGAGTGCTGTTGCATTGTATGTTTTGACTACATGTTTTTGTTTGATAGATATTATGTTTTTTGGGAGGTGAGGTGACTAAAAAAGCAGTTTTGGCGTCATATTTTTTTTTTACATCATTCAGTTGATGGGGTAGATCATGTGATATTTTTGTAGAGCCAATTCTTACAGACGTGGCAATACCGAATAAGTCTACTTTTTACTTTAAAAAAAAAAAAACGTTTACACAATAAGAGCATTTATTTTTAAAAAATCATGCTTTTGTTTTGCAATTTTCTTAGAGCCATATATATATATATTTTTTTCTGGGTATGGTCTTGTCTGGGGGTTTATTTTTTGCGGGATGAGGTGATGTTTTATTGCTATC
Source organism: Bufotes viridis (assembly GCA_033119425.1). NCBI lineage: Eukaryota > Metazoa > Chordata > Amphibia > Anura > Bufonidae > Bufotes > Bufotes viridis. The sequence continues at coordinate 11,856,837 of CM065592.1, read as the reverse complement.
ATTTTTGGGTACATACGACTTTTTGATCGATTTAACATTATGTTTTTTATACAGTCAGTCGATGCACAGTGATGCCAAATATGTCTATTGTTTTTTTCTTCTATTTTTAACATTTTTTAAATGACTTAATTGGGGAATTATTTTTCATTTTACACTTTGTGTCCCCTATAAGGTCATACAAGACCTCTGGGGGACATTTAACCTTTTAATTTCCACATTGATTTCTCCTGTAACTGGGGCTGACATTAATTTATGTAATTAAAAATAAAAATATAAAAAATTCACATAATTGGTATCGCTGCGTCTGTAACGACCTGATCCATAACCCTGGGTTCACACCTGAGCGTTTCTGAGACGTGCATTTTACGCGCGTTTATGTCGCTCGTATTACAGCGCGTTTTTGCAAATATGAAAACGAGCGTCATACGCGCGTTCGTGACTCTGGAGACCAATTGAAAAAGGCATATCTACACTTTAACGCGTGTTAAACGCGCGTTTTACGCGTTCTCATTGAAGTCTATGGGTGCAAACGCGCGACAAAACGCCCCAAAAAAGCTCAAGAACTTCGTTTGAGCGTAGGGCGTTTTACAGCGTGTTCAAACGCGTTGTAAAACGCTCAGGTGAGAACCATGCCCATAGGGAAACATGAGTTTTCTCCTGTTGAGCGTTTTACAGCGCGTTCGAACGCGCTGTAAAACGCGCAAGTGTGAACTGAGGGTAAAAGTATCATGTTACTAATCCTGTGTGGTGAACTCCATAAAAAATAATGTTAAAAACAATAACAGAATTGCTGTTTTTGTCACCTCCACAAAAAAATAACAAGCAATCAAAAAGTCATATGTACCCCAAAATGATACCAATAAAATATACAGCTTGTTCTACAAAAAACAAGCCATCACACAGCTACACTGGTTAAAAAAATAAAAAAGTTACGTGCTTGGACAATGCAAAATATAATTTATTTTTATCACAAAAGAGATTTTATGCTGAAAAAGTAGTAAAACATAATAAAACTATATAAATTTGGTATCGGCCTAGGCATTGAGGAGAGAGCTGTTTTCTTGCTGACTGACTTTGGTCAGACTGGGCACGTGGCAAAAAAATTCTCCATCATGTTGAGGAGACTAAAATGGCTGCTGCTGCTTCTGTGGCTTCTGCTGCATGTTGTGTCAGGAGGAGGGTGACTCTGCAGGGGGTGGAGAGGGGCTTCTCTTTCAAAAACACTGGAGGTAAGAGCCTGCTTATCTTAAGTTGTAGAAGACAGTAAACACAGTGTTTCCTGATAATAACGTAATTTTCCTCCCTTTCGGCTAGAGGAAACCAATCACCAATTTTGCCTTTGGTAGCAAGGGTCTAAAAATATGGCTATCCAGTAATTATCAGACTGCTTGTTGTCAACGATACACCTGTCAATGCGTAAGTAAGTGAGAATATGGGTTGAACTTCGGGCCTGCAAGATTGAGGAACCAGTTCTTTCCAACTCAACCACCACTGTAAGAGCTATAGGGCAACAGCTATAGGGCAGACAGCAAGATGCGTCAGTTGCTCTTCTTCCACTATGGTCCCATGCTGCATGAGCATTAGCGTCTGTTCTAATATAAATATGAAGGGGATGACATTGTTCATGCTGCAGTTATCCCTGCTGACAAACTTTGTGGCCTCTTCAAATGGCTTTAGCACCCAAAAGGCGTCTTGGATGAGCTGCCATTGCCTGACAACGATGCAAAGCATGCATGACAAAATCGTTCATGGCTTTCGCGGTGTAGTGGAAGGTCATTCCGTTGCTGGAGATGCAGGAGAGCTTTCCTTGCCATGTAAAAGTGGCCAAAGTGCTTGGATAGTCTCCTGGACAATGCCATCACATTGCACAAACCAGTGTACCTATTTAGAAAGCACTGCACCACTAGGTTCATGACATGTGCCATGTTGAGAGCATGTGTTATTTTGCCTAGTTTAAGGGTGGCCAGGATGTTGTGTCTATTGTCACTGACCAGCTTGTCCAGTCGGAGTCAGTGGGATGACGGGGACATGGTGGGGGGTGGGGGTGGGGGCGCAGGTGTGTCAAAGTATTTCTGTGAAAATGGGAAAAATAATGAAAGTCTTTTCTTGCAGGTAGCTCCTTTTGTGCTTTTCAGCAGCTGCAGTTCTACTTGGAGGCACAGACAGCCTCAGCTACTTACTTCTTACTCCCTGGCTGTAAACTTCCCTGCTTGTCCCTATTCTTCACACATAATTCATCTCCTTATCCTCTCACTTCACTCTCCCTGGCAGAGTGGATCCTCTGGGGCACTCTCTGGGTTCTTGAGGGACACAGCCAGGTGTAGTGTGAGGTACCCTTGATGTTTAAAGTGCCTGTGGCTGGGTGTCCCTGATGTCCGTGACGCCAGTTCCGGTAAAGGTGGCACACCGATTGATAGGAGGAATAATTGAGGTGCAGGCTTGGATGGTAAACCAGAACTTCACTTTACTGAACAGTAATAACCAGCATACACTCTCTTGACAGTTCCTCAGAAGACGATTGGTTTCAGCAAGCTTTAAGTTACAGTACATTAATGACAGGCTTATATTTAGCAAGGTGATCACAGAGGGTTAAAGCAGGACTTGCAGTACAGGCGGCTTGCACACTATTCCTGACTGATCCTGACTAGGAATATATTCTTCTCCAAGGCCCCAATGCCCTCTCTCAGCTTATATCCTTGGGATAACAATTACTGAGTACCTCCTCTGGTATTTGTAGTACCTCTTGCTGTCTTGGTTACTGCTCTGCCTTCCCTCAGCTCACTCAGGCTGGTGACCAGTGATGTTCCTGCAGGGATCCTTATCCTGTTTGCAGCTTGACTAAGAAGGCAACACTTCTCCACTAGTCCTAGGGTCTGGACTGCTCCTCCCAGGGAATGACTCTTCCTAGGCTGGACCCTCTCAGGCTATAGGGCCTGGGCTGACTTCAACAGGCTCAGGGCCTGAACACTGAACACCTTTGCAGGCTCATGGCCTGGACTTAACTGCCTTCAACAGGCTCAAGGCCTGAACTGCCTAACTCCTCCCCTACCTGGGCCTATATTAACTAGGGCTCCCTAGCTCCCTCTAGTGGCTAAAGCTGGGATGACACCCCTAGCAGGCCTGCACAATGGCACATAATAGCAGTAACAGGGTGATAGGATAAATAAATAGGCATTACATTACATAGAATTTACTGAAAATGACATTCACCAATCTCCCCACAAATAAGGGGAACGTACGCACTCTAGTGACCCTTCTGTAGTGTCGGGAATCATGACTCCTGTACACTACATCACTCTATAAGAAAATTTTTCTGGCAGACACTGTAAGACCCAACCACCCTCATTCATAGCCCATGACAGAATAGCATTCTGCGTGTTCTGCTAGGGCACCTCCGTGCTGAAACACTGATTGGCTCATTCAGGCTATCTCTCGGCCTTCGAGCAAATCAGGGCAAGCGCCCCACCACCATATCCTCTCAGGGTCATGTGAGACCCCTTCTTCTTCCTCCTTAGTTCTTTTTTCCCACCGACATGTGCACTGAAATGGCACTACGCAGTGTTTTAGTGGAGTCATCTGAAACAAACCTGAAAATATTTGAGTTCGCAAAGTTCAGACTGAACCCGGTTCGCTCCAAACTGGTTTGTTCATCCTTAATTTTGTCATGTGGTGACATCCGATTTACTGAACAAGCATTCAGGTTGGTGGTTTTGTCAGTCAACAGAATGCCTCTATTAGAATATTAGAAATCATTCAGTCAGCCCTTGTGACCATAGACTTCCATGTGGGACTTCACCCCTAGAATATCTCATTCTATATTCTTCCTCAATGTATCTGCTTTTGGGGTCACAATGGCTGTGCCTTCATGCACCAGTGATGAACTGAGACCCTTCATTAGGGTCCATGATGTCACTTATGATTTCTTACTGGTGTGCTTTCTGTCCGAAGGCTTTAATTTCTGCTAAATTTGCAGGATCTGTCTTCATCTTATTCTAGCTATGTAGATATCTTCCACAAGAAGGGGGATGAGACTTTGCTACCCTATTACTCTTTAATAGACTATATGAATGCGTAAATGAGAACTCTGAGGACTCATCCATAAATCCGTTTCGCTTGTGGCAGCTGGCTTTTTGTTTGTCAAGAATAAGGGCAATTATCTTTGGCTGTGTATAGACTACCATGGTCTAAATAAGATCACTTAGTGCAGCTGTGGGTGCAAAACCATTTTGTTAACCAACAGGTTTCACTTAGGGCTAATTCTAATTGCATAATCCTGGCAGTCCCCTTGTACTCTCCCTTTAACCCGTATACAATAATCTGGCCTTTGCTGCAGGGGAACCTCCAGGCTGCTACCTTCTATAGTAGTCCCTATGTGGTGAATAGTTAACCCACAGCGGCACCAGTACAGAGTGGTGAAGCATCAGATGATATCATAGTCTGGGGCAGGCCAAAGTCAGGACTTTGATCTGAGTACAAAAAATATGGTCTGAGGTCAGGGCAGACAGCAAAGGGTCAATACGGAAGTCAGACAAATGTATTTATATTTTCATTATATGGAAAGGGGGTGATTTAAACTTTTATATTTTTTAATTTTTCATATATTTTTTAACTTTTTTTTGTGATGTTTTTGAAGCTCATATATGAGCCTACAAAATCTATTTTTTTTTATTTTTTATTTCGAACAATCATGTATTTTTAAACTGCACTTATTATTGAGAATTGCTTATTTCTTATGTTGGCTGGCCATCTGGTGACCAAAATAAGAATTGCACTTCAGCGAGGATGAGCTTATTCAAATCATCTACTGGCATTCCATTTGGCCGCAGAGGATGGCGGCAACGCTTCTGGAGGCGCAAGCTTTTGTTTTTTTTTTGCATTTAGATGCCGTGATCTCACTTGATCATGGCATCTAAAGTCTTTAATTACCGCGGTCTGAATTATTGCCCCTCACGGTAATTAGCCGCAGTTTGAAACAGCAGAGACTTGCCGGCCATGACGCCAGCTGTACGTGCGAGTGGGTACCATGTTTGCCTATTGCTCCTCTCTAGCGCCATAAGGAGTTAAAACAATACTTTATGCCAGCAGCTGTAATTTTTTTTATGTATTTCTTTTACATATATTGCTCCTATCTTCCATTCTGAGCTGTAATTGCATGATCATGTTATACAGTTTTTTCTTATTTCCTGCGATGTCATGTCCATGGGTGTGTCAAAGCAGCAACAGTGGCAGTGATCGATGATTGTCTATGTGCCTAGCTGGGTGGGAGGAGCTCTGAACTAGCTGGGGATTGTGTTGAAAGGAGAAGTGGATGATGGGATTGGTTGGATACAATAATAGGAAGTGCTACATGCAGGATGGAAACAAACTAGAGGAATTTGTTTTGGGTGAGGGGAGTAAAGATGTACATGAGATAAGCAATTGTATGACCACATCGGTTAAATTGACAAAAACTCAGTCTAATGAAAACCGAGAAATCCACCAATAATTCAATGAAACTGCAGCTTTATTTTATTCTGTATTTTCAGCATTTTAATTTGTTATTGAGGATAAAACACATTTTGTGTATAAACTTTTAAATGCTTTTTTCACTTCTCTGTTGTTCATACTGTAGATGAGGGGATTTAACATCGGGCAGATGACAACATAAAATATGGAGATATATTTATCTCGGTATGATGAGTATTGTGATGAGGGACTAAAGTAGGTCACCATCCCAGTCCCAAAGTACAAAGCCACCACAATTATATGGGAGGTGCAAGTGGAGAAGGCTTTATAACTCCCGACAGTGCGAAGCTTTAATACAGAGGAGATAATACAAAGGTAGGAAATAATAATAAGCGAGAACGGAAGCAAAAGCGAAATAAAACTAATGGAAAATATTGTAAGCTCATTCAAGTAGATGTCACCGCATGACAGTTTTATGACGGCCAACAGTTCACACATGAAATGGTTGATCTGGTTACGATTGCATAGTGTTATTGGCATCAAGAGGGATGGGAAGATGTAGATCATGAAGCTACAAATCCAAACAAAGGCAGTAAGTCGATAACAGACACTCCATCGCATCTGAACTGGATAGTGGAGAGGCCTACAAATGGCAATGTACCGGTCGTAAGCCATTAGGACAAGAAGCTGACACTCGGTTCCACCCATGAAAAGGATAACGTAGAGCTGGGCTCCACAGGCAACGTTGGAAATGATTCTACAGGAGAACAAGAGGTCGGACAACAATCGTGGCACTGCAGTTGATGAGTAACAGAAGTCTATGAAGGATAAATTGCAAAGGAAAAAGTACATCGGAACATGAAGACGTACGTTTGTTAAGATGATGCATATTATAAGACAGTTTCCAGTGATGGTTATAAGATAGATGGTCAAAAATAGAAAAAACAGAGCAATGTTTATCTTCGGGTCTTTGGAGAAACCCAGCAGAATTACCTCAGTAATGACTGTCTGGTTTTCCATTCCCAAATCATTCAGAAGACAGTAAGCTATATTTTATTGATACATTACACAACCTATGGGATATTTTTATTATCAGAAGTATTTTGAGTGCAAAATTCATCTTGGCCCAAACCAAAGAAATGTTAGTATTTTTGTACAGGTAATAAATGAGTATGAACAAGCAACTCAATACATAACATTGAAGGAGTTCTCAATAACATAAATTAAGACTTTTAGATCACACACAACGTGCGTTTAAAAAAGTTTCTTCCATCAAACAAATCCTTGTGACAAAATTTTGCAAATCCTGAAGATAAAGTGAAAAAATAAAATAAAATCAGGGGTGTAACTATAGCGCACCCAGGTCCTATTGCTTCATGCCCAATGGCTCTCCTGCCGTGTAAGTAGAAACTAGTTTTGTTAAGGGAAAAACAAAAATGAAAACAAAAATGAAAACCAAATTAAAAATCGGCAAGCATAAAATACAAAACTAGGTTGTCTCCTTAAGGTCTTAAATTCTGGTACTAAAATGAATCCAGATAGCAGACTAGACATAAAACTATCAATTCCATTCCAGACCAAATCCCTCCATTTACTTACTGCTCTTCACTCTTGCGTTTTCTTTACTTCCACTATTATCAGTGCACACATTGCCAGCCAACGCCAGGATGCTGTGCCTACCACCACACACAAGGTCCTGATGCTGGCTGGCATTAAGACCATATCTGCAGTAATGCCTAAAGGTGAAGAGGACCCTGGCTGTATTATATATTAGATCAAAACCAAAAGAAAACATCTGGTGCCACCTTGTACCTGTAGCAGCCATACGTAAGTAGTAAAAAGTATAGATCTTTTTTTTTAAAGGACGTGTTCTACCAATATTATTCCATGGATCAATGCTAATATTTTTGGAGCATCCACACAACAGAGTATAACAGTGTAATATAGAGAAAAGAAATAATAAAATAATGATACATTTAATTACGTTGGTTAGTTTTCATTGTAAAAATCCCATTAGTAGAGTAAAAAAGTGCAGTGAAATTTTACTGCAATTTCTAGCTCATTTATTTTCTACAAAGTAAGTGGAGTCTAGAAGCAGCAATGTTCACAATCTCTATTAATAATTTTTGACTCATTTACATTTTTTTCTCCCAATTTCTTATTGTTTTTTTTTTTGTTCCCAAATATAAATTTTAGGGATTTTGTTGACATTTTCTGAAACTGACAGACAAATGAGTTTACAAAAAAGACAAAACAAAAAAAAAATATTGTTAGTTGTTCCACTACTGGAATCCCCCAGCAACTAAGATGGGAGAGAGATGTTCGATGCAGCTAATTTCCATTCTGGATATTGAATTATTGTATTTTTCAGACTATAAGATTAACTTATTTTCCCCAAAAAATGAGGGGAAAAAGACAGGGCATCTTAGTGAATGTTAATGATTGCTTCTATTATGGAAGTGGTCATTAGTATGCAGGCGGTGTGCTTAGTGGTGAGGGCAGCTCGATGCCAGCTGTACTCACCCTCCCTAGTCTTCTTTTGGGCCAAGCTCTGCACTGTGTCCTTAGAATATCATCAGCACATAGTGCATGTAGGTGTGCACTATGACATGATGTTGTGACGTCTTGATGTTGTGCTGTGACGTCAGGTCACAGTGCACTGCGGGCCAAAGAAAACAAGGGAGCGGTGAGTGGATCTACAATGAAGCTGCAGCAGTGCCAACCAGAGCAAGCAAAGTAAGTTTTTTCTCTCTTCCTTTTTTTAAATGTCTGATCTGAGGTCTGATCAGTGTCTGATCTGAGGTGGTTGGAGGTGGGGGGGGGGGGGGCTGATCTAAGGATGATAGAGCTTGTGGGTCTGAGCTGAGGTCTGAAGGAGCTTGGTATTCTGATTTTGTGGTCTGATATGAGTTCTGATGAAGAATGAGGTCTGATGGGGGTCTCATGAGGATTTTCTTATTTTCCTCCTTTAAATGCTGAGTACTGTATATATTATAGTCCAGTATGCCTTCATGAGGACCCCCTTGTGTTACCTAAGTGCAGGTTTCTATACAGACAATACCTTTTTAGTCAGATACAAACAACTGCTATATATCCCCAAACACCCATGGTTTTGTAAAAACCTATTATGGTCTAAGTTTGATCCAACAGAACCATAGAGGTCCATGTGTTGTCAGAGGAGTAACTTGAAGCTTGTGAGTTCAAATATAATATCTATATTAGGACCTCCTATGGCAAAATCAATTTTGAGCCCACCAGAGTCTAGGTGCCACTTCTACCCCTGCGTCCTTATAGCTACACCCTGCGTTTGACAGATGCAATAAGGACACCAAAGTTTGACTATCTTACCACCATGATAAATCTGCCTAACCATAAGTTCACTGGGATAGACAAAAAATCAGGTCATCTTCCTAAAAGGGAAATTGTTCTTGCAGCACAGAATTGGGATAATTAGTTTGAACTATAATATATATATATATATATATATATATATATATATATTGCAGCTCTAGCACAATAACAAGCAGGTGCAAACCCAAATGGAATAAGCTATTACCCAAAATACAAAAAAGAAAAAAGGGCAGCACTTTTAAGAAGAAAAAAGAAGTCCTTTATTCCCCCATGTGGTAACAGCAACGTTTCAGCTCAACAATATGCTTGAAAAGGCTCTGTTGTTGAGATGAAATGTTGCTGATACTACATGGGTGTATAAAGGACTTATTTTTGCTTTTTAAGAGTGCTGCCTTTTTGATTTTACATGTATATATATATATATATATATATATATCTATCAACGTGAGTCCTCTGTATAGGTCGTCAGTATCTGATTAGTGAGGGTCCGACACCTCGGACCCCCACAGATCAGCTGTTTTAAAAGGCACCAGCATTCACACTAGCACCGCGGCCTTCTCTTTGCTCACCAAGCACAGCACTGGACATTGTACAGTGGATGTGCTTGGTATGGGGCTGAGCTGCGACTAGGCCATGTGATCGATTAACGTGTCATCACATGGCCTAGGAAAAGCTGGCTACCGTAAGTGCTGCTGCCTTCTCAAACAGCTGATCGGTAAGGGTCCCAGGGGACGGACCCCCACTAATCGGATACTGATGACCTGTACAAAAGATAGGTCATCAGTAAAAAATATCTCAGAAAACCCCTTTAAATTTTTATGCTATTAAGATTTTTTTTTCTGGAAGTTTATGAAGAACCTTAAAGGATATGATTGGAGAGGTCTTTTTTTTTTTTTTTTTTTTTTTTACCATGAACAGAACTACATACTCTGTCAATAGATCATGCTTGTATTGCATCTTTGACCTATTAAAGCAGGCATGCTCAGCCTGCGGCCTCCAGCTGTTGCAAAACTACAACTCCCAGCATGCCCGAACAGCCTACAGCTATCAGCCTACAGCAGGGCATTGTGGGAGTTGTAGTTTTGCAACAGCTGGAGGGCCGCAGGTTGAGCATGCCTGCATTAAAGTGATTCCTGCATCCATGGAAGAGAGCTGTTTCCAGAAAAATTGTCTAATTTTATTAATCTCATAAAATGTGTTTAAGTTAAACTTAAACAGTTTCTAAGAGATAAATGAAGTACACTTTAGTTTGCCATTCCATACAACTCATCATACAACACAAATTGTCATGGGAATGTAAAATAGCTTCGCAAGGAACAGACAGATTTTAATACAAATTTGGCTCTGCTACAAGTCTATAAGAGCAATAATTCAGAAAAAGACTTAGAATTGAATACTTTATTTAAAGGGGATGTCCAAAATTGACCTTTATAAAGGCTGAGGTGTACTTAGTAAAAAAAAGAAAAAGGCGCTCACCTAAATTATACCACTGTTCTCCTGTTTTAATGCAGCCTGGTTCCCCGCCATTTCCTACTTCTTGCTACAGTGATGACAACCAGACTTTGGTACTAGAGATGAGCGAAATTCTCAAAAATTCAATTCGGTCGGTTCACAGAATTTTCTAAAAATTTGATTCGATCCGATTTACTCGTGATGAATCGCTTTAAAAAACAATTATTTCCTGGCTGCAGAGAGCCTTTATAGGGGTGTAGAACACTGTGCCTTGCAGTAACACACATAGGAAATCTGCTATGGTAGAGAAACAATACTGTGAGTCAGTATGACACTCAGTTGACAGGCGTCGCTCTTACAATCACTGCACACTTCACTTATTTGGACAGTTACGGTGCCAAAACTGACCAAATAACTTCAGGTCGATGTTAGTGTCAAGAAGAAGCACACTCCTTTTACACCATCGTCAGCTGATTCCACATAAATGTCTACAGAATCTGTTCTATTAAACGCTTATACAAATAGAGCCCCTACCCCAACAGAGTGGAGGGGGTGCCAGCAGTAAGTTTGTGTTGACGTCACTAATTATTTTGCCCTCCAAACACACAACAGGAGAGATGACCCAGAACTGATGGAACATCAGCCTTATATACAGGTTCCATGAGTGCATCAGAGCGACCACACCCATGGAGTAGACAGAGAGGATTAACTCCTAATAGGCACACCGGGGAGTTAACCCATACAGAACCACATACAATACACAGGATCAGAACTTTAGAATGGCCCAATGACATAGTAGTGATGTTGCAGCAGCATGAGGAGACCACAGAAAGGTGAAGTGGAAGCAGCATGAAGGGACAACAGAGTGGCCCAGTGACACAGTGAAGATGTGGCAGCATCATGAGGAGGCCGAAAAGTGGCCCAGAGACATAGTGTTGAGGTGGCAGCAGCATGAGGAGACCAAAGAGTATTGAAGTGGAGGCAGCATAAAGAGACCACAGAGTGGCCCAGTGACATAGTGGTGATGTTGCAGCAGCATGAGGAGACCACAGAGTGGCCCAGTGACATAGTGGTGATGTTGCAACAGCATAAGGAGACCACAGAGTGGTGAAGTGGCAGCAGCAAGAGGAGACCACAGAATGGCCCAGTGACAAACGGTAGTAGTGATGTTGCAGTAGCATGAGGAGACCACAGAGTGGTGAAGTGGAAGCAGCATGAGGAGACAACAGAGTGGATCAGTGACATAGTGAAGATGTGGCAGCTGTATGAGGAAGCCAAAGAGTGGCCCAGAGACATAGTGTTGAGTAGTGTTGATCACGAATATTCGAATTGCGAATTTTAATTGCGAATATCGGCATTTCGAGAATTCACGAATATTTAGAATATCTCAAAATATATTCATAATTGCGAATATTCGTATTTGTTTTAAATACTAGTCTATGCAAATTTTTATGCAAATTTTTTATGCAAATTTTCGCAGTCAAGAAAATAATGCCTGAAGATCGGGAATTTGCGAATTTGCGAATATATGGCGAATATTCGGCCAAATATTCGCGAGATATCGCAAATATTTGGGCGAAGTACAACCACAAAATGTGAGATTTTTAAAAGCATTGTAACATCTAATTGTGAGTGGTACATACCTTATAGGATAAAAGGCTA